>CALYLW010000140.1:52500-652500 GCA_944989445.1 Ampullaceana balthica | reverse complement strand
ACTCCTACAGCCAATCATATTGAACACGTTTATGCGGACGTTCAAAACGTTGGGATTTAAATTCAAAAGCTCTGTTTTTACGAGTTATTTATTTTAACTATAATGAATAGTATTTTTGACGTGATGCGCATGTAATGCCGGTTGAGACGGCTTTTGGAGGTTAGTTACAACATGCCACCGAAAAGTGGCGGAACGTCCTTGGACGGGCTTTGTTGTTCGCAGAAAATATAAGCTAAGTTACAATGAGAGTAATGATATAGAAAGCGTCGTTATGAAACCAATAATTATACAGCGACACGAATAATACGACTGTTTACGTTTTCACGCAAACTTGTAGACAGTATTAATAGCAAGCACGCTCCAAGAAACTGCCTTTGTAGAGCTGAAATAAATTTGTACGTGGGAAGAGGCAGTTTAAATGTAAAAAAGAAAACAAAGACATTACTTGGGTCTGTTAACCACTTTATGGTCGTGCTCCCTTCTAAATTCTGATTGGATCGCCTTTTTAAATCCCTTATATTAACTTATAATGTCAATTTCTCTCGGTCGTGGTCCCGTCCGTCCGCGGAAAAAACAAAATTAAAAAATGACCCACTTCCCATGATCCTATGGAGCTGAAATTATGTCACCTAACTAAGCATTGTGACAAAATTTCAGATCGATCGAATGTACCGTATTTAAATTAACGAATTTTTAGTTAATCTCTATGTAGCATGTCTGCTATGGTTGACCTCCACGGGTCACTGGAGTTTCACTTCAGCCCTTGAGATGTCACAGGGGTCTGTCGAGCGGTGCGTGTTACATTGAACATAATCAATACTTTTAGTTATGTCTCTTATAAAAGGGATTTATAGTCAAACATTTTATTTTTACGGGTTTGTTATTTCCTCATTTTTTCAATTTCACCTCTTTTTTTTTCCGGGCCAACCTTCGCGGAACTATTCGGTCGTATGGGTTGCAAGACCAACGCAGTCGTTTTTTAAATATGGTTATGAACAGGCTGACAAAACAATGAACTCTTGTCAGAGTACAGTATGTTCTTATTATGAGTCTGAGACATTGCATTAACAATAAAAACAACCCGTAAAAAACCAAGTTTTTGACTATAAATCCTTTACGTATGAGACGTAACTAAAAGAATGTTCATTATAACACGCAGCGCAAGACCATCCAAAAATACAAAAATGCAGTTGTGTCGTAAAACTTGTTTAATATAATGCGCACCGATCAGGAATAGGTTTATAAAAAGTGTTGTCAGTAAAAACAACGCTCTATCTCAAAAAATAGCATGATACATAGAAATAAATAAAATAATCTAAATAAAAAATAATTTAATTACGGTACATGCGATCGATCTGAAATTTTGATACATTGTTTTTATCATCGGTACGAAACTGCCTGCAAAATTTCAGCTCGCTATCTTGCGAGCAAGTGGGTTAAAAATCGATCAAAAGTTTTGGCGACAAGCAAGCAAGCAAGGTTGGTCGGTCGGCCGCAGACACCACGAGTTAATATAAAGGATTTAAAAAACAAACCCGTAAAAACAAAGTTTTTGACTATAAATCCCTTATATATGAGACATAACTAACAGTATTGATTATTTTCAAACATTTACAGACTGAATCTGTCTTAACTCAAGTTTGCTTCATAACCCTAGGGGAGGGGGAGGGGTGGGTGGGAGGGGGAGAGGGGAAAAGTCTGGTCACCGATTCGCTTGACCGAGCTCAGCGTGACACGTAAAATGTAAACAAAAGCACCCCGTCGCTTCGTTGGGTCGCCTCAATGCGTCAGCTCAAACTTTCACGTGGCAAAAAAACAATAACAAACCGTGAATTTGAATTACATACCTCATATAAGGATAAACTAAAAATGCATGAATTTAATTACGGTACGTTCGATCGATCTGAAATTTTGACACGATGCATTGTTAGGTTAGACGGGTCCGTGTGCCAAATTTCAGTTCGATCGGATCACGGAAAGTGGGTCATTTTCAACTTTTGTTTTTCCGCCCGCCGAGCCCATGAGAGAGATGATGAGAGAGAGACAGACAGAGACGGCCGCGAAGTTAATATAAGGGATTTAAAAATAGAGTAAAGCGTGAGTGAACTACCCTAAACTTTCTTGTTATATCTGCGAGCACCATAATATAAAAATAAACGATATTTGAAAGCGCACCATTCAAAATATAGACACACAAACATACAGACAAGATTGCACAACTTGGTTATTCCGACTCAGGAAGGTTTAAAACGTCGAGATTTTTCAAATTTTCGATTATACTATTTTTACGCGATTACATTATGTTCCCCTATACCAGTGCTTCTCAAACTGTTTAGTATGGCGGACCGGCAGAAATTTTTTCCCCATTGCACCAGGGACCGGTGCACTATTTTCCCTGCACTGACCATTTTTTCGGTCCTCTTTTGACAAATTCTGCGGACCGGCGGGGGTTGGCCCACTGACCGGCACCGGTCCGCGGACCACCACTTTGAGAAGCACTGCCCTATACTACGTATGCGATAAAGTAGAAATACAGAAATAATAATTATTATTTAGGAGAATGGCAACCCAGCGGGTGGCCTATTTGAAATATTGGAAGCCGTCCCTAACGACGTCCCCACAAGAACAACAAATACTGGACGATAGACGATATTTAACCTCGTTAACCAGCAGGACATCGCTCTGCTGCAGACAAAAACAAACAATTCATTTCTTCTAGTTACCACTCGGGACTTCTCGGGTGTCTTTGTTAACCAGACTTTCACAGCTTGATGCAACATTCTACGGTGCATCGGGGAATGTCTGCTTCATGAGTCTTAATTAGAACACAAGAAAGTATGTGTGCGGGATCAGGATCTCCGGGCAAAATGGTGTGACGGAATGTGGGGTAGGTGTGAGACAATGTGGGGTAGGTGTGAGGCAATGTGGGGTAGGTGTGAGGGAATGTGGGGTAGGTGTGAGGCAATGTAGGGTAGGTGTGAGGGAATGTGGGGTAGGTGTGAGGGAATGTGGGGCAGGTGTGAGGGAATGTGGGGTAGGTGTGAGGCAATGTGGGGTAGGTGTGAGGGAATGTGGGGTAGGTGTGAGGGAATGTGGGGCAGGTGTGAGGGAATGTGGGGTAGGTGTGAGACAATGTGGGGTAGGTGTGAGGGAATGTGGGGTGGGTGTGAGGCAATGTAGACTAGGTGTGAGGGTATGTGGGGCAGGTGTGAGGGAATGTGGGGCAGGTGTGATGGAATGTGTGGAAGGTGTGAGGGAATGTGGTGTAGGTATGTGTCACAGGATTGTCCGACTGGGGGATTGTGGTATGTGCATGAGGGAAAAGGGGAGAATGTGAGACTGTGGTTGATTTGGATGGCGGCAGTGTTAGTGACCCTGTAGGAGTATTAGGTGACTATCAAAGGGATAGTTGTGTTAAGTTCTAGATGTATTTGTGGCATGGGGAAAACTCATGTTATTACGAAAAGTGCATTCATTAAGAAGAAAGTGTTGTTAGTGACTCAATCCATTTGTATTAGGTTAGGTACAGGGAAGGGGAGAGCCTGTTATAATAATATTTTTTATTAGAGCTACTCATAATGTCTCCAAACAAGAGAGAGTCTCAAGTTTTTAAACTTTAAAATAATAAAATAAAAAATAAAATTTGAAGTGATACCTAGATCTAGGAAGACTTTGAATTCATTACTTTATTTGAAAAAAAAATATCCTTTACCTTTGATGCTCTTGACCCCGACCCCTTACCACGACCACCAACAGGTCATCAGTTACCTTCCAAAACCAAAGTTGAGTTCAAACGTACATCCTTCCATCACCCATCTCCTCTTTTATTCCTGCGCGCCCGTTTATCTTGGTCCAAAGTTTCAAATGCATGGTGTTGTTCCCCAAGGAATAACGAAAACAAATTCTCTGTCTCTAACCTCGGTTTGGCCCTGTTAGATTTATTACTTGGATGTATCATGTCCTTTAGGACCGTCTCACTGGTTGATTAATGCGCCAGTCAAGTTCTCTTTCATCTTACGGTCGGGAGCAAGAGAGGAACACGTTATCACATTTCGACCAAACCACACGTAAAGTTGCGCGCCGAATAGGAAAACAGTGCATAATGACACCAATATTAAAATTAATACCACATAAAAGAGACTAATAGAATATAATAAAACACTTCACTTGGCATATCCAGTTTACGCTCCTACGACGAATTGTCAGAGCTGGGGGTTTTGTATTGTTTCGTGGCTACAAGTTTCTTGATATTGGAAATAATGTTGTGCGTCTTTTACATTATTTGGATGCATCGCAAGCGTTCATCAGTGAGACGACTTCTGTCTGATGTCCTGTTTACTGATAACTGCTTTTTGCACAGATATGTGCTACCAAATATGCTCACAGTTCGAGCTGCACTATAAAAAAAACGAACTGCACAGGTCTCAAAGTGTCGTAGTTTGTCTTGAGTTTCCCCTTACATCGAAGCTGAAGAACTGTGAGGGTCTAATAGTCTCGTAGTTTGTCTTGAGTTTCCCCTTACATCGAAGCTGAAGAACTGTGAGGGTCTAATAGTGTCGTATTTTGTCTTGAGTTTCCCCTTACATCGAAGCTGAAGAACTGTGAGGGTCTAATAGTGTCGTATTTTGTCTTGAGTTTCCCCTTACATCGAAGATCTGTTAGCTCATATCAAGTTCGAAAATACGAATTAAATGTATGTAGTGTCCGGTCACTTTACCACTATTACTTGATATGCGTCCACCAAAACAAGCCGATGGACGTTACTGGACTGCTGTTTCAATGGAAACTCAAACACTACACATCTTTTACTTTCACTTAGTCAAATAGATGTGAGAACGATTTCTATCGTATGTGGGGTAGTGATATCAGTAAAGATCTATCGATGGGGGAAGCTGATATTCAAGCAATAAGATTTCCGCTTTATGTTGCAATACCATTTTATTTACGTTTAACTGAAATTTCTCGCAGCCCATGTATAATTCAATTGTGCACCGGTCGAGACATCATTAGAAAGACATGCTCGCACATTAGTAAAGATCTTCCTGGCCAGATATAGATTTACACCGGCCAAGACCTCACTGGTAAGATATAGATTTACACCGGCCAAGACCTCACTGGACAGATATAGATTTACACCGGCCAAGACCTCACTGGTAAGATATAGATTTACACCGGCCAAGACCTCACTGGTAAGATATAGATTTACACCGGCCAAGACCTCACTGGTAAGATATAGATTTACACCGGCCAAGACCTCACTGGCAAGATATAGATTTACACCGGCCAAGACCTCACTGGTCAGATACAGATTTACACCGGCCAAGACCTCACTGTCAGATATAATCGTCCACCTGTCAAGCTAGAATTTGTACGGCAAAGCCTCTAATTCGACAAAAATGCTTATATTTTAAAATAATAAAAGTGTTGCGTTTAAAAGGTATTTGTTATTTTCGTGATTGTAATATGATAGTTTTTGAGTGAGATTAATTTTTCATCTCCTTATTTTTTTAGACCTCTACTAACCTCTAACCAAGTGACAAAAACTCTTATCAGCAAGTTGCTTTTGGGGATAAATCATTTTAAGAGAAATCTATTAAAATTGAAAAGTTGAGAGGGTTGCATATTTCGCCTCAAGGTCGAATATTGCCTTGCTATGGGCAGCGCCAAAGTAATACACAATATTCAAAGCTGTGATAGTCGTGGTTTGTTAAACTTGATGACTAGACCATGAAATCGTTTATCTTTTGCCTACTGCCCGTCTAGATTAGATGTTATATACATATTGTTACGGTCAGATGTTGTGGGGTGGGGATGACAGGGCATAAATGGGGCGAGCGTGGGTCAACGGGACTGTGAAAACTTGTCCTCGTGGAACGGGTGGGGGGGAGTGAACTCAAGGTACGTGGGAGCGATAATCAGGGAAACATGGTGAATGACCCAGGGTCCAGCCAAAACCGGTCGGACAAGACGGGGATATAATAGGAGTCACATTGTGTGTCGCGGAGAGAGAGATGAGTTGCCGAGTTACAGGCAAGGGGGCAAGACTGAGATGTAGAGAGAGAGAGGGAATTTTTTTTTAACGTAGTCCGATACAGTCAAGCTGGGCCAAGAACGATTGACTGTTAAGAGTAAGAGGCTGTGTGGACTCTTGATGGCATGAAGATCAACCATAACATTACCAATTGTACTTGACCATACAAGTTGGAGATTTCATTAAACGTGCTTGAACTAAAACCCAGCGTTGTGATTCATTTTACCCGTCCAGTGGGGCAATTATCTGTGGACAAGTGGGACCTCAAACCCCTAGACAACGACTCTGCCACAGATATTTAACAACGTCAAATCATCCAATAAAATTTAAATTTAGCGAGCCTCCACACAGTTTCTGGATTATATGGTTCAGAAAATTTTGAAGTTAATTTTTTTTTAAACAATAAAATAGTTTGAACTTAGGTATTAGGGAATAGACAGGGGCATTCAAGTCAAAATCAATCCTGAATTTTAAAACACATTAGATAATCAACGGAAAACAAAACGTTTTTAAAATGGCCTCCATTAATTGTCTTACCATAGATGCTACAGAAGATTATTGTTTCATTAGCTTATCCGTTGTTTGAGTCCATTTTTGCAATTTTTATTTGAGTTTTACAACTTTTTGTTTGTTCGGTGTTCCCAGTTTGTAATTAGGCACAATGATAAAATATCAGAAAACTATCTCTAGCAAAATAAAATGCTTTCAAATCACAGTTCTAGGTGAAATTTTCATACAAATCTAAATTAGCCCAAATATAAAGGCATACAACAGCGCCTATGATTTCCTTATGTAGTCTGAACAACGCCCATCCTCATGGAACCCATTAAAGCACTTCCTCTTCTCTGGTCCAAGGTTGCCGATGCTGCAGATGGCAGCACTCGTATATTGAAATAAAATCTGGCAAATTAACTAATTCAAAGTAAGAGCGAGATGGAACCAGTGGTGAAAACCTGTCCAGGCCAGTTGGAGTTTAGAATTATGGGTTCGCGGCTAATGTAAGGCTAATGCAATGGTCTGGGGAATTTCTCTAACCATCTGTCTTCCGACATGAAGCCCGCTGTGGAGATGTAGATCAGAATGAGCGTCTGACATATGTGAGTGTAGTGCAAAGACGAGATGGAAAGAAAGAAAGGACAAATAAAATATTTGAAGAAAATTTAAATGTGTTAAATTTTTTTATTTATACGGCCATATTTACAGTATTACTTTTCTTGTGCCGAAAATGACCGTTTATAATTTTAACCATGTCAAGGTTTACGATTTTTAGATTGAAAATAAAAAAAAGTAGGGCATGTTACTGATTTAAAAAATTGTTCGATTGGTCGGGAAAATTTTAATCGATTAATTTTGATTAATTATAACTTTATAACGCATATATAGATTTCGTTAAGTCGCAATTAATTATTTAGTGAAATCGGTGAAGTTGCGGTAATTCCTTGGCTCCCAAGTTTTGTGACGTAACACAGCCAATTCGTTCTGCTATGCAAGAAATAAGGCAGAACAAACTAACTTTTTGATTATGTGTGCACGTCTAAATAAATAATAATAGATAAGAGGGGAAAGTATGTAAGTAACAAAAATATGAATTATTAATTATTAGAAAAAAAATATGAGAAATATTTTATTAAATTTTGAATCGAATTTTAATCGATCCAATTAATTTTAATCGATTAAAATTTGAAACGATTAATCGAATTATTAATCGTTAACTTCCGCAGCCCAAAAAAATGAATACAAACAGCAACGGAATATGGAAGCTAAGGAGGAATGAATCACCAATGACTTTCATGTGGCGAAGAACGTCTACATTACACGACATTTTATTCAACTTGTTCCGGTGATTACCAAACAAACCTGTCTCCAGATGTGTGGCTAAGTTTGAATGTCTGGCTTTCGACTACGTCTCCACGTATTTTTCGGTGGTCCACCATTCTGTACCCCCTGCCTGGAGTCCATGTGAAAGATTTTCAGATTGTTCCAGCCTATGGTCATCGTGCACTGTCCATCACCAGTGTGTCCTTGTAGTGATTTCTTACAAGAATGTGTTTGATCATAGTTGATCAATTTATCTCTAGGTCTATTCTCTGGCAAGTTATGTTTTTGTGAAAGTCTTAACTTCCTGAGGATGCTGCTCACTCACATAGACACCAGCAGAAATAACCGCGGCTAGATGGGTTAAATCTCCATGCACTAAGAATACTGGACAGAAATGCATTTAAGGACATGATTCTTACGACTTAACAACAGGCAAACTTATCTTACACCCTTGACATAAAATTAACATAAAAAGTCCAGTCCATGGGATTTTTTTCCCAAGAATATTTATTACAACTATATTTAAGGTAGTTTTTTGTTGCTTCCTCTCCCCAAAGTTATCTGCCGCAGTCTCTGTCTCTTTGTTCAGTTAAAAATGCTGGCCACTAAGTGCAGAATTGCCGCCCTTCTTCTGCGTTTGGAAAAAATTTTTGGCGACTATGTGCATCTCATCAAACTTTGTTTGCGGCATACAAATTAAGATATGGTGTATGCATTCTAGTAATAGCCGTTCTAGCAAGGCATCGCCACAACTAATTTTAATATTGCCCATGACCTTAAGTTGGATTCCAATTCATAATCACTATCACAACAGACATTTGTAACATTACAAATATTTAAACTCACATGAAACTATAGGAAATATCCAAACGATTTAGCAAGCCACGTGAAATTAAAATTGGCATGAAGGGAAAAGAATTTGCAAATCTAAAGATTTTAGCTAGACTTGTGTTTGTAAGTTAAGGTAAGAGCATGACATTGATAAATATCAAAACTAAAATAAAGAGCTGCTTGATGAATTTGATAAGAGACTTTTGAGGTTAGACACAGAGGACGATACTAATGCTAATATTTTATTATTTACCGATAGCTCTGTAATGTCGTAGTTAATTACCCTTACTAATCTAACAACATTCTTTTACAAATAAAAAACAAATTTAAAAAAATATTTTTTAAAATTAAATTTTTTTTTAAAAACCTCAACAAAATTCTTACCTTGGCGAACATTTAATCTGGAAAGAAATTATTTACTTAATTAAATAATCTATGTCAACTTTCATCCTATAAGGGATTAAATTTAAAATATATCACAAAGTACACTTTTAAAATGACATAAATTTTAATCTTGTTCTAGAAAAAAAAATTGTTAACATAAAAAGAAAAGTATTAAAATGAAGAAAATTTTATTTTTATTAGTAAAATTATTCCGTTATAAAATCAGCCCTATCTCCCTTTGAAAATTCTTCAAGATGTCCCCTTAATCTTTATTTCTACATTTCCACCAATGGTGTCTCTTGGTTTATATTGTCTTGTTTTGCTGTTCCATCACTTAAGGAGTTTTGTGTCTATCAAATGTTTTAAAGACTTTCTGTATTTAATTTCTGTCTCTCTTCTACTCGTGAATGTCTGATTCGAGATTACTTGTTAGTTGATAACCATGGCTGCGTAAATTTAAAAAACAAATCTTTCAGAACATTGCCAGCAAACAATACACCGTAACTTTTAACGAAACCCGTCATTAAATTTATTTTCCCTGTTTCTGTTACAAGAAGTACGCGCTCTCACAAATCACAGGACTTGAATTATTACCACGTATTTGGCTAAATATCTAAGTGATACAATTGAAGCGTTAAAAATTTTAAGATGTAGGGAGGATAGCCATAACTGAAAAATAACTGGAGGATATCTATAACTGACAAATGCCTTTAGGATATCTATAACTGACAAATACCTGAGGATTGCTATAACTGACAAATACCCGAGGATTGCTATAACTGACAAATACCCGAGGATTGCTATAACTGACAAATACCCGAGGATCGCTATAACTGACAAATACCCGAGGATTGCTATAACTGACAAATACCCGAGGATTGCTATAACTGACAAATACCCGAGGATTGCTATAACTGACAAATACCTGAGGATTGCTATAACTGACAAATACCTGAGGATTGCTATAACTGACAAATGTCTGGGGAAAAGTGATAACTAAGAAATGCTTTAAAAATGAATAAACCATCAGGTAGCAATAACAAATAGAAGTCTGAAAGGTAGCAATAATTAAAAGATGCCTGGAAGTTAGCTTTTAATAAATCTCCTCATCACAGATAGCTATTACAATCATATGCTCAATGGATAGTGATAACAAAGATAAATTTGAAGCGCAGCTTAAAATAATCGAATGATCTAAAAAAAAGTTTTGAACTTAACCACTTCATTTTCCCGAATATATATATGACATTTGTATTTTGATAAATAGTTTCCCTCTACTTCATACATAAACACATGCAGTCTTTTTTCACATATTTTTTTGCATTAGATTTTAATGAAAAAAGATAGTGTTTTTTTTTAAAAATTAAAATCCTTTCCAAAAGTACTAACTTTGCTGCTGTTTGTATACTTAGAGAAAAATAAATTTTTAAAAACAAATTATTTCTTAAGAGTTAAATGCTATTCCAATAATAAACATTCATACATTTTCACGTATATTAAGGAAGAAAGCAAAAGCCGGAATTGCGTCATTTAAATTTGATAAACAAAAACTCTAGACTCCAAATTAGTTAGTTTTTTTTTAGCTTCGTTCCGCTTTCCTGCGTACTTTGAATGACGTCACGTTGAACTCTGTGGCCATACCAGTCCGTCGTTGTGATAACAGAGGGGTGGTGCTGGAGGCCGCAGTTCCTTTCCAAGAACATAATCCATCCATCCAGTAATGGTCAACATGGATCTTCTGATAGTGTAGGATGCCTCTGAAAATCTGCCTTTAACATCCCGAGCAGCTTGCAGGTAAGTTAATTGAAGTCTAATAATTGCATTATTCTTGAACTTATTCCTAACTATGCGTTCGCGTAAATGGCACAAATCAATACCAGCAACAAGTGTTGTTATTCCCTTATTTCATATCAGTGAGCTCAAAATATTTTGAACACTGAGAACACAAAAAATTGCACGTAAATTTGTATTTTATGGGTCTATAAAATCTCGAAGAATTATTTTTTGTCTAAGACGAAATCACTTGTTATGAGTTACCAGGTGAAGAGCACTCCTGGTTTTACTAAAACCAGACAATGCCTTCCCTTGTTATGAACGCTGTGATATAGCCATAAGGAGGGTTATTTCTCTAGTGGGGGGCATTTCACGAGCTTGGCTTTCATGTGAAAAAGTATATGTGCTGACGAAAGTTTCAAGGGCCTTATTTTGCAATTTAGAAATAACATTTTTTTTTATATAGCGCTTGGCTTGTCAAATTTAAAGGGCTTAATTTCATTAATTGATGAAAAAATTGTTCCGCTTCCTTATCACTAATCATCTTAAAACGAAAAACCTCGTCCAAAGTTACATTTAAACTTTTTTCGTGGGGTCAAGGTAACAATTTGTGCGGTCATCAGGTTGGGATCGGTCAATACTATTTATAATCTGCCCTTGTCACAAGACAGAAGCAGTTTTCCAACAGTAGTAAATACGATTTTTTTTCCTTTAAATTTGTGAAGGTAAGTCTAAAGATGTGCTTCAACAGGACACCACTCACTCACTCACTCACTCACTCATTCACTCAATCACTCAATCACTCACTCACTCACTCACTCACTCACTCACTCACTCACTCACTCACTCACTCACTCACTCACTCACTCACTCACTCACTCACTCACTCACTCACTCACTCACTCGCTCACTCGCTCACTCGCTCATTCACTCACTCACTCACTCACTCACTCACTCACTCACTCACTCACTCACTCACTCACTCACTCACTCACTCACTCACTCACTCACTCACTCACTCACTCACTCACTCACTCACTCACTCACTCACTCACTCACTCACTCACTCACTCACTCACTCACTCACTCACTCACTCACTGCGTCATTGTAACTGAAGTTGTTAGCTTGTAGAGACATGAATAAATTATAGCCCTGTGCTGTAACAGGATATAGACAAAGTTAAATGCGTGAATGCAAGTTGTGACAGCTACAAGGTATACAAGCAATTTTTAACTACGTAAGTAAATTAAGTACTGCTGCAATTGCTGATCACAATAACTGAAATAAAAAAAATATATAACTCACCAACTTAACGTTGTGTGTGTGTGTGTGTGTGTGTGTGTGTGTGTGTGTGTCCCATAACCTCGTGGTCGTAGGGGGTTCTAATGTTTTCATTAGAACTTTCTCGGGGCTAGGTAGACCTTGGCGGCGCTCATCTCCTCTCCAGGTCAGCGGAGGACTTTTTTTTTAGCGATAGTCATTCATCAACATTTTAATTGTGGCTTTAACGTGGGCTAGATCCCACGCCCCTCAGCCTGTGAGGCGAGCGCACTATTGACTTCGCTATCGTTAAAAAATTAATAATATTCATGTGAGACTGAAGTGCCAGTCGTAATCTACCAGACATCACTGCCCGCATCGAACCTGACCTAACGCAAGCGGCGCTAAATACACACATAACGAGTTGGGAAGAGAGACACATGTTAGATCATATTTCGTGGAAACTGGTGGAGGTAGAATCATGTGATTCACATGTGATGAGACATCATAAACACGACCCGCGTCTCAGAAATAGTCAGCATTTCTGACGTAGGAACGAAAAAAACTGCTAATTGCCATATCATCTAAAGACATTTCAATGGGTAACCATTCATGAATAAATATTCCGGACCGGTTCAACGTCCAATTAATCACGTTCAATAGCTTAAACTGGCACTTTGAAGAGAAACAAGTATGAGCTAGGATGAATTTCGTATAAAGATGGTATTTTCAGATTCTTAAATGATAACAAATTTCTTCTTGTAATTAATGAAGTTTTGTATTATTATCATGACCGTCTCAAACCTGACGTCATAATATGTCATATATTTCCGGACAAGGTTCAATGAACTTAAGTATTGTTACTATTACTATTTTGTGCGTGTGAGTAGATGCTTGTGAGTAGATGCGTGTGAGTAGATGCGTGTGAGTAGATGCGCGTGAGTAGATGCGCGTGAGTAGATGCGTGTGAGTAGATGCGTGTGAGTAGATGCGTGTGAGTAGATGCGTGTGAGTAGATGCGTGTGAGTAGATGCGTGTGAGTAGATGCGTGTGAGTAGATGCGTGTGAGTAGATGCGTGTGAGTAGATGCGTGTGAGTAGATGCGCGTGAGTAGATGCGCTGTGAGTAGATGCGTGTGAGTAGATGCGTGTGAGTAGATGCGTGTGAGTAGATGCGTGTGAGTAGATGCGTGTGAGTAGATGCGTGTGAGTAGATGCGTGTGAGTAGATGCGTGTGAGTAGATGCGTGTGAGTAGATGCTTGTGAGTAGATGCGTGTGAGTAGATGCGTGTGAGTAGATGCGTGTGAGTAGATGCGTGTGAGTAGATGCGTGTGAGTAGATGCCTGTTTAGTCTAAAAAAATGTGTGGCGTTACCATCAACACTGTTTGGGTAAGTTTAGAGAGAGTATTTATTGGAGTCACTCGACACAAACAACTTTTAAAAAAAGCAACACACACACACAATGTAATTTATGAGGACATCGACCTTTGGGGTTTCTTTTCGTACCATCCAGTACAGTAGAGGTGTTGAAAGAACTATCGTATGGGGTTTCCCCGGAACGTAAATATTGCTTCTGGCAGCAGGGCTGAGGGCATTATGTTGCTCCGTTACTAATGGACCGTATTAGACGGGTGTGGAAGCTAGCGAAGCGGAAGAAATGATTTCGGTGCACCGAGCCTCGAAATGTAATAAATAGTATCTGGGTCTTAGGGAGAAGTTTATAACTAGATAAAGGAATTAGCATCTATTTCTCAAGAACGACACATACCGTTTAATATCTCCGCCAACACTTTTGTTTACCTTTATAGGAAAAAAATATGAATAATACTAATTTAATGAGATATTTCAACGTTTGATTTTCTCGCCATTCCAGCTAGCATCTTTGAATAAAATAGTTTAGACGCAGTACAACCTTATCGCGGGACTGCTATAAAGCCCCATAGTAGCCTATAGTATAGCCTTGGCTTAGCCCTTGTTGGCTTAAATTTTTTACTTTCCCATGCTTTAAGAAAAATTAAAATGAAAATACTATCCTTTATTTTTTTTCCCATGACGTTTAAATAAAACAATAATAATAATAATAATAATTTTAAAAAATAAAATAAATTTTTTTGTGCTTTTGTAAATAATTTCATCTTAAATTCCGTCTATAATAGATTACACATATGTAATTTACATAATAGCAATACATAGATTATCGTAAAGTATTTCTCTGATGAGCGCGGGAAACGGTCTGAATGCGATCTAAAACAGGAATCATATTACTGTGTTTTAGAGACGCTCTTGAGTAGACATGAACAAATCCGCAGAAAA
This sequence comes from Ampullaceana balthica, assembly GCA_944989445.1. Taxonomy (NCBI): domain Eukaryota; kingdom Metazoa; phylum Mollusca; class Gastropoda; family Lymnaeidae; genus Ampullaceana; species Ampullaceana balthica. Next base: position 638,088 of record CALYLW010000140.1, on the reverse strand, counting down.
TATAAACAAAAAAAAATTGAAAAACTAAAAGTAAAAATTTAAATGAATAAAATGAATACAAAATAAATATCAGGTTTTAGAAATACAGAAAAATTGATAACGAATGGAACAAAATCTAAACAGAGACATTAAAGTGAATTTTTATAGAAGATTGAAAAAACATTTAATGGAAGTGAAAGAGACGTTACAGAGAAATTGGACTGAGATTACAGAGGATAAAGAAAGATGATATCCAGCCATTAGAGAGATGCAATGATGACGAGAGACAGATGAAATCCAGCCATTAGAGAGATGCAATGATGACGAGAGACAGATGAAATCCAGCCATTAGAGAGATGCAATGATGACGAGAGACAGATGATATGCAGCCATTAGAGAGATGCAATAATGACGAGAGACAGATGATATCCAGCCATTAGAGAGATGCAATAATGACGAGAGACAGATGATATCCAGCCATTAGAGAGATGCAATAATGACGAGAGACAGATGATATCCAGCCATTAGAGAGATGCAATAATGACGAGAGACAGATGATATCCAGCCATTAGAGCGATGCAATAATGACGAGAGACAGATGATATCCAGCCATTAGAGAACTGCAATAATGACGAGAGATAGATGATATCCAGCCATTAGAGAGATGCAATGATGACGAGAGACAGATGATATCCAGCCATTAGAGAGATGCAAAGATGACGAGAGACAGATGAAATCCAGCCATTAGAGAGATGCAATGATGACGAGAGACAGATGATATCCAGCCATTAGAGAGATGCAATAGTGACGAGAGACAGATGATATGCAGGACAATAGAGAAACGACGCTGAGATAATGTACACACTAAACAGACAGTTTATATAGACATGTAATTTACGCATTAGATATAGATATGATTTACATACGATAGAGATAATTTGTAAAGCTTGTATATAGAGAAGAAAGAGAAACGTGATGGAAACAAGAATATGTTATTTGTTTGCTGCGGGCGCTCTAAAATATATATATATATATATATTGAGGTCAAACGGAAATCCATTGATAAAAACTAAATAGGGCAGATGGGGTCAACCACCGAAAAAAGAGAAGGAGGAATTCTTTTTTTCTCTTTGATGGATGTGCTACTCACACGTGTGGCCTCAGTCGGGGCCAACCAGCGAACAATTCTTGTAATGTAATACAGCCGCAATGCAATAGCCATTGCGGCGTTCTGTAGCTAAGAGGTGAATAAAGTAATGGGGGTGAGACTGCAATCAGGCTTTTAAAAAGGTAAATGCATAAAATAAAAACAGGGTATTAGTAGGCCTGACAGGCCTACTAATACCCTGTTTTTATTTTATGCATTTACCTAGCTAAGAGGTGAGAAGGGAAGCAATTCTTTGTTTTTATAGGCCATAGGATGTCAACATTGAGTTAGCCTTTCCCTCGAACAAATGGAATTGTAACCACACCGAAGAGGTTGTAGGTGTATGTAGGTTGTTCTTATTTGATGCTGTAAATTATATATCTAAACTAGTGTTTCACAAACTACAGTGCTTCTAATGATATCGATCTTAACAACACAAGAGTCCCCCCTCTTTCGATTAATATGTGTATGTTCTACTGGTCACGTGCTCAAGCTACTGGGTGTTAGCCATCTACGATTTGATGTCGGCACACAAGTTCAAAGCTTTATTTTTAGTCCGATGTTATACTCTCCTGCCAATGTTATACTCTCCTGCCAATGTTATACTCTCCTGCCATTGTTATACTCTCCGCCAATGTTATACTCTCCTGTTAATGTTATACTCTCATGCCAATGTTATACTCTCCTGCAAATGTTATACTCTCCTGTCAATGTTATACTCTCCTGTCAATGTTATACTCTCATGTCAATGTTATACTCTCATGTCAATGTTATACTCTCCTGCCAATGGTATACTCTCCTGCCAATGTTTTACTATCATGCCAATGTTATACTCTCCTGCCAATGTTATACTCTCCTGCCAATGTTATACTCTCCTGTCAATGTTATACTCTACAATCAATGTTATACTCTCTTGCAAATGTTATACTCTCCTGCCAGTGTTATACTCTCCTGTCAATGTTATACTCTCCTGCCAATGTTATACTCTCCTGCCAATGTTATACTCTCCTGTCAATGTTATACTCTCCGGTCAATGTTATACTCTCTTGCCGATGTTATACTCTCCTGCCATTGTTATACTCTCCTGTCAATGATATACTCTCCTGTCATTGTTATACTCTCCTGTCAATGTTATACTCTCCTGCCAATGTTATACTCTCCTGCCAATGTTATACTCTCCTGCCAATGTTATACTCTCCTGCCAATTATATACTCTCCTGCCAATGTTATACTCTCCTGCCAATGTTATACCCTCCTGCCATTGTTATACTCTCCTGCCAATTATCTACTCTCCTGCCAATGTTATACTCTCCTGCCAATGTTATACACTCCTGTCAATGTTATACTCTCCTGTCAATGTTATACACTCCTGCCAATGTTATACTCTCCTGCCAATGTTATACTCTTCTGCCAATGTTATACTCACTGCCAATGTTATACTCTTCTGCCAATTATATACTCTCCTGCCAATGTTATACTCTCCTGCCAATTATATACTCTCCTGCCAATGTTATACTCTCCTGCCAATGTTATACTCTCCTACCATTGTTATACTCTCCTGTCAATGTTATACACTCCTGCCAATGTTATACTCTCCTGCCAATGTTATACTCTTCTGCCAATGTTATACTCACTGCCAATGTTATACTCTTCTGCCAATTATATACTCTCCTGCCAATGTTATACTCTCCTGCCAATGTTATACTCTCCTGTCAATGTTATACTCTCCTGCCAATGTTATACTCTTCTCTTTGAACAGCATCCCAGTAGTTCCTACCACCAGAGTCCTTCTTCAACATGTCCTGCAGTCCTGCTCTAATCGATTATTCAAGCGAGGACTTTTGCAACAAAGAGGTAATTCAAATTAAGAAAAATACAAATACATTTATTCTTTTTTTAAATGGCAACCCTTGATCCTGATGCAGGTTTTGTAGTTGCTATACGTTTTTTTCCCCACAATACTCTCTAGAACACTGCTCAAACTGTTTAGTATGGCGGACCGAAGGAATTTTTCCCATTGCACCAGGGACCACTGCACTATTTTCCCAGCACTAACAATTTTTTCTGCCTTTTTTTATAACTTCTGCGGACCGGCGGCGGATGGCCCGCGGACCGGCACCGGTTCCGCGGGCCACCACTTTTATAAGCACTGCTCTAGAAGATTGGAATAATTACGATGCGTTGTGCTCGACCTGGCAAAGCTCTTTTACGTAATCGAATCGTTAAGTATTACACTTAGCTCTTTTGACAGCACCCTAAAAATAAAAACTGGAAATCTCCAAATTAAAATAGCAATAAATGACTTCAATGTCTTTCTTGCTCGTCAAACAAAATTAATTCAAAAATTGGAAATATTTATAACATTGTTAGGTTTCAAATAATTTTAAAATGTTTTATTTTATAAACACACCAGATTTCTTAGTCAAGACATTGTACAGTCGGAAAAAACCACAAATATGAAACAGATAAATTTCAAGAAATTTTTTTTTAAATTGTCTATCATTTCGTCTCGTCCAGGAGCTGGTGGTCTTCAATGTTCCATTCCTGTATCCGCCCGGATCTGACATCATAATCCGTTACACGCTCGGGTCACGAGTGAACGCCACCCCTTTAGATTGGATTGGAATATTCCAGAGCGGCTTTCAGAGCACCTGCCACCCGTTGACATTCCAATGGGCCACCGTCAACCCACCCCATCCCTCAACTCCACTTGAAAGGATCTCAACATTCCCAGACAAACTGGTACAGGTATGTACTAGGGCCACATTCCCAGCCAAGCTGGTACAGGTATGTACTAGTGCCCACATTCCCCGCCAAGCTGGTACAGGTATGTACTAGGGACACATTCCTAGCCAAGCTGGTACAGGTATGTACTAGGGCCCACATTCCCAGCCATGCTGGTACAGGTATGTACTAGGGCCCATTCCCAGCCAGCTGGTACAGGTATGTACTAGGGCTCCATTCCCAGCAGCGTCAAGTACTAGGGCCCATCCCAGCCATGGTACAGGTATGTACTAGGGCTACATTCCCAGCTAAGCTGGTACAGGTATGTACTAGCGCCCACATTCCGAGCCAAGCTGGTACAGGTATGTACTAGGCCCACATTCCCAGCCAAGCTGGTACAGGTATGTACTAGGCCCACATTCCCAGCCAAGGTGGTATAGTTATGTACTAGGGCCACATTCCCAGCCATGCTGGTACAGGTATGTACTAGGGGGTCCCATTTCCAGCAATCTGGTACAGGTAAGTACTGACGAGTGGTGTTCTGAAGAGACCTCTAGTGAAGTTTACTACAATAAGCAAAATATATTATTACATTCGATAATATTCTATTTTAAAGCAAAAATTCAACGTTATATTTCACCCTTTGTAATGCCTGAAAAATTTAGGAGAATCCCTTGAAAAATGACCCGATATCAGAAAATAACGTTTATCACTGTAACAAATACGTGTTAGAGTTGGCTAATGTGATTATAAAATTTAAAAAAATAGCTGTAGTTTAAATTGTTTTGGGTATGCATTGTGATTGCGGGGTAATGAAAAGTTTAAATAGATCCTTCGGTACGATATTTATTTATTTACATATTTGTGTAGGTGTGTTGTTTATTTTGTTTAAAAATGGAGAAAAAATTAAATCAAAGAGTGTATTTCGCTCCCTACTTGCAATAACATTAACTGATGCATTTATGATTCCATAAATAGTTATCATGGCGTTCAATTCAACACGCCACTTATCGTCTGCCAAGAGCAAGTACTCTGGTATCCTCGGTCTCATCCACACCTCTTTCCATTCAGTCAGCTGTTGACCAGCGGTAATGAAGTACGGGGGCTAAAAGTAAATGAAAGATGGCGAGACACAAACATTCTATCTAAGGTTTCTATTATAGAACGCTCGTGGGTCGAGCCAGACATGTACAGAGGATTCATTTCGCGTCACGCCATTATTGCACTTCTACAGCTCTAAAAAAAAAGAAGAAGATGGACTTTATCGCTTTTATTTATTTATTCCAGTTCCTGTAAATTGGAAACATTCGCCTAGCAGTACATATTTTTTAGCACTTTTAAGGATCAAAGGTTAAGTTAATAAAACACACGTCACCAGACACTACTGAAAAAGACTCACTGTTTTGTTATGTTACGTTATATAGACTTTCCGAGAATGAATTTTTGTCATTTTTCAATGACGGAAAACAGTTTAAAAAATGTTTTTATTATTCAGGTATTACTTTAAGGTATTTTAGACTCATGTCCGCTGATTATTAAGCTCCGTAATTTGTTTGTTTGTTTGTTGTTGTAAATTACAGTTCCACCTGTTGAAATTACTTACTTTAACCTAGAACTCTAAAATGTTTTACTTAGATATATATTTCTGTAAATCTCAATGTGACAATGTATCAATGTATGTCTTTGCCCAGGTAGATTTCTCTATTCATGGTTGCGCACTAACTAATACTGACTTTGTTTATTACCGCGGCATCCGAAACAGGCGTTAGAGAGCAAAGATGCCAGTTACCAATTCGCCTACGTCAGCAAAGAGAACATAGTGCTGGGCTGCAGCCAAGACTTCATGTTGAAACACGATGACACCTGGGACATGGACATGGGGCTATACGATCTGTCGGCCAAGAGAACCAAACCAAGGCCATCAGACCAACCGGTGCTCCATACAGATTCTTGGGCTGGTGAGTTGGAGTGACGTATTTCCAAGTACTCGACTTGTTGGGTTTATACTTATATATGAATATTTATATCAAGATCACAAATGTAATGAGAAGAATGAATCTTGCACAGTTTGATGTATTATATGTTAGCGCAGGGGCGGCGAACCCTTATTAGTTTTTGTTCAAATTATTTTCATTTCTAAAATTTAGTTGTTGCTGCGTGCCATGTATCCTTGACATAAATGTTCTCTTAAATGATAAAACATTTAGTTATGTCAATGGCGTGCCATTCAAGGTAACACCACCGTAGCATGCGTGTCAGAGTTTTTCCATAAATGTTTAATGTAAAATATGGTAAAAATATTTTGTGATAGTTGTTATAGTCAGCTAGCGTTAATGACATTTGAACGCCCCTCACGAAGCTGCGGAGAATTTCTTGAAATAAGTCATGTTAATTGGATTCAAGGAAGAAATTTATTCCTTCATACTGCTTTTTTCTAAATAAACCGTAAATTATCATGTCCAAGTCGGCTTAGAAGTCCTGCAAATTATAATTTCCGCTAAGTTACCATCTAATGTAGTGAGGATTTGATTTTTTTTTAGTTAAAGGGAAACAACCCACTTAACTACCTATCTTTCATTATTTTATTGAGTTTGATCCCTTTAAAAATCAAAATTATCATCAATTCGCGCACAAAGTATATGAAAAGAAAGTTACATGTATTATAATGTCACTGGGCAATATTGTCTGTTTTAAAGGCGCTAACTATGATATTTGTCTCCTTTAAATAAACAAGTTGATATATCAATTATGTTAACAATTCAATCAGAGTCACCGGATCTCCTCTCCGGTGAGGAAGAGTGGGAGTTTGCCAACCAGAGCCCCGTGAAACCGGACAGCCCGTCGGTATCTGACCTCTCGGACATTGTTGTCCTGTCGACCTCGCCCTCCAAAGAAGCAGCTAAACTCCTCTTGCTCCATGCTCCGAAAGACAACGAAGCGTGTATCTTAAAGTCATTCAGCTTCAGCAGCGATGAAAGTTCCGATGAAATCGTTCAGATCTCCGTAGATAAAAAGATCAAACCAACTGATCATTTGGACGTTCAAACACAGAGTAAAAAACCTGAATGTGAGACACAACCTGGTGATGCCACTACCGGGCGGCAGTACAAAGTTTCGTGTTTTGATGGATCGTCTCCGGATAAAAAGCCTAAACGATTACCAATGAAATCAAAGATCGCGCGTATCCAAAAGAAGACTGGAGACAAAACTCACAAGGTGAGGGTTTTGTCTGAGAAAAACCAATATCCGCATTCGATTTACAGTAAATTTAAGTTCATTGACGATGACTCTAACTCTGATGATGAAAGCCTTCAACTGGAACACAACCACATCAAAACACCTGTTGAAGATAACCCGTGTTTAATCCACGAACTGATGCAGGAAGACGAGTGTTCAGAAAAAATAACGGCAGAAAATGGTTGTCTTAAATCATCAAAGTGTAAAAAGGCGAAAAAAGCAAAGAGCAAGAAACCGAGCGCATGTAACGATGACGTTGGCGTCGATTCTGTTGAGACCGAAAACCATGTCAGCGGCGTGGTGACAAAATCCCCGGAAGACACGAAGAAATTGAGTGACGTGCCTAAGAAAAGCCTCACCGTTGTCTTCGATGAACTTGAAGGCGGGAAAAAGGAAGTTGCGTCATCAGAGTGCAAAAAGGTGGATCAATGCCGAAAAAAACAAGTCGAGTCATCACAGGTCCCTAACAGTGCATCTCAAGTTCCCTACAGTGCGTCACAGGTTCCCAAAAGGGCGTCATGGCTCGAGAAGACCCCCGATAAGGTGGAGATGGAAACTGAGAAGGATAAAAAGAAAGAAAAGCTGAGCATGAAAGTCGCAAGACAGCTGGAGCGAAAGAGCAAACGGGCCGCTAAGAAATTCCCGGAGCCGATCGTCACCGACGAGCAAGTCGATAACCACATGGAGATTTATTCAACAGACGCTAAGAAACCAAAGCCTCCAAAGGAAACATCAGAAGTTGAGGTCAGAGGTCAGTCAGCGGAGGAGCCGGAGAAGGAAGTAGCCAATGAACGCCTAACACCCAGAGACGAGATTATGTCCATCAAGCAGAAGTATATTTACTCTAAAAAAGGGAGATCGAAGAAGAAGAAGAGACAGCAGGCGAAGTTGAAAGCCCAGGTACTGTACAACCTGGAGCCTTTATTTTGTGGAGCTCTACAGGAAGAGGTTGGTAATCGTGTCAGTTTTGTCGGCCAAGGGTTAACTAGCACTTCAAACCACTTTAGACCAAGGTCCCGGTATAGTTTGGTGAAGAGGGTTTGGCAGAAATGAATGGTTGAGAAGTTGTTCAAATAACAATATTAAACTTGTATTGATAATCTACTTTGAATTAGGAACAGGGAAAACAATAACATAATAAAGACATCTACGCATATAATGAGATGTACACATTCTTCCCAACTCAACAGTATTTTTGTTAGCTAAATGCAATCAACCAAGACTTAGAGTTTAACTACTTCCACTCAACAAATCTAGATTTTATCTACTTCAACTAAACAAAGCTAGAGTTAAGTTCTCATCATTTTTACTAGATTTGTATTTTGAATACTGTCATTTTGGAATAAAAGTCTGTATTTTATACTATGTCCGGTTAGGCTTCAAAGGTATGCAATATTATTTAGATTACAGAAATTCGATATATTGTTAAAGATATTGTTAAGTTTAGTGTTTCTCTTAAGTCTTGATTTAGGCTTAATTCCAGGGGTGAGGGTTAAGTTGCAAATTTCAGCAGTCTTATCATATAAAAAAATTGTTACACATATTACTTGCATATATTTTATCATCAAAAGCAACAGAACAAAGTGACGGATGTTCCCAAAAGTACAGTAAACCAGGAACTCACCCAGAGCTTTGTACTGCAAGACACGTCAGAACAGGGATTCCCCGCCCTCCCGTCGTTGAACAAGACCAAACCCGCCACGCAGGCTCCCACGCTACAAGCTACAGAACCCTTATCCAAGTTACACCCTGAAAACAATCGCGAACCCGCCACGCAGGCTCCCACGCTACAAGCTACAGAACCCTTATCCAAGTTACACCTTGAAAACAATCGCGAAACCGCCACGCAGGCTCCCACGCTACAAGCTACAGAAACATTATCCGAGTTACACCCTGAAAACAAGGCCGAAGAAACGACCGAGCCCAGCAAGTGCCCAGAAAATCCCTCAGATTTGAGTAATTTAAGTAACGACCGTTCAGACAAATATCCCGATCTAAAGTATCTAAATGTCCCTGCTTACCTCCTGGACATCATGGATGCCCTGCCGGCTCCCCGCGCTGAGTGCGACGACAGCTCCCTGATTGAACTGAAACGCGCCATCCCTCTCCATCTTTCAAGGGCGTCAATGCAGCACTTTAAATCAAAGTACAAGTTGAAGGTAAGAGATGCGTGCAACTTTCACGTTTTGAGAAAAGAAATGGTTAGTTATACGTTCTCAGTTTTTATCCTTCAGTTACGTATCTAAATTTAATGAGCATTTACTTGGGAGTCTTTTCAAGAAAGACTGCATCACTAAATGAGTTAAATTAACTTAACGATATGGCAATAATACAGATTACCTCTAGAGTTGTTTCTTTTGGCAGAGAATAATTTTTTTGGTATTTAAAGTTGCCATCACAGGCAGGAAGTAATAGTTTCATTATATAAACAATACAAATGCTTGGTCGAATCATTGGTAGTAGCATCGAATGGTTTCATAGTAAACTTATTTTCTCCTTTTTTCCACCACAATTAGTATTCAAAAAGGCACGAACTGCACAAAATGAAGTTGAAAGCCAGATACCTGAATCCTTGTTTCATGGACTGCATAAAGAATAACCTAATAGAGTTCAAGTCTCCGAAGGTAGGATCGTGACGTATGTTGTTGAATTCTGACTTTGATATCCTGATATGTCTGTCTGTGACTTCCGTAGTTGATCTGTATAGATGACATCTGTGTGACATTGTCACGTCATGTCATGTGACAACTAATGGGAACCAGTTTAAAACTGTGTTTCCTTACACACTGCATCTTTACTATTTGTCTTAAATTTAATAATAAAAAAAATAAAAAAAACATTAATAAAAAAAAACCTGATTGCTGGAATGAAAACAGAAGAAAAAAATAACTTTACATAAATGTCATACTGAAAGGGGCTTGAGAAGTTAGTGAACCTCAACTTTATAGTTAATCCTTTTCTCATGCAAAAACATGAATACCATTATCAGTTTATACATGTTTAATTTCAAATATTGAGTAGTATGTATCTTTTACTGCAAGTTTAGAAAATATTATGCTTTTTATAAATTAAACTTAATTGTAACATTATTAGTCCGTTTCAAAACATGGATATTTTTGATTTTTTCGCTATTCAATTTCGCTATTCCAAGTCTTTAATTACGTAGGCCTATCAAAAATGAGGGTTATTAAAAAATGTTCCCTTCTATTTATAGCTGTTCAATGAAACATATACCACTCTTAAAAATGTCACTTACCTATTTTAATACAGCTAAGTAAACATGTGTCTACTTTTGTCTCATCCTTGACTTCATTCTTTAAACTACAACTTGTTTGACATTTCAGAATATCTTTGTGCTCCACAATGCTGATACATCTTCTGAAATAGCCTCTAGCAACTCGATTACCTTTAGCCCTGTTGATGCCGACTGCTCGCCTGTGTGTCCAGAGCCACCTCAGAGCCTGGGAACGGCCAACAATATTTCAATACCACAGCTGCAGCAGGCTAATGACAACGGTCTTACGGTTGACAACGTCACGGATTCAAAGCCGCATGTGGTACAGATAGAATTAAACGTTGGCAACAAACTTCCTTTGAGTTACGCGAGTGTTGTGAAAAAAAATACTGATGGTAAAGTATTTTTTTAAATAAATATTTTCGGGTCGGGGGAGGGGGGTTGTTATGTGTAGCGTAGAAGATAACTGCATTAAATAAATTAGAAAAACTCAACAAAGAGTGAATGCAAAAGCGATTTTATATAATTCTATTTTTATTTCTTCTAACATACGTTTATGACCCACGATCGATTCATTGATCATTCTGCTCCTGGGTAATATGAAAGTTGTAGCAATGTTTAAGTGGACAGAGTGGAGAGCGAAGATCGCCAATGAAGTATTGGGGTTGGGTAACGACTGGCAGAAGACACAAATACGGCCATTGTTGTCGCATCAATTGATGGTTTTGGAAGCTTGTTGAAGGAACTAATATTGTCCTTGGCAGGGGCCATAATCCTGTATGGAGTTCTTGATACAACTGGTTGTGACGACCTGCCATAGGCTTATCGCTGTGCAGTTGGCAGGAGGTTGGGTTCCTGTTTAATGCTGGATAATAATCTAAGCCAGGGGTTCCTAACCAGTGGGCCATGCACCCCGAAGGGATGCATGAGCAGGTTCCAGGGGGTGCATGAACCATTCAGAGAAAAAAAAAGAAAAAGAGGAAGAAAAAAAATATTGAAAATTGACGGGAAAACTTTTTCGCAAAAAGAACGGTTCGCTTTACGTTTTCCTCGGAATTTCGTATTTTACGTCACAGTTTTCTAAAAAATAATTTAATTTGTCATCAAATACGTCAGATATATGTCTTCCCGTGACCCTCTGTTTTGAGCGGATGTAAACGTGGGATTTTTTTCCCTTCACTTTTATCGCTCGGTACGCTGCAAAGGTTTTAAAAACGTTAATAGTAAGCCATTATTCGTCATTGAAACCTAAAATCTTGAGTTGATGATCCAATTCCGGTCATTAAAAACATCAACTTCGTCAGTTAAAAGTTTGCCTGTGACTGGTACAACTTTCCGATTGCCATCACCCCCTCAAAATCGTTAATAAATTTAAAAAAAAGAAGAGATAAATGGAACACAAAAGCCTCAGTGCTTCTTCTGTGGAAAAATCCTGCGCAATGACAACATGAAGCCTGTTAGACTCCGAGAGCACTTGGAGAAAGTCCATCCATCCAATTCCAAGGACAGTGTTGAGGTCTTCAAGCAGAAGAGAGCTCGCTCCTTGCCCAAGCTTGGATTTTCTTTGTCACAGAAACCTGCACTAGAGGCATCATTCAAGGTTGCATATCTTATTGCAAAGAATAAGAAGCCCAACACCATTGGAGAACTTTGGTGAAGTCTTGTGCTCTGGAGATAGTGGAACTGATGTGTGGTCACCAGCAGAGGAAGCAGGTTGAGAAAGTTCCTTTTTCCAATGACACTATTCATTCTCTCACTAAATTCCCTGTTTCCTATGGTCAAAACTGTTGTGTTCCTATAATAAACATAGTTTATTATGCATTTTCTGAAAGTTTCACGACGGGGTGCATGAACGTTTTTGGGCATCTGAAGGGGTGCATGGACCCCAAAAGGTTAGGAACCACTGATCTAAGCACACACGCATGCACACACGCACACACACAGATACATACAAAAATGTGCACGCACACACACATACAGCTTAAGATAAGAAGATATGTGATGTTTTGATTAAACACATTTTATACTTACAGAGGCTGGATATCATTTTCGATATTGATCAAATATGAAAAGTTCAATTTTTTAAAATTTAATTGGCCTTTGTTCACTTTAAATGTACGTTATATTTTAGTATTTGTATTCAACTATTTATTGTCACTAATATATTCAGAATGTTTGTATTTATTTTCGTACCAGCTCCAGAGGCCAAGTCCAGCTGTGTCGTCATTAACATTAACCCAGAAGACGAGTCCGTGACTGGCGATAAGTCGAAACAATTTGAAAAACTTACCATCAATGAATTCCTTGCTGAAGACGACGGGTCCTTAGACGAACCACCGTTGCAGGAACTCCCCACAAAGCCTGCCACGACTAGGTCCGATGCCCTCAAGACCTTAGCCAAGGTGCTGAAAAGACGAACCAGGGAAATGGAAGAGGCGATGAGCTTGCCCGGCGATAATGACGACTCAGGGGCCGTATACAACACCACGGAGACAGGCAAGGAGGATGAGGGGGTGGATGTTGCCGTAAATCCAGAAAAGAACAATATTTCACTCTTCTGGTTGAAGCCCAATTCAGCAAATGTGACGTTAATAGATTCCCTGACGTCACAGGCGGCGAACGAGGATTCCGTGATAACCTACCCGCCTGGCCATGAATACTCTGGACTGCAAGTCAGGCCGGTGACCAAAGGACAAGATGGGCAAATATTTTTAACGGGAGCCTCACCCCCGGAGAGAAGAAATGAGACGGATGAAGATAAGGCGAGTCGTCCGCACGTGGTGAATGAGGCAACAGGGCAAGATGACCCTAAGGCGGTCCTTGACCTTGCCTTGGCGACGTCACTGGTTGAGAACAATTTCTTAAAGGAAAAAGTGGTACGTCATAATTGCTGTTTTCTATTTGGTGATTTACAAACATAATTTGTGCATTAAATTAATTCAGCAGAATCACCTTTTTTACCCGTGGTGGATGTCATCTTTAATGTTTAATGATATTCCTAGAAAACAGTGTTTCGATTGTCTTTTTTTACTGGTTTGTGTAATTTCTCTGTTAAAATGATTTCAAAATCTTTTTTTTAAAAAATCATTGAAAACTCTAAAGATACCTTAAATTTCGTACTTTACTTCTGTTACAATTACAGCGTTTTTGAAGAAATATTATAAGTGTATTTAACACATAAATTCCCCAGCGTCTTGCAACGTTAAGTAACGGGCCTTTGAACGAAAAATTTAAATTATGGTGTTGTGGGGTAAACACGTCTCCCAATGATTTTAGAGAATGTAATTTGAAATCTGCTTGGCGGTATATGGATGATTGACATGAAACTGATTATAAACAGATGCATTTGAGGCTTTCCTTTGTGTGAAAGTGTATTGTTTAGAAGTGAATGATAAATACCTTGTGGGAAGCATTTCATCGCTTCAGAAATGTAAATTAATTCGGCAAAACAGTGTTTAGTATTCCGACGTTGTCGTATATTAAATCTGAACTGTAACCACCTCGAGTAAACTTATGTGTTGTCTATTTCAATCAAATACATTGAATGGCTTTAACTAAAACCTGAAACCTACCATGACTACCAGGTTGTTGGAAATACGATTCTATGTTCAAGGAGAATAAATGGAATATAGGCCGATGCTAAAAAAACAAAAACAAACACAAATAATCGAATTACGATTTGATAAACCTACATAGACCAAAATATAATAATGTTGCCCGTAAACAAAAGTAAAAAAAAATCAACATCAAATAAAATAGGCATGACACAACTGACCACTCAATGTTGGGGTGTTGACAGAAATGAGACAATTTTTAAAAAAATTCATAGCCGGATATGACAGAAACGTACCAGTTGAACAATGCATGTCCGGTTATAAAAGGGCGGCTATTTTAATACCTTGCCGCTTTTAAAGGAACACAGGGCGAATATCAAATAAATGTCCGTTTAAAAGGAACACAGGGCGAATATCCAATAATGTCCGTTTATTCTCCTTGCAGAATTGCTGCTTGTTAGAATTCCGTGTGTTCAGGAGACAACTCGTAGACTTATGGAACAGTTCATTCCTTCGTGTACTTGTAGAGCGTTTGGCTCGGTGCCCTTGTATCAGAAACCACTGGTTCCCCTCGGATCACGACGTCTAGGCTTTGGGCGTAACGTTGTAGAGATTCCCAGCACTGAACACAGGCATTCTAAAAAGTTAAGCACTTCAAATTTGAAGGAAATTAATTGTTTTAATAATAATTGATGTGCACAACATTTGCCCCCAAAAGGGATATTTTAAGAAAACTTTATAATTTCTATCAAAATTTTTATTTGTTGTGCAAAACATTATTGTAAAATATATAGATTGAAAACGAATGCGTTTTCAAATATGTATTACACAAATAAATGAAGACATGAAACTGTAAGAGCGATTCCAAATTTTGAAAATGATATAAAAAGTATAGTTTCTTTCAATGCCTTAATTATTGTTTTATGTAGGTATTAAAGTATGTTGCTTTTTATCTCTCAAATGTAAATTTTCTTTAGCAAAACTCGGAAATATCGCCTCACCATTATATGAGATTACAACGAAAGAGTTCTTATTTGATTTTTTCTTAATTCTAAATCTTGAAATGTGTGGCTTCCAGGGAAATTTAGTAAGCGACTATTTGATACGCTTAAAACATTTGATTCTTCTATTAGTTAACAGATTAGGTCAGGACTGTCGGATGTCATTCAAATATACCTAATTCGTTGTAACAAAAAACGATTTAGTTCGTCATATTTGTTTATAACTGGCTTCATTGCGTCTACATGTATTAAATAAAGCTCTATATGTGTTTGTGAGTGATTTAAATGAGGATTCCAAAAATCGCGACAAAAAAAAACAATTAAAGGCGGCCAAAATAATGTCTGTTCTTTTTTGACACTATTGTATTAAATGAGTCCTTTAAAAAATGGAAAATGTGGAAAGGCAAACACTTTTTAAAGTGTCATTTTTACGTTAAGCAATTGGAAGTTTAAATCAAAAATATTTTACACCTTGCATTTTAAATTCTTTAAATTACCTGATTTCTCTTTTAAAAACTTGCAAAATAAAGTTAACGATGCAAACTCTTTTTCTTGGCATTTGAAAACTATCTTTTACAAAAAGCATTTTCCAGAGCAGCTTTGACTTATTTGTTGAGCTCACCATTAATACATTGACATTTTTTCATTTCTTTTACAGGCGGCACTCGAGTCCCAGCTGAAAGTAGCACAGGAAGAGCTGCAACGTGTTCAAGAGGATGCGCGTACAGTAGCTGTGCCACTAAGAAAGTCCAAGACCATAACACATAGGAGGGTAGCTGTATGCAAGTGGACAGGTAACATAACACTCAGGAGGGTAGCTGTATGCAAGTGGACAGGTAACATAATACTCAGGAGGGTAGCTGTGTCCAAGAGGTCAGGTAGAGAAATTGTAAACCGTATACCGTAAATCCTCGTTCTATAGCCCGTTCGTTCATAAGCCGACCCCCATCTTTTGGAAGAGAAAAGCATTAAAAGAAAGTGTATAACCCGCTCGCAAGCCGACCCCCCAAAAATAATAGAACAGCTTAAACAAAAGGGTGCATATTTTGTTTTAGAAACTACAAGCTAAATCGCTCATTATGATTGTTTAATTTATACTACCTATTTTTTGGGGTCTTTGTGCTCTTTGTTAGGCAAGAGGTACCGGTATTTAAAAAAAAATTCTTTGGTAAACAGTGACGAAAGCGCGTACATTAAAATTCGTTTTTGAAAACAAGATTTGTAAAACAATTTATTAACACGTTCACAAAAATTAATAAAATGACTAAATAAGGTAAGTGCAGATGTTTACTGATATATTATAGCTTCTGGTAGAGCAGACGAATCTTGTAGAATGTAGAACAGGATCTTTATTATTTGCAATAACAACACCTATATTCATTATACATGCAGAAACACGTTAATGACCCGCTCGTAAGCAGGTCCCCCAACTTTTTCCCCTAGATTTTGTCCAAAAATAAAGGTCGGCTTGCGAACGAGTATATACGGTAATTTAATTTGAGATGCATCGTCTTCCCGCTGACTAATTTAAAGAAGGCGTTAATTGTGAAGACATAATACTAGATTTTTATGAAAGTGATGTTACAATTGAATCACATAAAATTAGTTGCAACGTATACCGTATGTGCACATTAATGATATTCTTTAACATTCCGGTTGAAGACTCATACTATACACTATCATATTTCATAAGAGTTTTAAAAAAGAGAATATTTTCTTTTCCTTTAGACTTTCATCATTTCCAAATGCTACTGCAGAATCAATAGAAATAGTTTGAATGTGCATAATGACTAAATGTGTTATATTTTCAGACAATGTCAAAAATCTAGTCAGGTCTAACGTAGAGATCTTCAGCTTGAAATCAAAGCTTAAAGACAACATTATGGAGATTATGTCCCTTGAGAACCAAGTGAACACTCTGAAAGAAGCTTATAATGTAGGCCACGAATTTTTTGTCTCGTGTGTAGTAAAGAAATACGTTTAAGATGTAGATAACAAAAACGCTCACGAAAAGAAAGCCACCCAGTCAGAATCTATCAACAAAACCTTTTAATTCTGTATTTTCTATGTATTTTCTATGTATTGTCTTTGTATTTTCTATGTATTTATTATGTAATTTCAATGTATTTTCTATGTAATTTCAATGTATTTTTTTACTTTTGTTTGTTTAAAATTTAGAAGTGCGTTTTGATGCCACAGGAATATTTTTTTTTAAATTCGCATTACATGCATTAATGGAAACAGTAAAACATTTTTATGTTTGTTGACATGTGTAATTTGTTAAATAAAATAGGCATCGTCTACATACGGAAGGATACATTTTTGTATGTTTCCCTACCTCAAGTCAGTGCTTCATTGTTATTTGACCAATCTGTCTTTCCGATTCAGGTTGAAATGAAACGTGTGGCGAAAGCTAACATGAAATGGCTGAAGATGAAGTTGAAACACAAGGAGACCAAGGCGAAGCTTCGAGCTTACGAAGAGAAGGAGCGCCTCCTGGCTCAGGCGCAAGACGTGAAGGAGTCCCAGGAACACGACGACGACGATGGCAATGAGTCTGCTGACTACGAGCCACCAAACAAGAGGAGGCGTGTAGAACAGGAACAAGCGCCTAATGCTGTGAGTCGAAACAGTTGAAACAATCGTATTTGTATTTGCTGAGTGATTATATATCATGTGGCTGAGTTTGGAGGATGTATTTATCTCAATAATATTTAGGCGTACAATAATTATGGCTCTGAAATCTTTTTAATAACATTGTCATGCTGTTGCTAAACTAGTCAACAATGAGTATTACTTACCATTAATGCGACGTATGGTACTGCATGGCTTTGCTGATGGCTTTGTAGTCTGGTTGATACGTGGTGAGGTTAAGCTTCATGCAGACGTTGAGAATTTCATCCATTAAACGTGATCGCTGGTTGGTCTTGATGTTCTTTAGATGTGAGAAATACTGAACTGGCATAAATTACTGACGTCTGTTTTGACTCATCCAAAGCGAGAAAGAAAAACGGTGCCTCATTTATGTCCTTCACTTGCATTGACTCCATTTGAAATGGCATAATGTTGCTACGATCGTGAACAGTTATTGCCAACAGAGGCATTTCTTTTATCCGTTTAATAAGGTTATTGACGTATGATGGGTGGTTTTTTTTTATTATTATTTTTTATTTTTTTATAAAAAGGATTTGTTTCCCAATAATGAAATTGATCAAAGGAGACTGAAGAAACATTATTTTTTAATAATGAACATTTTTCTGCGAGCAAGATGCAGCCATCAAAAGAGCCATATTTGGCTCGCGAGCAATGGTTTCCCGCCCCCTGCTTTAAACCCTAACACATTCGCAGTATTCCAACTACTAAGGTGTTCAGTACTGAAATAAAAACAAATCTCTTCAAACTATGCTTTCAAAATATACTAAACAACAACTCGAACAATCCTTTCATTGATAAACGTAGCTTATATGTACCGTAATGTCATAATGTTGTATTTAGGATATTATTGTTTTACATTGAATGCATCGATAATTATGTCTGTTACAATTTTTCTTGTAAAGCGACAGTGAGCCTAGTTGCTTTCTGGGGTCTTGTGCTATATAAATTATCAAATGGTAATTATCATTCATGAAAATAAATGCATTGCAGTTAAAAGATTTAATATCAAACTAGATTATTCTCTAAACAGTCAAAATATTGCTACTATAAGTTAAACTCCTTAACATCCCCTTATGTGTGTGATTTGAGAATCTTTATACTATTGCACGTAATCTTTGCTTTCGTTTTATGGACTTTTATAGTGTTTTAATTCACATTTGTTAGAATAGATGTGGTGGGATATAAAAATCATGATACTATTCAGTGGATGTAAAATGTATGCATAAATGAGGCTGTCCTTGGGAAATGGGTTTAGACGCGCTTTAAATCCTATAATGTTTTTTAATGAGTGCTAACTTTATGGTTATTTTTATTTAATTGACTTTTTACGATTTGCAAGCACCCCTACCTCGATATATTTTCTAGTTATATAAATCATGTAATTTGAAACAATTTTAAACCTTTGGAAACTATTTTGAACGTATCTATCAATATTTTGAAGGTATCTATCAACATTTTGTTCTCTGCAGTTAAAATCTGACGATATACACTATACATCAGCTCCGAAAGAAAATGAAGACACTCGTCTTTTGAAACACGATGAAGCCATGACTGATTCAACCGCTGCTGATCCCATGGAACCCGCTACCTCGTCATCGAACGTTCTGTCGAGCTCCGTCAGCAACTCAACGTGCAAGCGGCCGGAGATTCTCAATGGATCGCCTCAGTACCACTCGCAGCCCTACCACGTGTCTCGTAGCTGCACGCCCAAGTACGCCCGGGTCAAGTCTGAAATGTTCCCGGCTACACCTGTTTCGGGCTGGCCCTCGAGTTATTCCAGCTCGCCACCCGCCTACTTACAATCTCTACAAGCCTACCTACCCCCACGAACAACGTGCACCAACACCACAGCCAACTGGTACAACCCGTTCCCAACCCAGGGCGCCGCCAGCAAACAAATGAAGCAGCGCACATCCCCTCCCCACCTCCCGCTTCCTTATCCCAACGTGGCTTCCCCGCCCAAACATTTGTTTCAGCCTTGTTTCCCGTACTCTCGGCGGAAGTCCCCATTCCAACAGCCTCACTTTTGTAGCATTCAGTCACCCCCGCAGCCCAACTGTTTCCGTTATCAATCCGACCAATCGCCGAAGCGCAGATCGCCCCCACTCCTGCCTTTGCCCATACCGCAAGACGCCCAGTCGGATAATCATTTTAGAGACTTATCCATGTCGCCACCCAGACAGAAGCGGTATTCTTCAAGATCTCCCTCCGTTTGTAACCGTCATTTGGCAAACAAGCACGGCTTGAAAGATCACCAATCGGTTAACTTTTCATCCAGCATGAACCATCCAGTGCTACACTACCCCCCGAGTCCCGGGAAAAGTCTGTCGACGTCACACCCTTTCAGCCACAATGACGTCACAACTCCGGATCACGTTGTACCCGATGTCTTAAATTCGCACGTGAGTTGGGGCTCAAGGCAGCGCGGTGGCCACGGTGCGTGGTACGATCCGAACGAAAGCAGCTTCATGAACACTGGCTACACCCCCATGTGTGGCAAGCATTGCGGAGGCGCAGAAAGCGGACACAAGGCCAAGGCTTGTGTTGCGCCGTTCCAGTCCAGGAAGGACCTTACCGGGGATACGACCATGTGCCCCCCAACGCCCAATGGATTCATGGCACCAACCGGCACACGTGGATCACCCGGCTTGTCTAACCTTGAACAGAATCAGAGATATCACGTGTACGACGCAAACAGAGTCATTTCTGACGAGTTTTCCGATCGCCAAGACTCGCGGACTCAACCCAGCGATTTCGCCGCGGGCTACGAGACGGGTAAGGCTCGCGGTTATGAAGATCCCGTAATGCCACAAACGCTCGAGTTGCCACCAGGCGCGCAGTTTCAGTCGCATTTCTTACGAAATCTCGTCAACAAGGAGGGCCATCAGGTCCAACACGCGGAGCCCAAAAACATGCCACCTAGGGACGCTTACGCCCACCTTCACGCAAAACCAGAACCAGATTACTACAGGCAACCCTTGACCCAGATAACGAATTACCCAAACTTCTCGCATCCGTTGTACGGCGCCCTGGATCAAAGACCTCAGTCTGGTAGCATGTATCCGTTTAACCTCTTTCAAAATGGGGCCGCTACGGATGACGCTTACGCCGAAAACATCACGCACAATAAAAGCAACCACGTTCACGACCGGAAAGGTTTCGGACACCACCACAAGAACGGGCCGGTAACCCCAAGCAGGTACCCGGCTTGGCCCTCCCACGCACCCCAACAGTTTCCGGGGAACTACAGCAACGAGAAATCCGTGGTCGAGTTGAATGTTCATGGAATGGTCGGCTACCAAAGGGATAACGGCTACAGAACCGCTCAAACTTACGAAACATCTGTTGATAAACGGCACATCGAAGCAAGTGAGGCCAACCACCACATCGCCTAACTCAGCACATTTTGTAGTTTCATCATCTCGTTGGTGGGGGCTACCTCATCCAGCCACCTTTATAGCCGGTGATATTGTTTTCATAAATTATTTGCTAATAGATATTTTTGTTAATTTTGATAATTTCTATAAAATTTAAATCGCATAGTATCGGTCGGACATTTTAATTAAGAGATCAGAAATATTGATATATTTCTTTATTTTTAAATTAATTATTTTTATTTTTTTTAAATTTAAATCGGGTCAGTTTAAAAAAACAGCTCCATATTGATAAATCTTTTATTTTTTTTTCCCTTTTTTTTTCTTTTTTTTTGGTGCCGATCTGTGCTATTAAAAGCTAAGCCACAATGGAGACATGGTTCTGATTGCGATGGACATGGAGCAGGCTCATGAAGTTTGTCACGAGGAAATTGTAATAGAATTTATCCGAATCAACGTTGTTCTGCTGTGTATGAGTGTCGCCATATTTCTCGCTCATGTCATCTTTTCAAGTTTTAGGCGACCTTTTTGACACGGAAGAACCCAATATCTTGAAATGTTCAGTTATTTCCGCCGAGTTGGTTCACCGGATTCATGTAGATGATTCTATTGAAAACTATTGGCAAGTTAGGAGATTTAGTGTTTCGAGTCTACTAGAATGTAACCTTACGGTATTTTAACATTTCAGTTAGCCACCAGCATCTTTCAGAAAAGATGTAGCTGCATACCGAAAGAATGTACGTTTTAGGCACTACTTTGGTGCGCACTGGTGCGTACTTGAACAACGCCATGACACCTCTCGTGGATTTTGTAGTAATAGTTTTATTCATCGTTACTCTGAAAATTAACGCAATATTTACACAGATCCTCAGCAACCGGCTGGAGTCCCATGGGCTTCATTGAAAAAAAAATAGTTGAAAGAAATTATGTAACTTGGATGATATCTCGCTGACTTCTGTCATAATGGTCTACAAGTAATGCCTAAATGTGCAATTCTTGAAGTCGCATCTCACATGGCTAACGCTGTAGTCCCGCTGGGTGGGACACCTGCTAACGATGACATGTGGAAAATGCTTTGCATAGTGGGTTCCTTCCTCATCTGGACCATTGTGGGAATATACTTGACCCACAGGGCACACTTGTGACCCGTGAAGAAAGAAGTAAGGAAAAACTTAAACATTTTAGGGACCGTTTGCTTTTCGAAACAAAAACAATTTTAATTGTTATAGATTATGAAAGCATGTTATAAAGACTACGTGATTACTGCCTGGCTGTACAAAATTTTATGTCTGTTGGATACATGATATTTTAAAATGTAATTAGCCATCGCAACGTCATACAGGCTCAGTCCTCAGAATGGATTTTATATCCGGGGAAGGAGATTATTAAATACCACCATAGATCTGTTCTGAGTAATTCATGCCAGCTGTCCTGTCACCAAAGTTACATCCCCAATGCCTGTCACTGTGCCTTTGTGCCTGATCGTCGATATCATTGTCATCTACTTTTACTTCAAAACGTTTATCGCCTACGTTCAAAGTGGTGACGAGGACGACCTAAACGATGAAGAAGACGTAGAACTGGGCCAGGGCGAAAGGACGCTGCCGTTTCCCGTCAACTAGGCCATGACGGACGACGGCATGCTCAAGTTTCTCATCGGCTTCACGGTCCATCTCTACTTTGTCCTGCTGGTCGGACTCGGCTTCATCTACATGCTGATGCCATCGGAGAGCAGCAACCACGACATCGATGTCGCAACGTCCATTTCCACACTTCGCGGTAGCAACGATAGCGCACGGTCCGGGGCGTCACAAGGCAGGTACGTGTATGTACGTAAACCGAACAGCCGGAAAACTTCAGGGCGGACTGAACCAGTGGACACTGACGCGTCGCATTCCGATGAAAACGAATTGAACCCACCACTCAGCGAGAACTCGGTATCAGAAAACAACGCTGACAGGGAAGATTTTGGGAGTAAAGCCGCTGTTGTTGATAAACGGAAGTTAGGCGTCAAGAAAAAGATCGCATTAGCCAACTATCCAAGAGAACAGGACAGTTTAAATAAGAGCTTGATTCAGATTCAGGGTGAAAGAGATGGTTTACAGAAGATCGGTGATAGAGATCACACTTCAGAGAAACCATTGAAAAAGCAAGCTGATGCCCAGAAGATAGAGAAAGTCAGTTTAGATAAAGGGATTAAGCCTGATAAAAATACAACTCAGGAGGGCGCTGAAGAGAAGAGGAAAGATCTTGAAGAATACGAGGTAACTGAAAAAAGCATTGGGAGCGATACCAGCGAAAACATCGTGGCAGGGTCGGGAAAACATAGCCGCCAAAAAGCGAAGTTTGTAGACGATATAAACACCGGAAGTGATCACAGTGAAACCAACATCAGTGACTTTTCTGCTTCAGCCAGCGAAGACCTCAGCGGCTTCGTCACAATTGCACCAGGGTGGAAAAGCGGCAGGGCGAAGTCGGAGAAAGAAATCAGCCAATCGGTTAAAGAAACTGAGAATAACGCCAAGAGATTGAGAAAAGAATCGGTGAGAAAAAACTGATGGCAAACCGTCCTCTAGATCGGGGCATAAGTTAAGCAATAATACGCGGATGTTGGAAGAGCCTGGAAACGTTTTAGACCGGCCGAAAACTGGTTCGAGAAATGTAATAACAAAGACGGGAGACGTCAGAGAACACGGCAAGACGTCAAGTAGAAACGTGAAGCCTCGTGTCGAGTACAGAAGTGTGAGCTTCAGTGACGATCTGATCCCTTCAGAGGAACACGAGATGAAAGAAAATCAAAGGCACAAGCCAAAGAGAAATTCCTCAAAAGCAGGGAGGAAAGGAGAAAGAGATAATTCTATGGGTATATCAGAGTATGCAGCTGTTGAAATAAGGAATGGTCAGTTGGTAGCCATTCCATCGGAACCAGATTAAAAGGTTTGAGTGATATCATCAGTTTGTATCACCAACAAGTCACAGTTGGTTGTACACCTCCACTCAAAACTTCAGAGTTCGAAGACGTCTAATAGATCAAATTAGTTAATGGAAACCAAAGAGCCCACCAGCAGTAATGGACCGAAGGTGGCCTACCAAAAAGTATGGCCAACAAATAACAAACAAGGTTTTGTGGACGAAAAGGGTCCCACTAAAGGTAAAGGGCACCGTGTAGACTATTTTAAATCGTGGTCAACCAACAGTTTGCCAGATTATATAGACAAAAAACAACCAATTAAAGGATATGGTTCAAAATTTATCTACCAAAAAGTTTGGCCAACAGACAGTCAAATAGCGAAGTTGGACGGCCAGAAATTTACTAGTGGTTATAGTTCAAAACATATCTACCAACATGTATCATCCACAACCAGCAAAGACCAGAAAGCCGATTATGCGTGGCCTGCAGGCTCAAATTTAGGGTACCAAAAGGTCTGGACACCTACCAGCAAATACCAGAATGCCGACTATGCGTGGCCTTTTCGTTCAAAGTTAGGGTACCAAAAGTTGTGGACCCCAAACAGCAAATCCGAGGTGTCTGATCCTAGACCACCCAGTTGTAGTAATGGATCAAAATTAACCTTTACACAGGTATGGCCCTCCTCAAACAGCAAAGAAAAGCACATGGACTTGTTAGACCCAACAAGAGAAACTAGATCCCGACACTTATGGCAAACAAATTCGGTAAGACAGGTTATGGGAAATAGACTTCCGATAAGCGATTTTATGTCACCAACAGCTTACCACGAGATACGGCTCAACAATAGCTCATCAGACCTCAGGGATCACCTTCTGACGACAGGCGTCTATAGGTCATCAGACCTAAGGGATCACCTTCTGACCACAGGTGTCTATAAATCGCAAAGAGCGTACCAGAAGTTGTGGAGCACTAACAGGATCCACGATGTCATGGAGCATAAATCTGACAAAAGCTATGCACCACAAAGATCTTACCCGAAATATTGGAGTGCAACCAGCTTGTCAGACACAAAGATCTTCAATCCATCTACTTCAGGTTTTGACGCTAACAGATATCACAACACGTTCTGGAACTACGTGAGCTCATCCGAGTCATCGAATCACAAACAGAGAATAGAATGTTACAAACAGCAAATCGAACAAAGAAGATTTCTGCACACGAGTTGCCAACCGGATTGTTGTGTGGAATGTGAACCCGAGCAGGACCCGTGGAACAGTGAGTATGTGGAAATACATCTCAAGAACAGGCGTCTGGCTCACTTGGATGACGCCGGTTATGACGGCGCGTGCTGTGCTGTGGTGACTCTGTCTAGTGGCGAGGGAGTCATGCATGCGGTCGAAGGCTGGGGCTCGCCCTGCTCGTGCGATGACGACTACTTGACGTTCCACGTGGACAAAGGCCATTGTGCGGACATGACGTATGAGTATTTTTGAATAACGAAGTTGAGGAGATTCAGTGGCTGAAATCAGTTTTGAATTTTGCTAAGTTTTAGTAAAAAAATGGGAAGAGCAACACATACAAGTCTACCCATCTCGGCCATTAAGGCCGCTGTGAGGCCGCTGTACCATGTTGTAAAGAGTATCTAGTCATGTCTATAGAGTAAAAAGGTATATTTCATATAAAGCTAGAACAATGCCAAAAGGATGGCAAAGGTATGTATTAAATGTTTTGTTAAAGTGCCGCTATATAAACATATACTTCCTGCTCTTGTTAATCTTGTTGCATGCAGTTATGCATTATGTTCTTTCATGACATGGTAATCTGTAAATTTGGTCTTCTCTTTGCTCTGCAATTAATTTTAGAACAAAATTATTTTTTTTAAATGGAGGTGTTACATTATAGAAGAATAACTCTTTGTAAACAATAATATTAATATGGAAAAGAACATTGTTAACACAAAAGACATTTATTGCACCTTTCTATCTGTAGTTTTCATATTTTTAAAATTAAAAAAATAAATATTTCATATCGATGGGTCCCACATTGTCAATGGGTGGCAGAATGCATTAATTGAATTGTGTGGACAGTATCAAGGTCTAGAATGATATTAAAAAGTAACATGTACAAAGACTCAAATGTATTGTAACTTTGTTTTTCTTTTAATTATTATTATTACGTTAATTTGTTGCAGTAAATTTATATGTTTTGCGAAACCTGTTTCCCATTTCTTTGTATATCAATAATTCTACTTAACGGTGGTTTGAATGGCGTCTGGAGGGTAGAGAATGATCACAGCATAATATTAAAAGAACTTTTCAAAAATCTGAAATGATAATTGATTGTGTTGGCTTGATTTCGCTCTAGGAATAAGGCCAAACGTTCTTTTCATCGCTGATGTCACACGGTTACTAACTTAGACACGCCAATTTTTTTTTAATTGGTATTAGTTCCGGAAAGAGTGAGCCGCTGAAAAGATGGCTACTAGGACGGATGTTTATGTCCCCCTATTGTTCAGTGTAAGGGAGCTTACTTAACTTCAAGTGTCATTTTGAAACAGACTATTTTAATTTTTAATTACTATAGTGAAAATTTTTTCTAAAATTTTAAACATTTTTATATGTAATTTATTTTCAGTCTAGTCTTTTTAGGTTTTAATAGAGCAACTATTTTCCATAAAAAAGTCAATGTCAGAATTTTTTGTTGGTAGGTAATTATGTCAGAGTAGAGCCACCACGCCCCTTTTTATTTCAATGTATCAAGCAAAAAGAGTAACAAAAAGTGCATGTAAAGAATGATGTATTACGTGTGCCTTTAATATGGAGCTGAAGTTCAAGTCATACTTACCAACAATTCAAGCTTCATTACTTGGATCAAAAAATCTGAAGAGGAAATTTATTATTCTACTTCTATACGAAAATAAATGAACATAAAGGGAATCTACATTTTACAGTTACCTACGACATGTTTATTCTGTTGTTTCCCCTTGATAAAGAAAAAAGATCAGCTGTTGATATGTTTACAAAATATTAGCGGATTCATATATTTGGAAAGATTTGTCTACATTTAAAGAAAAAAAAATTCTGTGAAAACATTAAATTTATAAGAAAAGCCGACTTTAAGATTCAGAAAGAACTTAATATTATTACCGGAAATAAAAGTCCGCTTTTATCACAACATAAACTTGATGTGAAAATATCTTTCAAAATTTGAATGAATTTTATGGACACAATGCCCCTCCACCCCAAAAGTTCTTATTGAGCCTACCAATAATAATATAAGAAGACTAATTTGATTAAATAACTGTGGTGTTATAACTAAATACTTGGGAGAAAAAAGAAAGATAATAATATTTTTTTAATGTCATCAAAGAAACGTTAAATACTTTATTCAACCAAGAAGAAACAGCCGCTTACAATGTCCGCAAGTGAAATCAGACACCCGCTTCCAATGTCCGCAAGTGAAATCAGACACCCGCTTCCAATGTCCGCAAGTGAAATCAGACACCCGCTTCCAATGTCCGCAAGTGAAATCAGACACCCGCTTCCAATGTCCGCAAGTGAAATCAGACACCCGCTTCCAATGTCCGCAAGTGAAATCAGACACCCACTTTCCAATGTCCGCAAGTGAAATCAGACACCCACTTTCCAATGTCCGCAAGTGAAATCAGACACCCACTTTCCAATGTCCGCAAGTGAAATCAGACACCCACTTTCCAATGTCCGCAAGTGAAATCAGACACCCGCTTCCAATGTCCACAAGTGAAATCAGACACCCGCTTCCAATGTCCGCAAGTGAAATCAGACACCCGCTTCCAATGTCCGCAAGTGAAATCAGACACCCACTTTTCAATGTCCACAAGTGAAATCAGACACCCGCTTCCAATGTCCGCAAGTGAAATCAGACACCCGCTTCCAATGTCCGCAAGTGAAATCAGACACCCGCTTCCAATGTCCGCAAGTGAAATCAGACACCCACTTTTCAATGTCCACAAGTGAAATCAGACACCCGCTTCCAATGCCCGCAAGTGAAATCAGACACCCGCTTCCAATGCCCGCAAGTGAAATCAGACACCCGCTTCCAATGTCCGCAAGTGAAATCAGACACCCGCTTCCAATGTCCGCAAGTGAAATCAGACACCCACTTTTCAATGTCTACAAGTGAAATCAGACACCCGCTTCCAATGTCCGCAAGTGAAATCAGACACCCGCTTCCAATGTCCGCAAGTGAAATCAGACACCCGCTTCCAATGTCCGCAAGTGAAATCAGACACCCGCTTCCAATGTCCGCAAGTGAAATCAGACACCCGCTTCCAATGTCCACAAGTGAAATCAGACACCCGCTTCCAATGTCCGCAAGTGAAATCAGACACCCGCTTCCAATGTCCGCAAGTGAAATCAGACACCCACTTTTCAATGTCCACAAGTGAAATCAGACACCCGCTTCCAATGTCCGCAAGTGAAATCAGACACCCGCTTCCAATGTCCGCAAGTGAAATCAGACACCCGCTTCCAATGTCCGCAAGTGAAATCAGACACCCACTTTTCAATGTCCACAAGTGAAATCAGACACCCGCTTCCAATGCCCGCAAGTGAAATCAGACACCCGCTTCCAATGCCCGCAAGTGAAATCAGACACCCGCTTCCAATGTCCGCAAGTGAAATCAGACACCCGCTTCCAATGTCCGCAAGTGAAATCAGACACCCACTTTTCAATGTCTACAAGTGAAATCAGACACCCGCTTCCAATGTCCGCAAGTGAAATCAGACACCCGCTTCCAATGTCCGCAAGTGAAATCAGACACCCGCTTCCAATGTCCGCAAGTGAAATCAGACACCCGCTTCCAATGTCCGCAAGTGAAATCAGACACCCGCTTCCAATGTCCGCAAGTGAAATCAGACACCCGCTTCCAATGTCCGCAAGTTAAATCAGACACCCGCTTCCAATATCCGCAAGTGAAATCAGAGTGTCGTCTTGGGACCGTTGTCTCATGAGCTACGTCTTGTGAACCACCCATCGTCAGTTGTCACCTGATGCCCATCATCCTGATTTGATTCGAGTTCATCTTAAAGTTGCTCTTCAAACCTATCTCCTCTCAGTTCATTGATGATGCAATTGGTAAATCTTTGATGTTAACCAAATACAAGTTATTAATTATTTTTTTTAATTTGATGTTTTTAATAATTATGTTTAACAAATTTTTGTAATGCATTAAAGCCAGAGGCGTCGCTAGGGTTGGTGTCACCCCGGGGCGGTAGCTCATGGCGTTACCCCTTCACGACTGAAGAGGCCGTTCATAAAGGACGTCACGCGAGGTAGCCGATTTTTACCCCACTCTCCCCCAGCGTCATACTTTGTCACAAAAACTTAGAACCCCCACCCATTCTTTTAAGATATGACGTTACAAGGCTTTGACACCCCCCCCTCCCAAGCCGTATTTTCTCAATAAAAATTAGCAATGTTGCAAATTATTTTTTTTCATTTAAATGTGTATTTAGGGCAAGTCTGCACTCAAATATCGTAACACGCGTGAAGCCATTGAAAACTCAATTAAATAAATGGTAAATAATCAAATATTTAAGTAGAACTTTAATTTAAAGTTGCGCGTTTTTGAAGTGACGTCACATTTTTTAAACACAACCTCCCCCTCGTCACACATCGTCACAGACGAGTGACCCCATCCCCTATGACGGATTAAAAGGGGGTTGCGGAATGGGCTAAAGCTAAGGGCCTCCAATAATTTAAGGTCCCCCAAACTTATTATAAATTATAGTGCATAATAAAGATGAAGGCAAATGTTTGTATGAATCCCTGAAAATGCCTTGGACAGTCATACGGCAATGCGGCACATATGAGTAGGAAGTATAACGGAAACCAGGCTATTCTTTATGAGAAGTGCAGTGTTGCTCATTATGTGCCGTGCACAGCTCATTCCATTAATTTTGTTGGGAAAAGTGCAGCAGGTTGTCCTGCTGCAGTCAGATTTTTTTGTCTTCTGCAAAATCTTTATAGCCGGCTTGTTGCATCTACTCATCTTTGACAAGTACTTCAAAAACACACGAAATTGATACATGTTAATAAAGCCTAGTCTGACACAAAAGGGTCAGCCTGACATTATGCTTTAAGGTCTGTTAATAACTCATATCATGAGAATATTGCATCACTGGAAGAATTATCAACTACGAAAATCAGCCCCGTGACTGTCGAGAAGGATTTCTAAAGGAACTTGAACAGCTTGAAGTCGGTATTTGATTTGAAATTCGGGAAACAATTTAAGAAAGGAAGTCTCTCATTGAGTTTGTGAAAAGACAGCATTATTAATTTGATTCCTTTGAAGACAAGTCCGTGTAAAAAGAGTATAAGCAATATGCAACGTTACTACAAAAAAAAATAAAATAATAAATTTTATTTTTTTTATTTTTTTAAAATATAAAAAAAAATATAAAAAATTTTTAAAAAACTTTTTAAAAATTTTTTTAAAAAAAAATTACAAAAAAATAAAAAAAATAAAATAAATAAAAATAATAATAATAATAATTAATAAAAAATTGTTTACAAAAAAGCGTCAGTTTGATAATCGGACATCACCAAAACAGTATTCTCCCCGAGACAAAAATTCAAGTTTGAGGTATTTCTGGTAATCATTGACAAACTTTCTTAAGCCCTACAACATCGGTTAGGCGAATATAAAGACATCCATGAGAAATTTGGCTTTCTTACAAACCTAACTGAGCTCAGCAATTTTGCAATCCGATGGGCAGCGGCAAAGTTAATGGAAGAATATTCAAGCGATTTCGAAGACTGCTTACCTTCAGAATTAGGCCAATTTTCAGAACTCTTTAAAAAGTTATTTGTCCAGACCCAGGCTCAGGGTAAGGAAAGGGAAGTAGCCCAAAGAGAAACTCAAAACACGTGCACAGAGCTAAAAATGTTGCTGCTTTTGAATGAGCTAAATTTCACACAGTCATTTCCGATGCAAACATCACACTTCGCATCTATCTTTCAATGATGACATCAAACTGCATCTGAGAGCGATCCTTTTCAAAGTTGAAAAGAATATAAAATGAGTAAAAATGTGCATGGGACAACAAAGACTGAATATGCTCTCTATAATGAGCATTGAAAAGGAACTTGAAAGCTTACTTAGATTTAATCACTTGGCTGGAAACTTCGCCATTTGAAAAAATCGCAAACGAAAGTTGTAGGTTGAAGTGATAATAATACATAGTTTTCAATAATTTTTTAAAATTTCAAATGGAGAAAACAATTCGTTACCCCATGAAAAACAAAAGTTTAAAAAAATATATATATATTTAAAAATATCGAATAACGCGTAATATTTTTTTAAGCAGGCTTGTTCGTAACCACAAAACAGCGTAAGTCGGGATAGGGACCGTCGTTACCGGGGACTACCTGTATATAAATATGCATGTCTATGCTTTCACGCCTTTAATAAATATATATATAACGAAATATTAACTCAAAGACACTGAATTAATAATTTTCCTCTAGAAAAAACATCAACAAAGAAAACCATCCTTTGATTTATTTAATTTTTTTTTGATAAAAATCGTATTCCCCACCATACTGTGGTGGAGGGAGTCGTAAGGTGGGATTTGTCCATGCTGTCGGTGTGTCCAAGCCCAAATGGCTTTATATCTTTTAAAACATAATACACTGCCTCTTTCATGTCCAGCCTTTTTTAAAGATCTCTATGTTGCGACTGTTTCTTTTCTTTTTTCCCTAAATTGTTTTAATGTTGTTTGTGTGTTGGGACTGTTTCATTGTTGCAAGTTAACTGATACATTTTTAATAAAAGATTTCGCGTTTAATGTATTTCATTGTATTTCTTCATTTCTTACTAAATGAAAAAAAAATTGTCTTCTTTTTTTTCTGACATAAAATCGTACACATTAAAATTTTAGGTTCAGGGAGTCACCCCCCCCCCTGATGGGTGTTACCCGGGGCGGCCCGCACCCCCCCCGCTCCGCCCCTAGTGACGCCACTGCTTAAAGCAGACGGGATGTTGTAGCGGCAATTGATCGTATTACTGATCAATTTTTTTAATTTAAATGTTAAGCTTGATTTGAATAGGACCTTATTCTGTCTTACGTCTTGCATAAAAGGTTATTGGAATAATAATCAAAAAATGTAGAACTGCAATCCGAGCAAAGCTTTCTTCTACAAACAATGAGTCAATGTTAAAACCATTTTTCAAAAAAATATGTTCTTTATATTCCTTATTTGTTTAAACAAAGTGAAATAAAAATTATTAAATTTAATCATGGAACGAGGCAACCAGCGGGAGATAACAAACTAGTGAGAATAAGAATAGGCAAGATAACTGGGCTGTACATGTTCTTCAAAATCGATCAATTCAGATAGCAATTTTTTTTACAAAAGTAACATCTAATCAAAATGAGTCCGAACAACTAGATATCGATGGACAATGTTTAGATTTTTTTATTAGGAAATGTGTCAAGACGCATCAAAGAAACGTCACTTCCTGCAACGTCGTAGCTTCCCGAGTATGACCGAGTAGTCAGCTTCACGAGGGTATCTGTCCGCGGGGCAAGGCAGCCATCTTAGTCTGACACAGGAAGCCTTTGTACTTTGCGAACAGACCACACCAAAAAAGGGCGGTTTGACATAATATAGAATACGTTAATACTTATGTTGGTTAGGCTAAAGGCGGTCGGCATCATTGATTGCTTGGGCTGAGATTGTTTGTATTTTTGGTGCGGTTTTGTGTAGCTCAGAGACGTTAACGTTGTTTCGTTACAATATAAGACTGAATAAAACTGAGGTACGTGAAGTACAGTTCATAGTTAGGTTAATTGTCACGTGCGACATAGCAGAGTATTAGCTCTAGTGTCACGCGTTATGTAAGAATGAATGCTCGTATTACAGAGCATTGTATTGGCCCTAGTGTCACAATGCTACGTAAGAATGAATGCTCGTATTACAGAGCACTGTATTGGCCCTAGTGTCACGATACTATATAAGAATGAATGCTCATATTACAGAGCAGTGTATTGGCCCTATAGTGTCACAATGCTACGTAAGAATGAATGCTCGTATTACAGAGCAGTGTATTGGCCCATATGTCACGATGCTATGTAAGAATGAATGCTCATATTACAGAGCATCGTATTGGTCCTAGTGTCACGATGCTATGTGAGAATACAAGTGCTACAGATGTACATTGTGCTTGTATCGTGGTTTATCAGAAGAAAACAATTTAATGGCAAAACAAAGGCCCTGTGCCCGAAAGATGGACTTGGGTAGGAGAGACTGATGACGTAAAATTTTGACGATAAGTAGGCCAAGCACTTATAACCCAACATACAAACAAAAAGCACGGTTTACTGTTTTGATAATAACAAGAATGTAAAAGATGTATTGCTTTCTACGCTACAAGACTTTAAAAAAAAAGATGGCTACTATTATTGTTTGCACCGCATCTTAATATGAAGTTTTTGTTAAGTTCAATATGGTATGGACAGCTGCTTAGAGCAACACTTGTCCAAGCGGAGGTTAGTAAAATAACAAATAAAAAGTATGTTTAGTTTACAACAGTGCTTCTCAAAGTGGTTGTACGCGGGGGCCGGTGCCGACCCGTGGGCCATCCACTGCCGGTCCGCAGAAGTTATCAAGAAAGGACTTGAAAATATAATAATAACTAGCGTATCACCTGTCAAAATAGACTGAAGTTTTCAGCTGAAATCTATTTATTTTGAAAAAATGCACTTTTTTTAGGGCGCCTACGGCGCCGACCTTTTTCAAAAGCCCAACTAACTTGTCCGTGTTTGATAAATACGAAATATTAAACTTTATGAAATGTACACAAAGTATTTTATAATAGTTGTTGTAGGGCGCCTACGGCGCCCCCTTTGATTTTTTATTTTATAATTAACCATCATCAAATCCTCTTTTTACATTGTTCCCTTTTCCAAAATTAAAATATGAGCTAAAACAATGACGTCATATAATATTTTTTTACAGAGCATCTTTAATTTGCACACCTTTTGATGCATTGGTACAGTAATTTGGTGCGCTGCTTTCTAAAATTAGTATCGGCACGGACAGACACTACAGACGTGACAGAGATTGCAAATTATGTATATTGATTCCTTATTTGCAAACATTAATACTAACCCTATAGAATATGTCAATTTTTCGTTAATAAGCACATAAAATAAAAAATAAAAAAAATATAAATAAATAACATATCGCTACCACGTCAGTACAGTGAATATACTTCACCGGTCCCTGGTGCAATGGAAAAATTCCTGCCGGTCCGTCATACTAAAAAGTTTGAGAAGCACTAGTGTACAATGCTTCGATGTCGAATTTTTTTTTAATGTTATTTTTTTTAAATTAAAATTTGTGCTCTGCATTATAAAACACAATTCATTGACAGGCTAATTAAAGTGTGCAATAGTAACTGTGCAACTTATGTTTCAGGACGCAGTGGCCGAGCTAGCAATCCGATGGGTCTCGGGTTCGAGTCCCATGAAGGCTGGGACAGGTTCCCGGGTCCTATGGGTGCCCCTGAGTCCACGCAGCTCCGATAGGTACCCGAAATATGTTAGTGAAAATAAGACGGCTAGATTTTCTGCTAGCCACACGTTCTCCTGGTATGACGGCTAGACTTTCTGCTAGCCACACGATCCCCTGGTATAACGCCTAGATTTTCTGCTAGCTACACGATCCCCTGGTATAACGGCTAGATTTTCTACTAGCCACACGATCCCCTGGTATGACGGCTAGACTTTGTGCTAGCCACACGATCCCCTCTTATGACTTGACTTTCTGCTAGCCACACGATCCCCTCTTATGACGGCTAGACTTTGTGCTAGCCACATGATCCCCTCGTATGACGGCTAGACTTTGTGCTAGCCACACGATCCCCTCTTATGACGGAACTTTCTGCTAGCCACACGATCACCTTCTATAACGTGACTTTCTGCTAGCCACACAATCCCCTCGTATGACGGCTAGACTTTGTGCTAGCCACACGATCCCCTCTTATGACGTGACTTTCTGCTAGACACACGATCCCCTCCTATGACGGTGACTTTCTGCTAGCAACACGATCCCCTCCTATGACGTGACTTTGTGCTAGCCACACCATCCCATCGTGAGACGGCTAGACTTTGTGCTAGCCACACGATCCCCTCTTATGACGGCTAGATTTTCTGCTAGCCACACGACCCCCTTGTATGACGGGTAGTCTTTCTGCTAGCCACACGATCCCTTCCTATGACGTGACTTTGTGCTAACCACACGATCCCATTCTATGACGGCTAGACTTTGAGCTAACCACACCATCCCCTCTTATGACGGCTAGACTTTTGCTAGCCACACGACCCCCTTGTATGACGGGTAGTCTTTCTGCTAGCCACACGATCCCTTCCTATGACGTGACTTTGTGCTAACCACACGGTCCCATTCTATGACGGCTAGACTTTGAGCTAACCACACCATCCCCTCTTATGACGGCTAGACTTTCTGCTAGCCACACGACCCCCTTGTATGACGGGTAGTCTTTCTGCTAGCCACACGATCCCTTCCTATGACGTGACTTTGTGCTAACCACACGGTCCCATTCTATGATGGCTAGACTTTGAGCTAACCACACCATCCCCTCTTATGACGGCTAGACTTTCTGCTAGCCACACGATCCCCTCTTATGACGGGACTTTCTGCTAGCCACACGATCCCCTTATATAACGTGACTTTCTGCTAGCCACACGATCCCCTCGTATGACGGCTAGACTTTCTGCTAGCCCCACCATCCCCTGGTATGCCGCGACTAACAGAAACTCGTGCAAAGAGATACCCGCTTTA
Organism: Ampullaceana balthica; assembly: GCA_944989445.1. Lineage (NCBI taxonomy): Eukaryota > Metazoa > Mollusca > Gastropoda > Lymnaeidae > Ampullaceana > Ampullaceana balthica. The sequence continues at coordinate 602,421 of CALYLW010000140.1, read as the reverse complement.
ACGCCAAAAGGCAGGGATAAGACGTCAATGAGTTGGTGTTTCTATCCGCGTATGCAGTTGGTTTATTTATCCTCGTGTGGAGTTGGTGTACCTATATCATCACATTCACAAACTTCTTCCTAAAACACAACATATCGACTCTCGCATATGTCCACACAAAAGCCTACACAGACACACATAAACACACACACACACATAGACACACAAATACACAAACACACACGCTCTCTCTCTCTCTCACACAAAAAAACACACACACATACAATCAAACGCACACAAACACACGCACAGTCAAACACACCCACACACACACACAATGACCTGACTGGCATCACGTCATAAGGCCATCACATCTAACATTTCAGTTTGTATTTGACAGATGTCAAGAGGTCATGTCTTCTGTTGTCATGTGATTTGACTGACATTTCCGGCACGCTCCGATAAAAATAGAACTGCTCACTGAAATCACCTTTACATATCACGTTTAGAACTGGAGTCTGACGATCTCATATCCTCACGTTACTTTACTCAAGTAACTAAAGTAATGAAGAAAATTTACGTAAATTTGACGTATGACGTTTCTATTACGTAATCCAGGTGGAATATGAATCAAATTTGATTTTCCGTCTTTTTCTCCGTACACATGTACACTCTATTTTTTTTAAATCTATTATAACAAAAGTTGTAATTCAGTAAAAAATGAACGAAGCCCTGCTGTACAGAGTTAAATATAACACTTGTTAGGTTGAAAAGAAATTAAAATAGTCTTTTTAGTGCAAAGTTGTTGTTTTTTTAATATTAAAAAAGATTATCTTTTTTTTTCAAAATAGGAATTTCTGTGTGCATGCTTTAGAGGCAAAAAGAATGTGTGTCTGAAGAAGATGAATAGACGAGGGAAAATGTTCAGTAAGATATTAAAGAATAAAGTTGGAAAAAAGTCGTAGCAGAGAACGAACAGTTTGCAGTCAACCGGTGCTTGTTTAGGTAGAAAAATGTGTGAATGAAATAGGGAAGTGAGCTTTTTTTTTCTCTTCAGAACTTGCATAACAGTGGAATTATTATTATTTTTTTAGTAGATGTTTTTTTTAGTATATTATTCTAGTTTTTCGAATAAATAAATAATAAATACTGTAATAACAACAGTATGGCATAAAGCAATTTCGATCAATGTGTTTCACTTTCGATCCATGTGTGAATTAATTTGACGCGTCAGTATTGGAAAATCGAGAATTTGTGCCAATTACGTGAACTTTGAGTTGATTGAGGCATTACTAAATATCTTTTGAAATTTAAAAATAAACTTCACTTTTCTTTCTTAACACAACTGGAACACAAAACTTAATGAGCACCAACATTATGAGCATTTTGTTTTTAATTTCAACCTTGAATCACCCTAATATATATATATATTAGGGCTGCGGAAATTAACGATTAATAAATCCATTAAGCGTTAAAATTTTTAATCAATCAAAATAAATTTGATCGATTAAAATTTAAGAAAATATTTTTTTTTCTCAAATTTATTAATAATTTATAATTTGTGTTATTTAAATACGTTTCCCTCGTACGTACTATTATTATTTATTTAAGCTTGCATATGTAAAAAAAATGTTTTTTTTCCTTATTTATTGCATAGCAGAACGAATTTGTTGTGTTACGTCACAAAATTTGGAAGCCATGGAATTTCCGTGACTTAACCAATTTCGCGAAATAATGAATCGTGACTTAACTGGATCTATAAATACGTTATTAAATTATAATTAATCAAATTAATCGATTAATCGATTAAATAATCAGTGTGTGTGTATATATATATATATATATATATATAATATATATATATATATATATATATATATATATATATATATATATATATATATATATATATATATAAATGATATAATGTTATGGTCTGCAAGACTCTGCAGTGTGGATATCTGGAAGAAGAGTTGGTTAGGAGAGGCAATGGACAAGACGATGTCAAGTGTTTTAGCCTTAATTGAACCTGGTCACAGATGTTGAAAAGTTTTTGAATTAATCAGGTAGAAGAGAAGAGATATAACGTCTCGATAATCTGTTTTTAGAAATGATTTTCAAACGCATGACGCTGAAACATTTTTCAACTGACCAATTGAAACAAAATAATAATGAAAGTCATTTAAAGGACAAGACACGTACTACAGTCAGAAGCTATTGGTAATGCACCAAGTTTCCAGGGGTCAAACTAAAAGTGATTTGTGAATCTCTAACTTAAGGAATTTCAAAACAACATCTGGCTCACTATTCTGTAGCCTGCTTTACAATTGAGTAGATTCGTTTCATTTCAAAGCGTCGGTTTTCAGTGGTAATAAACATTGGCATGATGAGCAGACTAACATTACTTCTGTACAAAGCAATGCATCTCCGTTGAGTATTGGAGCGTGTAACAGTTGCGACGAGAGACATTGTTTTGGGTTCAGCAATTAATTTGGTTTATTAATTTTGTCTGGGCTTGGTATTCTAGACATCTTCGGCATCCTTCCGTCTCGCGAGACGATGAGGCATCACTTTTGGTCTGGACAACGGAATGCATCTCAGATAAGTATTCGAACATTTAACAGCTGCACTGAGAGTTTTGGGTTAAGCAATTAATTTGTTTTGTTCATTTTGTCTGGGCTTAGGATTCTAAAAATACAATTATTCTGTTGGTGTTCATGAACTTCTGATGTCGAGAATTGTTTCAGTGAACTTGACATAAGAGATTAGCCAATAATCGAGGAGAAAGACAAAAAGAACAAAATAAGATTTCTGTTGCACCAATTGTTAGTTAATGAGCTCGCAGTTGGCCGAGTTAACACGCGACTAATCTGAGAGAAATATAGATACTTTTAGGCATGGGGTCATAAAATAGCTCATGCAATGTTTCAGAAATAGAAGAGACAAATTTCATGATAGTGTATGCAATAGTACAAATGCGACTTGACACTTCACTTCAAGACACCGGTTCGCGGTCTGTTTAACAACTACTGACTTTTAACAGCATACTCTTCACATTTTATAGTCACCCAAAAAATTGAGCTTACTATGAGACAAGCCCGTAGCCTCCAAACAAAGTCATCGGAGACAAACACGTGTGGTATAATGTAGACCTTCAAGGAGGAAAACGACTCTAAAAACAACAACAAACGAACAAACGAACAGCAGAAATTCTACAACTGTTTGCCCACAACGAGGAAATTGTTCTGAGTACAATGAGTTATGCAGCCGAACCAAATTGTTTCAGCTATGTGTATGTGACTCCCTAAGTTCCTACAAAAGCTTGAGTGTCGCCGTACTCCTCGCCATGAAGAAGAACGCTTCAAAATTTCAGACTTTTGCTTGTGAAAGAAAGGAAACCATATCTTAAAGTGCTGCTAAATCGTCTATCCACTGCAAGAAACATCAATCGATCTGCTTCAAATCCATTTACCTGCATCATCAATACGACAATTTTAAATTTATTTTATTATATGATTATTACTAGACTTATTTGTTTATATTTTATTTGCGCTCTTTCAACATTTGAGCTGTTCAAATAAAAACCGTAGTTTATTGATGTATACATATCTGTAATGTGCAACGAAATGACGATGTCCAACTTTGAAGGATATAAATGACGAGTCTACCGCACTACAGTAAATGTTGATGATTCAGAAATTTTGGCGTCATTTCGCTTCATATGACATGGCAAAAATAATTAATAATAAAAAGAAGTATACCACTTATAAGGTTTTTGAATTTCGCTTGTTAAAAAGATTTTTTAAAATATCCGAAACTCTAAAAAATATTTAGGGTTTGTTTCTCTGTGCCACGTCACTTAAAGTTACCCCCTTACCTCATTTATTTCTTCCTTCCCCGCTCCACTGTAGTCACGTGCTCTTAAACCGCCAAGCGGATTGGTTCTCGGATAAATATATATCTGAACGAACTGAAACATTCACTCCTCGTAGGAAGAGCTCCAACCCCCGCACCGCACCCCCTTTTACCACCACCTTTCTTTTGTGTGTTTAACTGGCAAATCTAACATTGATGGCTTGCCAGACAGTTAAACGCAAGAAGGTTAAAAATGTTTAATTGTTTTCCCGTCCATACGCTCGTTGAGACAATGTTTAGCGAATTGTCATGGGAGGCTACTTGACTCGTGACAAATTACAGGAAAATAACAAGGGTTAAATGTAATGGAGAGTTAGTGGGAAGTAGGGCCCTGAGTGTGAAGAGATGGGTCAGATTCTAATGTTAGGGTTAAAGTTGGGGGGGCGGCGGGGGGGGGGTAAGGTCAGGATTTGTTCTTCAGTAAAAAAAAGTGAGTTGTTGAGGTCAGATGAGTTTTATGGGGTCGGATTGGAGTGTTAGGGGTCAAACTGCTTTGCTGGGGTCAGAATGTGTTGCTGGGATCATAGTGTGTAATGGTATCAGGGTAGGTTTTTGTGCTAGAGTGCATTTTTGGGGTCTGGGTGCATTTTTGCGTTTATAATGTGTTTCGTTTGAAATGTGTTGCTATTAGGAAAGTGACGGATGTTGTGTTGAAATGAGAGTGTAGGGGTCAATTTGAGTCAGTGATAAGGTTCAATGTTGAGAGAGATTTTCTGGTAAGATGAAGATGGAGTCAGTGTCGGGATATTGTCAGAATTGGTATGGAAACATGACCATGTTACTCCACTTCTTCACTCACTTCATTGGCTGCCTATACAAGCCCGTATTGATTACAAACTGACCGTTCTCTGTCACAACTTCTTTTCGGACTCATGCCCATCGTATCTTACTGAACTTTTGTCGGTCTACTCACCCACTCGCCAGCTACGATCTTCTGCAGACACACGCGTTCTCTCTGTTCCTACGACACGCACCAAAACATTTGGTGAAAGGTCGTTCTCTTTTTGTGCAGCCAAACAATGGAATTGTCTACCATTACACATACGTAGTATTCAAACAACCAAGTCCTTCAAGACTGCACTTAAGACACATCTTTTCAACATTTATTTTCAAAATTAATGAAACAACATTTCTTGTAAATGATTAACGTAGCTTATGTATTATGTACTGTAATTTGTGTGTTTGTTATGATATGAAAGTTAATTTAATATTTATAGGTATTTTATTTCTTTCATGTAAAGCGCTGTGAGCCCAGTTCCTTACTGGGATACAGCGCTATATAAATAATCAATTTATTTATTTATTATTTATTTGGGTTCAGCTTTACTCAAAGGTGAGAACCCATTTCGAAGTTTAAAGTAAAAACACTATTTTCTGGCATCTAAATAGCATATTTGGACGAAATGAATTACCCATAAATATCACCTGGTTTGTTTGAAAGGAATAACTATGTTCGACCATCATGTGCAAAATTGAAAAAAACGGCACGCATCAGGTCAAGAGGAACGTTATTGACCAGTGGTCAGATAAAGAGCAGTATTTTTAGATGACAAATTCAAATAAAAAGAGTTGAAAACATTTCATTTAAAAGCAGTAACTGTTTCAATTTTTAAAAAAAATATATACTATTATGTAAATTAACAGAGGTCATCATATGTCGAGGTTAAGACGTCGTCAAACAAAAGCCGCTCAACCTAGTCACTAGTCCAATTCTCCTATAGTGGGTTACAGGACGAAATACAAAAAAAAAGTAAACATTTTAGCACTACTTATTATGCTGAATGGTTATAATATAATAAAGTTTCGCAAGGAAAATATATTACTTTTCATTTAAAGTGTAAAAAAAATGCAGTTACAGTTAAACAAAAATTTTTGAAAGAAAACATTAAATTAATTAAACAAAAACTGGATAATTGCAATTAATAAAGACTTGCGCCGTGTTATTTTTTCTGGCCGCCTGATTGGTGTTAATAAGTACACAAGTAAATAAACGTATTAGAGACTCGACAGTACATACTATTGCAGATGTCATCTCTGACAGTACATACTATTGCAGATGTTATCTCTGCTAGAAAAGTATTTTCCTTTAATATTCATCAGAATTATAACAGCTCAGCATTGTTGACGACTCAAGATATTGGTCAACTTTGTGTGTAGACACGTTCAACACTACTGGGATCAGCCAGTGTATTCAGGAGAAAATAAACAATTTTTATTATTTTTCCTGACGACAGGATAGTTTGAATGATCCATAATAAAATATCAAAAAAGAAAAGTCTTTAATATTAGTGGTCTCCCCTAAAAATTCGGTATGCCACATTGACAGGTCGTTCATAAAGTACGTCACGCTATTTTTTACAATTTTTACCCCGCCCCTCCCCCCTGTCATAAACTGTCACAAATCTCAGACCCCCCCCCCACCCCCCCAAGTACGTCACACTTTCGAACAAGTTTTCTTTTATTTCATTAACAAAATAATTAAAATTTAATATATAACACAATAACACAGTGACGCCACATATGGCCGTACCCCCCACCGTCACGAACGGTCACACTTTCTTACACCCCCTCCCCCCCTGTGGAGCGTGACTTACTTTATGGGCGGCCCCCAACGGATGTGCTATTTATTTCAACACATTAACGTGAAAAGGAGTTTGCTTTTTTTAAATAAAAAAAATCAAAATTTCCCTACACTGTTTTTTTTTAAAATTTATCATCTAAAAATACGTTCAGAATACTATGGACACTTTAATATAAAACTATTATAATTGTGTTATTTGTAATATAGTCTCTTTTTCATGAGGATATTTTAGTCAAACTAAGGAACATTAGGATTTCAACGAACAACTAACTTTTCATTAATAGTAATATTAAAAGAGATGGAACTCGCCTTACGCAAATTACTCTTTGCAAATAAGATTATCAATTTTAATTCATAATCTATGTGTAAATAAGACCAAAAAAAAACAACAACAACAAAACATCTGCCTTTTCCAGGCTGATACATAATCCCGTAGTCTAGAGATAGATTTGAATTATTTTTTTTTCAAATTTCAAACATTTCTGGTAAAACCGATGTTTGTGACGTAGGTCCTAATTAATTTGGAGATCACTAATTTATTTTTCTTCTCTTTTTAAACAAGTAATAAAAACTCGAATAAGTATTTAAACGAAGTTTTCAACAAAGAATTTCCGATTTTTTTTATTCAAATGAAATCATTCTAGATTCAAACCAAGAATGTGTCAATATAAAGCGCACCGCGCAACAGTATAACATTAGCATTTACAAAGCGGGAAAACCCATTAACTATCATTCTAGATTACATTAAAACTCATTTCAAATCAATACTGTGAAACTAAACAAAACAATTGCTTTCTACAAATTGCTGCTAAAATTACGGGAGTCGAACCAAAACAGATTTTTCAAAAATTCCTTCTCCAACATTGGCAAGATTCTGATATTTTTCGTGGTTTTTGGATTTTGCAGGAAATCCAGTAAGACTTTTCGGTAATTTTGTTGACCCTTGCACATCCTTGGGACCATCTTAACATATTTGAAAAGATCCGAACCCTCTATCTGGTACGGTTCAGTAGGGGTTGCTGTTCAAAGCTCGAACATACAGGCCGGACATTTCAAATATATAAACGCAATTCCCAAGGTAAATTGCGTTGAAAATGAAGATTAAAAAAAACTAAAAACAAAAAAACACAATAAAACAAACAAACAAAGAAAGCTTTATTTCCATAGAATTAAGTCTTCGCTTTCTTTGTTTTTCAATACTACAGTTTCTTTGTTTTGTTAGCCGCTACCAAAGCAAAAACTAACCCAAAAAAAATTAAAACATAACAATAAAATATTTCAATACTGGGCTTTGTCTTCTGCTAATGGAGGCTTTAAGAAATAGGTCAAAAGGCTTGAATATTTGTGATGTATTTTTGTGGACATTACATGAAAAATTGAGCGGTGTAACATGTCACACTGGCTAAGATCGTTGTCATACCAAGGTCAAGATCACGTGTCACGTGGTACAAGTACTCGTTCGGATTTTAAGTGTTACAATATACGTAAAATAAGTTGACTGTTCTTGTCTTACCTTTATCTTATCTTATATTTTATAGAAACCCCTTCTATATAGAAGATAAATACGTCCTACGCATATCTATGCATTATGTCTGGTCTTACACGTGTATTGTATTAAATTTTAAATTTTGGTCATTAGTTACTTTTCTTAGTTTGTCAGGCAATCCATTCCACGCCCGAATTCCAGACGGAAAGGAGGATTTGTATGTTTTTAGTTCTTGCGGAGGGTTTCCATCCCTATGTCTATCTAAGTGTTGTATTGTGAAATTCCATTTTAGGGTCGACTTAATTCAAACTCTTATAAGTACACTGATACCCGTGGCCTGTAAACGCCACCACACTTACCAACATTCTAGCATTTCAGTAGGATTGTAGGAAAAGGCTCGAAATAGTCAAAAACTAGGTGTTCACCCACAAAGTTACGGTATTTATTACATGTACTTATGAATACACCCAATCATCAGCCGAAAGAACAAGAGTCCAATCACGTATACGTAAAAATCTCCCAAACTTGATTACTGTCAAGAGGAGTAACACTGTCGAAATTCGCTTCTCGTCATGGGAACTGAAATGCATTATTGGAGAAACATACTGCCCGGAAAGATCAATTTAAGCCGCGCGGCGGCGCAGATATCTGAGCGACTCCGCGTAGCAGTTTAGAATTACCGTGCAGCAAATTTTGACCAGGATAATGTAATATTTGTGTTTGTTGGCTGTAAAATTTTGCACACAAAAAATGGATGCTGCACAGCTTTGCTCACAAGTTTGTTATTTTGCACAAGGACCAACGAACCTTAGAGTAAACATTAACTCGTCCCCCCACCCAACCTGTATTTTCAAATCCCGCTTCTCTACGGCATTCGTCACCGTAAAGTTGAGATTTCCAAAAAATCACAACATTGAAATGGACATTCGAAGTGCTCAGATTTTAGAGTGGCTTTAATCCCAGAGATGATCACCGATGCTTAGAGTGTAATTTTTTAGACCGTTACATTAAACGATTTTCCTTTTCTTTCAATGAAGACGATGGTGGTATTATTGTCCAGAAGTAAGTTTAATGAATGGAAACTTTGATATTTGTTTAATTAAAGAGAACCATATTCATCTTTGATTAGTGGTGGCAAAATAAAACTTGTGAACGCTACTTCACTTGCCCCATAGTCCGTCATATATATAACATCTCACTGCACTCTCCTGGACAAAGTACCATAGTGTCAGGTGGGTGTGTTATATATTTAAGGGCAGATAAGCACGCCTATTTATCTGATAAAAAATATAGTCAGGAATACAGTGTAGAGGCATTGCGTTTTACAATAAACTGTTTTTTTTAAAATTCGCTTCATTTAAGTTAAAGTTTAATATTTAATTCAATCGACCTAAACCATCGTACCCCACTAGGGATAGATCTCTTTTCTCCGACCTTACAAGTAATAAAACGAAAGACATATTTCAGGATTGCAATTTGCCATCGTGTTTGGGTATTTTAAACTATAGAGATATGGCTGAGATTGCAATCAGGCGTTTGAGATAGTTTAAAAAGAGCTGTTCATATCAGAAAGTACTTTATGACTACTTTAATCACATGCGTTTCAATCAGACGTCAATGTCATTAAATGTTACCTGTCTCTAATCACGTAAACACAATATCTCCTTGTGTGTGCGGGATGAGGGAGGGGGATGGCATGATTGCAGCTGGCATGATCTCGCCTGGTTGATTTCACTTGATTGGAGGAGGATTTCTGGTCACCCTTTGACCCCATCTGGTAAAGTATCAAGGTGAAAGTCTCTCAGCTCACGCACAGGAACTTTGCCGTATCTCGAGACCTTGCAACACAGACTGATATTTTAAATCCAATATCTCGTGATACAATACTGACCAGCTTTTTTTTATTGTCGTTCTAGAGCAAGAGGGATACTTAAATACTAACAACGATGGGTAAAAATAAATTATAATAATAATAATAATAAATTAAAAATGTGCCATAGTTCAACGCAGAAAATATATATAATTTATTTTGTTTATTATTATTTATATTTGTCTTTCGCTTGTGAGGTCTTTGTGATGCGCGTAATTATTAACCTCTTCAAAACGGAATTTAATATTCATGCCAATACAAAGTTAATTAAATAGTCAATTAATTGCAATCTGCTGAGGACATAACTTAGGTACCTATTTCACATAAATGGTAGTGTTTTATCTCCCTTTCCTTAAGTTTCAATTATTTGTATGTACTTGTTTCAATCGTTTTTTTTAAATTAAATTTTACAAAAGTTATATAACTGTTTAAAACATTTTTATACTTAAGGTAACAAAAATTTTTTCTGAAAAGCAACAATAGTAATTCTCTAAAACGAAACAACTAAAATAAGGCAAAGAATTAAAAGCAAATTTCTGATATTAAATCCCTCCAACATAACCTCGTGAACAATTGACGTACATCATCCGGAATCGTTGATTCGTATGGAATTACTCGTATAATATTGAATTTAATACTAATTTGTTTCGCACCAAGATCTATTGTTGCAAAGATTTTACGTCTAGTAAACTCTACCACCTTGCGCTACTACGCAAAGTTTATCTTTATTCATGTTTATTTTCAAGAGAATAATGACACTCACTAAACCCCTCAGCCCACGCCGCGTGCCGAATACGCCGCAAAATTTTCGTCCGCCATAAATCCGCCGGAAAATATGCGGCGCGCCGCATTAGCCGCCGTAATTTGTCCGCCATAAATCCGGCGAAAGTGAAAGAGCACCCCCCCCCCGTAACGTAATGTTTTTGTTTTCTTAAGTTTCAATGCGTTCCGTTTTGAGATCGATTGCATTTTTAGAATAAACGAAAGTTCTCATGAGAAAATTAAAATTCGCAGTGAAATAATGTACGTGACTGCAGGATTACCTTTTTACGTTACGCCATTTCTAATGTAACACTTTTTTATGACTACAGTTTATGATGATTTTAGGTGAACTCAAATGTCAGCAAATGTCATCTAAACCGGGAAGAGAGGCATTTCGTTTAGAACCTACAAGTAAAACCTAAACCACCTAGCCCACATGGAAATTCTAAAGCACATTGCTGGAAATATTTTGTTGGCCTGTTCTCTGCTGATGGGAGAAATGTAGACGAAGATCGAGTTTAATGTCAGCTGTGTCTCACTGCTCAGCAGTCATTGGGTGACAAGGGTCACATTTCAAAAGTAACCAATTTTCCGCAATTACATCAAGTGGAAATATGAATCTTCAGTTAAGTGTCAAGCACAATGTGTCAGTACAAAGTCAATAAAAGTCAAATACAATTTTGGGATATTTCCGTAAGTATTGAAAAGGCAACAGTCAATGTCAGGAAACAGTCAATGTCAGACAACATCAAGTCATGAACTGACAAGGGATATCGTTATCTGGTTCTGTAGAGACTTGCTCGCCTTTGAAAATGTGGCTAAAAATGGTTATGTTGACTTCTTTAAAATTAATTGCCCATCTCTTAACATACCGGCGCCTGTAACACTTGCTGGAACAGCCCTGGATGATGTTTACGAAAATTTAGTAATCAGCCGGAAATCAGCTGCTAATGTCAATTAACGGAGAAATTCGGCTAATCCGGATATCAGCCGAAAAATTATGTCAGCCAGCCGAAATGTTAAAATCCGGCTAATCCAGATATCAGCCGAAAAATTATGTCAGCCAGCCGAAATTTAAAAAAAATTCGGCTGACAGGTCTACCCCCCACCCCCACTATCCTCTAAATCAAGAAACCAACACAAAATCCGGCGTTCGGCCATTTCTACATTTGAATATCATTTGTTTGGAAAGCTAATGCCGAATCTGGACTCACTGCTCCGGAACAAACACACTACAACACAAAACACAGTGCAGAATATATTTGTGTGCCAACAGCAGGAGAACTTAGACGCTGACAAAAATAAAATCAATTCATTATGTTGAAGAACGCAAGAGATCGCTCATTCGTTGCGGGGGAGGGGAGGGGGGGTGGTTTGAATTTTTAAAAAAATATTTATTGGGGCTTTCCTTCAATAGTGGAAAGAACGATAATTATTAATATTGAATGGAAATGATTGCTTTGGATTGGCCGGGGTAAAAAAATGTTTTGATTGGCCACGAGTATGAAATCTCGCCCAAACAAAAAGAACGCGCTGCGCACGAGACAACAAAATGATTAAAGTAGCGTCGTAGAAATAATTGGTACTGACGCATGTCGGGATTGAGTGGGTGTTTTTTTAAATTTTTTTTTACAATGGAAATATAATCATTTAAAATGATTTCATCACGTGTATGGTGGTGTTTGTACGTTTCAGTCCCAAACCTAAATTGCTGAGGACATGTTTTTTTTTAAAGGATAGGCACAACCATAATTGATAAAAAATGTTATGTTTTGAATATTTTCTTGATGAACGGTGCGGAGAATAAAGTGAATGAAGACATTTACAGATTTGTTTAAAGAGCAATTAGCTAAACATAGATTAGACTCATAACATTTTTTTGTTAATTTAATTACTTTAATTTTTTTTTGAAAAATCCTTTTATATCTTTGATAGGAGAAAGTATATTTTATAAAATGAAATATTATTAAAACTGACCCATTTTTTTTCAAACCTTAATTTTAAATTTAAATTTTAGAACATTTCTTCACCAATTACTTTATGAATAGCATTTAAATCATATTACGTCTTTTTCTGGTATCAGAAGCTTGTGTAAACAAATTAATGCAAAGATGTTCCTGAAACAAACAATAAAAAAATTTGAAATATGAAACTATAAAAGATAAACATTGAACAATTTGGTAACAATAATAAAAACAATAAATATTTTTTTAAACAAGAATTGCCTGTGAAAAGTCACAATTTATTATTTAAAACATAGTTATATATGACAAAAAACGTTTTTATAGATTTTCTTCAATCAAAAAAAGAGGAGAAAAAATACATAAGATGTACCATATATAATATAAAATTTAAATGAACTTATACATTATCATTATCAATTATTAATAATCTACAGACATCTATATTTATTTGATGTTTTCATCGTCACATCCTCTATCTTGCTAAAACTTTTCCTAAACATGTGCTGAATATTGAATTATAGTCAGTGACAAAAACGTGGATTTGATGTTTAAGTGAAAAAAAAATTTCTTGTGTATACTAGTGAATACAACTTAAGGTTTACTTATTTGTTCGCTGAAAGGCAATTAGCAGGCTTAATGTTGAAGTAGATAAAATTTTAATTGATTAATATCTTTTTTTTAGTTGGCGTTAGGAGGGGAGGGGGGCTGCGTAGCAAATAATTATTGCTAAACCAGAAGCGTTTTTTTTATATTTCGAATGTTTATTCCAACAATTACCGGCATTATTCATGAACGTGGGAAATGCCTAAACTGAATACCCCAGGAATCATACCGAATTTTTGTTCTCTTGTTTTGAACACAAATCAGTCCAACTTCTCGTGGATGGCAGTGCAAATATTCAATACAAGCAAACTCAAGTTCCTTTTTTCAAGTCAATGGGTCTCAGCATGTGTGCGACCGAGCATCGCAGTGGCGTGTCCGTATCACAGCTTCCGCCCCTTTCGAACTCACCAGTCAACCGATCACAGTGTTTGTTTCAACCGATCGATGCATTGATGCATTAATGCCTGACCGGATTAAACTATTCGGGTGATCATAACCCAGGAGTGCCTTGAAGGGGTCAATGGCGATCTCGAGGGTGGGGAGTGGGTATAGGGGGGGAGAGGTTGCGAATGGCGTATCAGCCTGAGGTAGGTATCACCATCATCGTCATTGCCTGTCGTCACATCTGAGTCACATAGGCAGTGGCGTAGCAACGGGTTGGCATCGGGGCTGTTGCCATGGGCGCCAGCTCAAAAGGGCGCCACCAAATCTGTAATTTTTAAATTTGTATTTCAATAAATACAGTCGGACCTCTCTAAGTCGAACTCAAACGGATCCGAAAAATAAATTTGACTGATGCAGTTGTGAGTTAGGGAAAATGGCGTAATAGGCGCAGATTAATCAAGGACAATGTAGATATTGAGAGGAGGGGGGAACAGCCATACCGGCTAGTAGACTTGACAGGAAAGAGAGGCGGTGTCTATGTTTCATATGAAAGGAAGCCAACTTGCTTTGACATGCCGACACAATCCCGTGAGAGGAGACACCTTCCCTCCCCCAATTCTCTCCCTCCACATTGGGATGGGGGGGAGTAAGATTTTTCTTTTAAAAAAAATCACAGCATGCAGCAAGGGCACGCGAATTAGTTACCACTCCATTTTCTTGTCCTTGTCATTTTTTGTACGTGCAAGGCGCGCTTAATCCCTCGTGGGATGCACTAAGATAAGATTTTACGTCCATTTACCCGGCTCTACGGAGCACGTGTTCTGAAATTTCACTCCAGAATAATAACCCAAACGCCTTGGAAAATTCGACTAAGAGAGGTTGAAAGCCACAAATCTTGGAGTTAAGGAGATCTAAAGTACATTAGTCTTATGGAATTTGACCAGGACCTAACAATTAATTCGGTATAAGGAGGTTTTCGACTTAGGGAAAATTTGACTTAGCGAGGTCCGACTGTGTTTCACTTTTATCTTCGATAACAAAAAAGTGAATATTTAATTAAAATTAAATATATTTCATTTAAACTTTAAACCATTATAATATTGTTTGCCATGTTTGTGGCCTTTGCGGGGATTCTTAGCATACACATGTCAATATGATTTTACAGTCTTTCTTTTAAAAAGAAAAATCTTACTATCCCCATCCCACTGTCGAGGGATTAAAGTGGGGGAGGGGGGGAAGGTGTCTCCTCTCACGGGTTTTGACGGTATGTCAAAGCAAGTTGGCTTCCTTTCATATGGAAACATCACCGCCGCTCTTTCCTATCAAGCCTACTAGCCGCTATGGCTGTTCCCCTCTCTCAATACCAACTTGTCCTTGATTAATCTGGGCTTATTACGCCAGTTTCCCTAATTCGAACCAATGTTCCCTTTAAGCTGCGCGGCCGCACAGATAGTTGACGAATGCCGCTCAGCAGTTTAGAAGTACCGCCCAGCAAATTTTGTAAAATATTTCACAAAAATTGGATGCTGTGCAACTTTGCACACGGGCCAACGAACCTTAGAGGTAACATTGATTCGACCCCCTCCCCTCCTTGAGTTTGACTTTGAGAAGTCCGACTGTATTAGCAACACGCCAATACGCCAGCTAACAGAAGTGCTGAGCTGTAGTCGGTGGAGTGTTACGTAAATTTTACTTTTAATTGTGTGTTTCTATCTTATGCATGAGATCGTGAGTATGACACATTGACACTATTGTTTTTATTTATAATTCAAGTTACTTCAACTTTTGCTTTATTCTTTATTAACTCAACAATATCCCGTTTTATCCACCAATTTATTATTGGTATTGTTTAGTAAATAATAAACTGCAAATTAGTATTGTTCCTGTCTTATTCATTTTTTTAATATTCACGTTGTTTGACTCTCACTGTAGATTACGTAATTATTGTCATAAATAAAGTAAGAGAAATTCAATTATTTTTTCTAACAAATGAAAAAATCTCAAAGCTGAAACTTGTCAATTCATCAGAACGCCAAAAATAAATTAGCCAAGGGCGCCAAAAACCTAGTTACGCCTCTGCACATAGGTCACAAAGAAATGATCTCCAGGCATCCCGGTCTTGGGGTAGGTATAAAAGTTTATTTTTTTATTTCATTTTGAAACATCTTCATGCAAGTAATATGGTGCTCCGAATACACACATTGGGAAGATGGTTACCAGTGGAAAACCATTTTCTTGGTGATTAAAACTTTTAATAATTTTTGGTCGATTGTTGTATGGTATAATACGCAAAAATAAAAATTATATTAATGTTAAAAATAATTTAAAAATAATAAACACGGGTAGGGACGGGTAAGGGTGAAAATGGCTATTAACCTTTTCTTCACGGACTCCTTGACTTTTCAGATGTAGAAGGCATCTCCTCAGATTATTTATAAACAATTTGTTTGTCCCCTTGTGTTCTGTTCTTTCACAAACTGATTTTAGTGTTGTTGTTGTTTTTTTTAAATTGTCTCTTTAATAAACTGACAAAAGAATGGCCTACCAAGTCTAACAGGCGTTTGTGTGCTAACCATGCAGGAAGCATCTGGCAGTGGTGGTCATTTTCTTCAGGAACTCTCCTCTCAACTATAGTTCCCTAAGTACAGCATATTTTGTCGGTCTGTCCATATTACTTAGTTCCCTAAGTGGAGCATATTTTGTCTGTCTGTCAACATAACTTAGTTCCCTAAGTGGAGCATCTTTTGTCTGTCTCACCACATTACTTAGTTCCCTAAGTGGAGTACCTTTTTTCTGTCTGACCACATTACTTAGTTCCCTAAGTGGAGTACCTTTTGTCTGTCTGTCAACATTGCTTAGTTCCCTAAGTGGAGCATCGTTTGTCTGTCTGTCAACATTACTTAGTTCCCGCCTATTCCACCTGTCGACCCTGGCACTGTTTTAATTGAACGATACCGCGTGCTGTGCGTGACTTCAGCCTACAGACGGCCGTTAATACCAGGGAAGGTCTCGCGGTATCAGACGTGATCACATAATATGTACCACGAATAGATGGGGTCATGTAAATTTAGTGATCGAGACCTAATCGGGGTAGAGAGTGAAATACTTAGATGGGCTGGTTGAAAATAGAAGGGGTGGGGGGTGAAATTGTTTTTGTCTGAACGCCATAAATTCCTATTTTAGACTAATAAATGGATAACAAGTAAACAGGGTATGAGTTATCCATTTACTAATTTGTAAGCCTGAATGCAGTCTCACCCCCTTTATATATTAGACTAAACACAGTGTGCTTTTTAAAAAATGGTCAACCATTCGTAAACTAAATTGTCTTCTACTAAACGAAATTTGATTGGCTTTTAAATTGGACAAATGGAAAATGATTCGTGGTTATTTATGAACAATTAACCAGGCAGCTAATGAAAATGTGTTAGTGATAAAATTTGATAATAAGTTGTATTCCCTGTAGAATTTTAATAGGGTCTGCACAGTTTGGTTTAGATCAATCCTACAGTCAGTCATCTTATATTAAAAACTAGTGTATTAACCGTCAAAAATGACGGAAGTTTTCAAAATAAATACATTTCAGTTGAAATCTATTTATTTTGAAAAAATACACATTAGAATAAAAATAATATAATACAGAACTTTCGCTCAAAATAAACTCTTGGAAAAAAACTGCACCAAAAATAACTCGTTTTGAACGTCGTTCAATAAGTAAATATGATTTAATTTTTCTCCGCCAGTGATTGGCTGTAGGAGTCCGTAGGAGTTTGAGGGACCAATCGCTATCGATGACCGGAGAGAACATCGTCTCTTATTATATAAGGATTGAACAATTTTATGTGGAACGTTCGAAAACAGTTATTTTTGGTGCAGCAATTTGGTGCGCTGCTTTCTAAAAATTAGTTGCGTCACGGACGGGAGAGACGGGACGGGACATACATTGCAAATTATGTATATTGATTATATTTATAAAGCTAATATAATGAAGATAAGACATTTAGTATTCCGCCCAAAGCGTTACGTTATGTAAAGTCCAAACCTGCTTAACTTATATAAGCAAACTACAAGGAATGTTTGAAGAATTAGTGATGAAAGATTAAGGGCTTAGGTTTTCATTCGTTTAAATATTCCTCTCTTTGAATTCATTCAGTGAATCAATAATTTATTTTTGTTTTAAAAGGTATTAAAGAGATGTCGACCTTTATACACACATGAAACAAACTATTGCCTTAATATGATCGTTAGCAATTGTCAAAATACAAATATTTTCGCGCTGAAGGGATAATCACAAACACTGTACTATAACCGTAAGTTGTAATAAATGAATAGACACTTGGTCGTAGTCCCTTGTTTTGTCTTCTGGTGATGGTGTAACGAAATGTTAAAATAAACATTCAAACACACAAACTAATAAACACATATACCCAGAAACACACATATAGCTTTATATATATATATATATCCTATATAATAAAAGGCAAAGTTATGTCCCTTCTGTCCCGTCATCTATAGCGATTGGTCCCTCAAACACATATGACTCCTACAGCCAATCACTAGCGGAGAAAAATTTACATATTACGCGGAGGTTCAAAACGAGTTATTTTTGGTGCAGTTGTTTCGTCATAATTCAGTATGTTGTTCCCATCTTGAAGTGATGCCTGCCGCTTATTCCAATGACAATTCTGTTAAATGCTTTTTCCTTGATGGTCCTGTGGGGGTAGTGGCAAGAGTTTTAAGTGTTATTTGTTTTTTGTTGCTGTTATTGTTTTTGTTGTTTTGTTGTTGTTGTTGTTGTTTTGTTGTAGTTTTGTTGTTGTTGTTTTGTGGTTGTTGTTATTGTTGTTGTTTTGTTGTAGTTGCTTTGTTGTTGGTGTGTTGCTGTTGTTGTAGTTGTGGTTTTGTTGTTGTTGTTTTGTTGTTTTTGTTGTTTGTTGTTGTTGTTTGCTGTTGTTGTTTTGTTGTTGTTTTGCTGTTGTTCTTTGTTGCTGTTGTTGTTTTTGTATTGTTGTTGTTGTTTGTGTTGTTGTTGTTGTTGTTGTCCACATCCCTTGCCCTGCGGCGACAATGTCCTGCAAACGCTTCAGCATAACAACTACCAAAACATAGCGTCCATGAACTTCACAGGTCACCCTACACTTATTCCCGTCCTTGGGCGGGCTTTGTTACTAGTATATATATATATATATATAAGGAGAGAAAGAGAGATTACCTAAAAGCTAAATTGATGTATCCAATGATATATTTGGCGGTAAATTAAAAAGTCCAAACAAATGTTCCCTCTAAGGTTCGTTGGTCAATGTGCAAAGTAAAAAGCCCCGTGTGCAAAGTTGCGCAGCATTCATTTTGTGTGCAATATTTTACCAAATTTGCTGCGCGGTAATACAAACTGCTGCGCGGCATCCATCAGATGTCTGTGCGGCTGCTCAGCCGCGTAGCTTAAAGGGAACATTGGCCCAAACAATACAAGAAAATAAAATCACACCAATTACCAAGCATAGATTCCTCCACCATTTCACGAGCCTCGTAAAACTGGTCCGGTTCCAATATTGAGCGCCTGGTGGTGATTTTTTTTTGTGGGGGGGGGGCGGGGTTTGCTAGAGATAAAGGTAGGATAGAATTGTTTTCCTGTAATTGATTGCATCACAGCAAATGACGCTGAACAATGTCTTCGATAAGAAGTTTTTTCAATCCACTTGCGTTGATGTACTTGGATTTGTGTGTGTGTGTGGCCGCCCCACCCCCACCCCCGGGGGCGCCGCTTGAATGCCTTTCAACATCTCAGCCAGCCAACGTCAAGTGTCCTCCACCGCGCAGCACATAAATAAACTACAACACGTACCGCGACTTGCGCACGCGCAACAACTTCAGCGCGGTATTTTGAGCACGTTGTGGATAAGTCGTCCAACAACATCGGCTAAATGTCAACAGATCCTTCAATGCGATGTTAAATAAACAAATCTCACAATTAAACTCGTTGCTTGCTTAGTGATTGTTTTAAAAAAATGTCCTGAGCTAATGTCGTGGATATTTTTTGACGTGCACGATGGCGTAGTAGTTTATTTAATAACCTTCGGCATCCTTCCGTCTCGCGAGACGATGGTGAATCACCGTTGGGTTGGGTTGCATTTCATCGTGTGGCTGAGCAGTCCTATCCTTGAGTGACAGTCTTAACCACAGATTTTGCACACGAGTTCTGTGCTTCCCAAATAGTTTAGGCCTTTCACCTAGCTCCTCTGTCTATAACCAAGGTGTCGACAAAACACGGGAAGCAGCAGTTTACCGGTTCTAAGACAATGCTAAATTAAATAACAAGTGAATGAAATATTCGGTTTGAATCCTAGAGGAGTTGTCCAAAGATTTTCTGGAAATATCCGTGTGAAATTACTTCCCCCCTAAGACCAAGGCATATACACTTGACAAACATGACAAGAGGAATGAAGAGGACAATGACTGCTTATGTACCTTGTGGAGTGGTGTACTGACGGCAATGCCATGCGTGCTTAATGTGGGGTCAAAGGGGTGTTCTGAACGAGGTTAGGGGCTGTCCATAAGTACGTCACGCTCCTAAGGGGGGGGGGAGGGGGTGTAAGAAAGTGTGACACCTTGTGACAGGGGGAGGGGGGGTCAGGCCATGTGTGATGTCACACATTTATGTTTTTAATTAATTTTTTTCTAATTTATTTATATCTTTTTAGTAGAATTTAAATAGCTTGAAAATAATTTTTCAAAACATTTTGTGAAACATTAGAATTAGTTTTATGTCAAAATAGCATGAAATGCGTATCTCCTGAATGTGTTGTTGATAAAACTGAATTGGATGCAGCAGGACTAATATTACAAATATAAGGATCAGGTATGGATGGTTTGACAATCATGTTCGCACCAGCCAATACTTCACTCAAATTGTTAAATATCAGGACATGAAATGTTGCGACAAAGCACGAAGCTCATATTTCAGCGTTTTACTTTCACGATTCTTCCCCTCCTCCAATCCCAATCAACCAAACAGTTGATGGACTGAAAGCTTCAGAAAGAGCAGATGCAGATTCTCATAAATGTCCTTCCTTGATTGTAATGCAAATTCTCAAATTTAATGACATTATGCCAAGATCAACAAAAAAATTTCAAAGTACAACCATATGATTACCAGCTTATTTGATCGACTTTGCAAAGTAGGTCACTTGTATTTTGCATCACAAACAATGTTGAAGAAACATACAGGACAACACAGAGCTCCGGCTCAAGAGAATGTGCCACACAAACTGTTCAAGAATAAACTCATATAAAAAGCATTCGTCCTTTGAAAATCGCTTCTAGAAGGCAAAGAGAACCTATGACAGTTATTGCCAGAGGAGAAAATGCACATACAGAGGCTGTTGAGTGCCTAGATGAGGACGAGTTGATCTGTCTGCAATTATCCTTGCAGGAAATGATGATGTTGAAATATTGATGTCAGTCGTAACTATGGATGAAAACTTCATTTCACCGTTGTAAGATGATGTCCAGTGAATATTTTTGAATGAAACATAATTCATAGGACCATACTAAACAGATTCAATATAGCACAAGAGTTGGTCACATAATTTGTCAATCTAGTATTTTTTAAAGTCAAATCGTGTTTCCTTTTTAAATCCCTTATATTAACTTCACCGCCGTCTCTGTCTCTCTGTCGTTCTGTCGTCATCTCTGTCTCTCTGTCGTTCTGTCGTCATCTCTGTCTCTCTCTCTGTCTGTCTTGGGCGGGCGGAAAAACAAAAGTAAAAAAATGACCCACTTCCCGTGTTCCGATCGATCTGAAATTTGGCACACGGACCCAACCCACATAACAAATCATCTTATCAAAATTTCAGATCGATCGTAATTAAATTAATGCATTTTAAGTTTATCCTTATATAACGTATGTAATTCAAATTCACTGTTTGTTGTTTTTTTTTCCACGTGAGAGTTTGAGTTGACGCGTTGACGTGACCCATCGAAGTACAGGCATGCTTTTGTTTACATTTTACGTGTCACGCTGAGCTCGGACCAGCGATCGGTGACCAGACTTTTCCCCTCTCCCCCCTACAGGGTTATGAAGCACTGTTGAGTTAAGACAGATTCAGTCTGTAAATGTTTGTCGCGTTTGAAAATAATTAATACTGTTATTTATGTCTCATATATACGGGATTTATAGTCAAAAACTTTGTTTTTACGGGTTTGTTTTATTAAATCCCTTATATTAACTTCACCGTCGTCTCTGTCTGTCGTCATCTCATGGGCAGGCGGAAAAACAAAAGTCAAAAATGACCCACTTCCCGTGATGCCATGGAACTGAAATTTGGCACACGGACCCTTCTCACCTAACAATGCATCGTATCAAAATTTCAGATCGATCGAACGTACCGTAATTAAATTAATGCATTTTTAGTTTATCCTTATATAACGTATGTAATTCAAATTCACTGTTTGATATTGTTTTTTTTCACGGATTGTTCAGTCACGCGTTGACGCGACCCATCCAAGTACCGGCGTGCTTTTGATTACATTTTACGTGTCCCGCTGAGCTCTGTCAAGCGATCGCTGACCAGACTTTTCCCCTCTCCCCCCCACCCCCCCCCAGGGTTATGAAGCAAAGTTGAGTTAAAACAGATTCAGTCTGTAAATGTTTGTCGCGTTTGAAAATAATCATACTGTTAGTTATGTCTCATATATAAGTGATTTATAGTCAAAAACTTTGTTTTTACGGGTTTGTTTTATTAAATCCCATTATATTAACTTCACCGCCGTCTCTGTCTTGGGCCCGCCCGCCCACGGAAAAACAAAAGTCGAAAATGACCCACTTCCAGTGAAGCCATCGAGCTGAAATTTGGCACACGGACCCGTGTCACCTAACAATGCATCGTATCAAAATTGCAGATCGATCGAACGTACCGTAATTAAATTAATGAATTTTTAGTTTATCTATATAAACTATATGTAGCGGTCGCTATCGTTTTCATTTTACGGGTCACTTGACTTCAGGCCAGCCACCGGTGAACACATCTCAAGTTTAAACCAGGTAAACCACCTGGAGTTGAGTTAACACGTTGACGCCACCCGTCCATGTCCACACCCCCTCCCCCCTTCCCCCAGTTTTAAAGCCAGGGGGGATAATTTATAATTCAATCTGTAAATGTTTGTCACTTTTGAACATTATAAATACTTTTAGTTATGGCTCATATATAAGGGATTTATAGTCAAAAACTTTGTTTTTACGGGGTTGTTTTATTATTATTTAATCACTGCTTGAGGTCAAAAATAGCGTGACGTACTTTATCGACGGCCCCTTATCTGGATTTCAATTAATCACGACAAGATGGCCGTGTTGTGGTAAATGGACGAGCTCCTTGTTGGTTGGATGGACGAGCTCATTGTGGTGAACGAGTAATCATCAATAATATCATTCGTATTTATCTTACATAAACTTTTATAGACGCATCTACTACACAGAAGATTGTTTGCTACCCACGCTTATCCATGGTTTATGTGTAGTCTTTGTGGAAAACCGATAATCTTATGATTCGTATTTATCTTTTTCAGACGCTCCTTTCATATAGAAGATTATTGCGCCCCACGCTTATCCATAGTTTATGTGTAATCTTTGTGGTAAACCGATAATCTTATAATTCGTATTTATCTTTTTCAGACGCTCCTTTCATATAGAAGATTATTGCGCCCTACGCTTATCCATGCTTTACGTGTTGTCTTGCATTTTTATTAGAGTTTTAAATCGTGACAGCATGGTGGTTTTCTCGGTTTGTTTAGGCAACCCAATGCACGTCCGAATTCCCGACGGGAAGATTTTGTTTTTATTCTTCTTGGAATAGGAAAAATAAAACTGTTTCTATCCCCATGTCTATCGAAGTGTTGTAATAGATTGGTGTGTTCATGGGCGTAGGGAAGGGGGTACAAGGGGGGCATTTGCCCCCCCCCTACATTTGAGAAAGAAATGTCATAAAAATGTCATAAGTTGTTACAATAAAACTGAACTAAATTTCCTGAAAGTTTATTACATGGAAGACAGTTTACATTTATCAAACATAAAAAAGAATTATATCTGCAAGTATAACTGATTACATTACTGATTGTTCTAAATAGTCCAGTTGTTTAACAATTTCTGTAACATTTTCAGCAAAAATCCGCAAGCTTTTATATTTATGTGACCATCTAGTTTCACATAGCAAAAGAACATTTAGAATAAGTTTTCTTTGCTGATTACTTTCTCGGAAAAACACTATAATTGACTTAATTGTTCCTATTTTGTTTCGTACAACATTCACATTATTTAAATCGTTCACAACAAGATTTAGTTTATGTGAACTGGATGTAAAAATGCTGCTTTTGAGGGTTTTTTTTCGAAGTATTGCTTGGACTCCTCCTTCTTTACCTGCCATTGTAGAACATCCGTAGCATCCTTGACCAACAAGCTTTGTCATATTTAATCAAAATTCTAATGAATTAGTAATGATGGTGTTGGCTAAACCTTCAGCTGTTCTATTGACAATTGTAATATATCACCAGGAATTCTTCTGTGACCATCATTTTCCCATTTTGTTCTTTGACAAATCTAACACCAAGTGACATCTGCTCAATGCCTCCTGAAATGTCATTTGTCTCGTCAGAAAGTATAGAAAATGCAACTGAATTATTTGCTTCACGAACAATGTCTTCACGCAAGAGAGACCCACAAATTTCGATTTTAGTGTTTTGCGTAGTTGCCGAGATACACTCAGCGGTTTCCCGTCAAAACGGCCCCGACATAACGGCCCCGACATAACGGCCCCGGTCAAAACGCCCCAGACAAATTGTTAACATTTTTTAACAAACCCCCCCCCCTTTTTTTTTGCATTTTAAGCTTTCGTCAAATTTTTCACCCTTAAAAAAGTGGTAAAATTGTAAAATTATTTCTTGTGATGTTATTATATTGTTTCTTGTCAACAAACAACCGTTATTGGTACCATTACGCGTTAAGGCTATTAAATTCACTTTTGTGGTGTTTATTATTATTGTTTATTGTTAGCTAAACCCGACACTGAATAGGTGAGTAAAAATACGAATATATTTGATTGTAAATTTTACTAATAGTCCATCTATTAGCCCAGGCCGTTTTGTTGGGGCCGTTATGTCGGAGCCCAATTGTCGGGGCCGTTTTGTCCAGGGCGTTTTGTCGATGAACCATACTCAGCACTACACAAACCAATTGACAAACGATTACCAAGAACTTCATCTCCAGATTCAACACGAAACTCTAACAGTTCATACAAATTACCAGAATTTGATTCTGTTCCACGAAGTGCTAAAACATGAATGCAACAAAAGAGGATTGTAGAAATGATCGGACCCAGTTTGTTGCGATTTACTTGAATTTGTCTTCTAAATGATGATTCCAACGGCTCATCTATAGAAACTGCTTTGGCTTCCAATAAAGCAAATAAAATTGCTTGCATCTTCATAAGAGCCTTTGTGCCATAATGTGCTTTGCAGGTTGCTACGTGCATCTTCATTGAAATCTTTATTATTTGTACATGGTTTGATGACAAATACCCACTGAACTCATATAATTACTTTTTGCAGAAACAACACGCAATATTTGCAAAAGGCACCTACATGTATTAACATTTGCGAGTATACAAGCCACTGTGAATAGTCTGATAACCATGCATATCTAAAAACTAAAAACTCTGTTTCCCTCACTGTCAGCTCTAAAATCATAATTTTTATCAAGGGTCCAACAATCACGAATCAGCTGCAATTTCAACTTATTTGAAAGGTCGTATGTCCAGACATACCTTCCAATATCAAATTTAGGAAATGAATAAGTGTCAGCGACAATCAAATTAGGAACAGTTGCTTCAGTTGTGTCTGGCTGTTGAACGTGTACTGTTGTTCTCAATGCCAATGATAAGTCAGATGCTGCAGACGCCCCAAAATCTTCTAATAACGGCATTTCGGAATCCCGCGATTGGTCTACTTTTCATTTTTTGTTAGCCTGTAAAAAAAATTCTGATATCCATCCTTGGTAATCCTGCAGTTTCTACACGTATATTATTTCACAGCAAAATTCAATTCTCTCGTGAGAACTTAAGTTTTTAATTTATTAAATGGATTAATAAATGTTGTATTTTAGCTATTACAGCACTAATTTGTAAGTCTTATTAATTTCTAAGGCTTTTTTCGACCCTTATTTAATAGTGAACTTTGAATTTAATTGAAAATTGTACCTGTATGGCATTGTCAGTTAAAATAAAAAAGTGGGTTTTTTTGCCCCCTCCCCCCTGGAAAAATTCCTAGCGATGCCCATGGGTGTGTTAAATCTCCAAGCTAGAATTTAATAATTACTCATTATCTATTATTACTTCTTTGTACTTAGTTATTCTATCCTCTAGTGTTTCTGGTTTATTGATTATCAAATCGTGTTACTCGTGTCAAATGTGAACATTAACACAAAAAGATATTTGAGCTCTTTTTTTAAAATTCCCTATAGTTTTTAAATCCTTTATATTAACTCATGGTGTCTGCACCCTTGATTGCATGAATGCTTGATTGCTTGATTGCTTGTCGCCAAAACTTTTGATCGATTTTTAACCCACTTCCTCGTACGCTAGCGAGCTGAAATTTTACAGGCAGTTTTGTACCAATAATAAAAACAATGTATCAAAATTTCAGATCGATCGCATGTACCGTAATTAAATTATTGATTTGTTAGATTATTTTATTTATTCCTATGTATCATGCTATTTTTTTTAGATAGAGCGTCGCGATGCGTATTATATTGAACAACCTTTTTGTCGCGCAACTCTTTTTGACAACTCTTTTTACAAACATATTCCTGATCGGTGCGCATTATATTAAACATGTTTTACGACACAACTGCAATTTTGTATTTCTGGATGGTCTGGCGCTGCGTATTATAATGAACATTCCTTTAGTTACGTCTCGTACATAAAGGATTTATAGTGAAAAACTAGTTTTTTTACGTTTTTTTTTATTATGTGTTTTCTTTGGCAGATGGTTTCCATAAAGAATGTGCATATTCTAGTGTAGGTCTGACCAATGTAAGGTAGCATTTAGTTGGATGTTCTTACTACATTTGTAAAATCTCTTTTCATAAAGCCGAAAGTGTTTTTTGGATTTTTAACAATTACGTCATTAGCATTTGGATCTCATTAATGTTTTTTCATTTAAAATGCTCTTATTACGTTTCATCTTTATTTATGATTCACCGTATTCCATGAATGAAATAGTTCGTATTATTTAAAACTCTTAACACATTGTTATTATATATTACGGCAGGGGTCGGGAAAACATGGCTCGCGAGCCAGATGTGGCTCTATTGATGGCTGCATCAGTTCTGGCTCTCAGACAAATGTTCGATTATTAAATAAAAAGTTTATTCAGACTCCTTCGATCTAAAATGTATATTTAAAAAAAACAGCATAACAATGTTATTAAAAAGAATTCAAAGACATCATTATTTTACTTTTAGTTTTGAAATTACAAAAAATGCACATATTTACTTTATTTTTGGTGTTAAGCATAACGTATGGCTCTCACAGAATTTTTTTTCAAAATATGTGGTGTTCATGGCTCTCTCAGACAAAAAGTTTCCCGACCACTGTATTACGGAATGTGTCGTAAGTTTAAAAACTACATTTGAACGAGCGCCGTTTTATTTCTGCGAATGTTGCGCATCGAACAAAAATATATTTGTCTGAGATATTAAACCATTTTATATGGTTCGAATATTACGATAGTTTCATCTCTAATTTTTCTTTTTTTTATGATCTTTAGTCATTTTATTTGTTGTACAAATAAATAGTTCTTTGTTTATATTTTTTTTTAAATTTAAAATTCTGTTTGTTACTATTTAGTACATCTCTTTGATACTTTTCAAGTTCGTAACACACAACCTACTAAGTACTAAGTCTAAAGTGTTGAAAACGCTATTAAATTTACACTCACGTTAATATCGTTAATAATATTGGGACGTAGCGCTCCGTGTAAATAAATTCAAATGAGCTACACGGTCGATGATTTTCATGATGTCACGGCAGATAAGTTTTAATTTCATTTTATTAGTTCATTTGTTCTTGTGCTATTTGTTCGTTGAAGAAGGCTCTTTGCCGAAAACGTTTATTGTTTTGTGACGTCTTCTCAGGCTCAAACATTTCCTGTTTGCATGACATATACCGTATATACTCTAGTATAAATCGAGTTTTCTTCTCCAAATGTCAAGGCAAAAGTTAGGGGGTCGACTAATACTCGCGTAACTCATTTCATAGACGCAATGAGTTTACCATAGCGATCATTGAAGAAATGTAAAATTCCACTTTTCAAGTGACAAATCAGTGGGTTGACTTATACTCGAGTATATACGGTATCTACGTATGCCAGGAGAGCCTTTGTTTGTAGCCTATGCCCCAGATAATAAAGATGATGATGAAGGTACTTCTATAATGTACGTGGTTTAACAACTACACAGAAATATTTCTAGTCAATTTTTTAAAGCTTGTTTGTTGTTTGTTGTTGTTTTTAAATTTATTTACTTTTGTTGAATGTTTATGAGGAGTGGATTGTCAGCATTAAAGCAAATCGTGTAGTGCCATCTTGCCCGCTTGGTACAAAGTCACCGAACATAATGTATTCTTTCCACACGCACATCTTTATCAGCGCTTACAAAAACAGTAGGACATAATTTTATCCTCACCGTAGTTTTAGTTACAGACGGAGGCGGGACACACAAATATAAAAAAAACATCAACAAAATAACAACAGAAAGCTGACGTTGAATGATTGTGTTAGAATTGTGATGCCACCAATTGTTATAGAATTGTTAGGTTCACAACGGCATCTTCCCACGTTTATGATGAAAATCAGATTAGAAACATCAGCGGAAACAGGGTTACAGATGGAGGTCATCCCCCCCTCCTCTCTTCTCCAGACATCCCACCCCCGAGACATTTAAAATCAAATTTTGAGTTATTTTCATTCAAATAAACATCTTTACCGCCAGGGGCGAGGTGAAAGGTGGGAGAAGTGTTTATGTGTGCGTGCGTGTGTGCCTGTGTGTGTGTGTGGTGGGATTTTCAACCCTTGACGTTGCCACATTTCTTGAATACTTCTGAGTTGCAATACATTTCTTAACAAGAAAGTCATCGTAGCAGATGAAGAGGGGGTTTACCTCACCGGCTGACCCCAACCTTAGTAACGCTACTGATTATATCGTACTGGGGAAATATGGATTAATATTATAATTACCCGCTCCCAGTGCACCACAGATTTGTTGAAATTTCCACACTATTTAAATTTAAGTTAGACGCAATTTAGAAAATACATAATACTTGCTACATGTGATTATGTTAGTTATAGCTTTACTGATTATATTTCGCGCAAAAAAAGGTGGCGCGTGGTGTTGTTGTTGTTATTTTATTTTTTTTGTTTTTCATTTTTTTTTGTGTGTGTCCCGGAGTCAGTAAGGCAGCAGCAATGGTGTTTAACTAGTTTATTGTATAACTCTATGTCAGAGATTCTAGAAACTAAATAGAAATCCAGCTCACAATATGTATTTTTTTTTAAATCATGGAATCAAAATTCGATAATGAACCCGATTTTGCGAACGTTTTTTTTCTCTCTTCTAAAATTACATTCTGTAACATCTTTTCCCCCACATTTTATCGCCCTTGAAAATCGTGCTTTTTAACTCCCCGTTTATTACCTGTTTCTCTGTGCACAGGTACATACGAGCCGAGCACAATGCTCTCCGTATCTGAGGACATTACCAGAGTCCATCTCTTGCCGGGACGGCGCTCAGCTTACATCAGTTGGCCGAGTGCAGTCAGGTGTGAACATCAGATGACGTTATGATGGGGGAGGCGGGCGAAGAAAATGAGAGATTAACTTGCGACCCCTGATGTTGTAGGCTTGCGTTGAAAACTCATGGGTGGGGGTGGGGGGTGTAGAGGTAGGGCTGCTGTGCTCAATTGTGTTTTAAATTAATCTTGTTCTGTCTTTGTTAAAGATATACCGACAATACGGTAACGTTTCTTGTGTGATAATTTAGCGTACAATGTACATTGTGATAGTAGCCATTCATAGTCGTAAATTCTAAGAGTTGTATTTTGTTGCCACTTCCTCAACATAGTTGGTAGTAGGAAACATACGTTCTTCATATTTATTTTAAAAAAACTAGTGTATTACCCGTCAAAAATGACGGAAGTTTTCAGCTGAAATCTATTTATTTTGAAAAAAAATGCACTTTTTCAAAAGTCCAACTAACTTGTCCTTGTTTGATAAATGCGAAAGATTAAACTTTCTGAAATGTACACAAAGTATTTAATAATAGGGGTTTGTTTTTAAATCCCTTATATTAACTTCACCGCCGTCTCTCTCTCTCTGTCTGTCTCTCTCTCTGTCTCTCTCTCATCATCTCATGGGCTCGGCGGGCGGAAAAACAAAAGTCGAAAATGACCCACTTCCAATGATCCGATCGAACTGAAATTTGGCACACGGACCCGTCTTACCTAACAATGCATCGTATCAAAATTTCAGATCGATCGAACGTACCGTAATTAAATTAATGCATTTTTAGTTTATCCTTATATGAGGTATGTAATTTTAATTCACGATTTGTTATTGTTTTTTTGCCACGTGAAAGTTTGAGCATTGAGGCGACCCAACGAAACGACGGTGCGCTTTTGTTTACATTTTACGTGTCACTCTGAGCTCGGTCAAGCGAATCGGTGACCAGACTTTTCCCCTCTCCCCCCACCCACCCCTCCCCCCCCCCACTAGGGTTATGATGCAAAGTTGAGTTAAGACAGATTCAGTCTGTAAATGTTTGAATATAATCAATACTTTTAGTTATGTCTCATCTATAAGGGATTTATAGTCAAAAACTTTGTTTTTACGGGGTTGTTTAATTAAATCCCTTATATTAACTTCGCGGCCGTCTCTCTCTCTCTGTCTGTCTCTCTCTCATCATCTCATGGGCTCGGCGGGCGGAAAAACAGAAGTCAAAAATGACCCACTTCCAATGATCCGATCGAACTGAAATTTGGCACACGGACCCGTCTTACCTAACAATGCATCGTATCAAAATTTCAGATCGATCGAACGTACCGTAATTAAATTAATGCATTTTTAGTTTATCCTTATATGAGGTATGTAATTTAAAATCACGATTTGTTATTGTTTTTTTGCCACGTGAAAGTTTGAGCATTGAGGCGACCCAACGAAACGACGGTGCGCTTTTGTTTACATTTTACGTGTCACTCTGAGCTCGGTCAAGCGAATCGGTGACCAGACTTTTCCCCTCTCCCCCTCCCACCCACCCCTCCCCCCTAGGGTTATGAAGCAAACTTGTGTTAAGACAGATTCAGTCTGTAAATGTTTGAAAATAATCAATACTGTTAGTTATGTCTCATATATAAGGGATTTATAGTCAAAAACTTTGTTTTTACGGGTTTGTTTTATTAAATCCCTTATATTAACTTCGCGGCCGTCTCTCTCTCTCTGTCTTGGGCTCGGCGGGCGGAAAAACAGAAGTCAAAAATGACCCACTTCCCATGATCCGATCAAACTGAAATTTGGCACACGGACCCGTCTGACCTAACAATGCATCGTATCAAAATTTCAGATCGATCGAACGTACCGTAATTAAATTAATGCATTTTTAGTTTATCCTTATATGAGGTATGTAATTCAAAATTCACTGTTAAATCTTAGTTCCACGTGAGTTTGAGTTGACGCCGACCGTCGTGTTGACGACGACCGTCGTGCCGACACCCCCTCACATCCCACCCCCATTTATTAAAGACAAGGGACATCACTCAGTGTCAGTCTGTAAATGTTTAAAAATAATCACTACTGTTAGTTATGTCTCATATATAAGGGATTTATAGTCAAAAACTTTGTTTTTACGGGTTTGTTTTATTAAATCCCTTATATTAACTTCACCGGCGTCTCTCTCTCTCATCATCTCATGGGCTCGGCGGGCGGAAAAACAGAAGTCAAAAATGACCCACTTCCAATGATCCGATCGAACTGAAATTTGGCACACGGACCCGTCTTACCTAACAATGCATCGTATCAAAATTTCAGATCGATCGAACGTACCGTAATTAAATTAATGCATTTTTAGTTTATCCTTATATGAGGTATGTAATTTAAAATCACGATTTGTTATTGTTTTTTTGCCACGTGAAAGTTTGAGCATTGAGGCGACCCAACGAAACGACGGTGCGCTTTTGTTTACATTTTACGTGTCACTCTGAGCTCGGTCAAGCGAATCGGTGACCAGACTTTTCCCCTCTCCCCCTCCCACCCACCCCTCCCCCCCACCCCTCCCCCCCTAGGGTTATGAAGCAAACTTGTGTTAAGACAGATTCAGTCTGTAAATGTTTGAAAATAATCAATACTGTTAGTTATGTCTCATATATAAGGGATTTATAGTCAAAAACTTTGTTTTTACGGGTTTGTTTTATTTTAATTTTATAATGAACCATAATCAAATCCTCTTTTTACATTGTTCACTTTTCCAAAATTAAAATATGAGCTAAAACAATGACGTGATATAATATTTTTTACAGCGCATCTTTAATTTGCACACCTTTTGATGCACACCTTGTATTAAATATAAGATAAAACAATGACGTCATATAATACATTACATTCCATACATACATAAATGCAGACGACGGGAATTATGTAGCAAAACCATTTAGCGTCAACTTAAAGAAAAAATATGAAATCTAACCACCTTCTTTTTCATGCTGACTTTTTAAAACAACATAATCTAAATAACATATAATAATGCGTATTTATTATGCTGTCTCATTCTGTATTACCACCTTTAATCATGTAAGATTGGTTACATACGGACACGCAGAGGAAGTTATACACACCTTTTAATCATGTAAGGTTACTTACATACGGACACGCAGAGGAAGTTATACACACCTTTTAATCATGTAAGGTTACTTACATAGGGACACGCAGATGAAGTTATACACACCTTTTAATCATGTAAGGTTACTTACATACGGACACACAGATGAAGTTATACACACCTTTTAAAGACCAGATCAATCCACAAATCTTAAGGTACCAATGATCTTATTCAAATAGGACCAATATTTCCACACATAACGTTGAATGTAGTATAAAAGTGTACAGATATTCCTGGTTTTGCAAGTACGCCAATGATGCATGATACATATAACTTTGAATGTAGTATAAAAGTATACATTTTTACATATATTCCTGGGGTCGCAAGTACGCCAATGATGCCGGACACACATACCTTTGAATGTAATATTAAAGTATACAAATATTCCTGGGGTCGCAAGTACGCCAATGATGTCTGATGTATTAGTGATCTGTTTGGCTCTATGTTGATTCATAAAAACGTTAATCAAAGTCTACAATGAATTCAATGAGAAAGGAAAGTAAACCTCGCATTATTTGAGCTGTTTGGTTCCAGAGTTCTCGTTCTTAGACTTTAGTGCAGGGGTCTCCAAACTTTTCACCCGGAGGGCCGCATTAACTGTCAAACAGCAGTTTGTGGTCCGATGACACACATTTTTGTGGTAAACTACTCGTAAAAGTATTATCTTTTTAGATTTAAAGGTCTCCAGGGGCCGGATGAGAAGGCCTCGTGGGCCGCATCTGGCCTGCGGGCCGTAGTTTGGAGAACCCTGCTTTAGTGGATCATCGTTCTGTCGGATGAACGAGAAAATATAAATTCAATTAGAAGACATACGAAATGTGAATATATATATACTATGTCTCATTTAGGCCTGAACAATGTTGATAACATACACATTATACTCTACGTAGTGTCTGGACGCAAAAAATAAATTTAGATACATTTAAATTATAATTTTTCATCAAATAATTTCAATGTTGATATCAAAGTAAAAGATATAAAAAGAATTGTGTTAATGATCTAAAACTCAAAGTTTTAATTTATTTGAGTCGTCTGCACTCTTCTTAAGCTGATTGCATTAAGATCTAATAAAACATGCTAATTTATGGTAAATAGTTTAGGACATCGTGCCTGGTATCCGGTAGAACTCAATCAGGGACGTATTCCATGGTCTTGGCATCTAATTGCTGTCTAACTGTAATGACGATTTCTCAAAGCTTTACTAAATATCAAATGTGTCCATTCGGTGAGGTTCGTTAATTACATTCAATAAAGAGAAATAATGAGTAAAAATTAATTGGAAAAGAAAAGG
The DNA here is from genome assembly GCA_944989445.1 of Ampullaceana balthica. NCBI lineage: Eukaryota > Metazoa > Mollusca > Gastropoda > Lymnaeidae > Ampullaceana > Ampullaceana balthica. The sequence goes on along the minus strand of CALYLW010000140.1, from coordinate 568,619 downwards.
ACGAATACTTAATTCTTTCTTATCTATTAGAGGAAATTAAACTGAGAAATCGAAACGTAGATAAAAAAATTCGTCAAATTTAAGGTCAGTAATCGCGTAGGCTGTCCAATACGTAGGTCATTGAAGAAGAACCTGTTTAATGAGTAGGTCATTGAACAAGAGCCTGTTTAATTAGTAGGTCATAAGACGTAAGGGCCTGTAAAACAAATGCCCATTTAACGACTAGCCTGTCCTGTAAATCATTAAAAAAATTATCATGTTAAATTAGTAGGTCACTAAAACAAGTAAAATGTTCAATTAGTAGGTCATAAAAAAAGTAATATGTTCAATTAGTAGGTCATTAAACAAGTAGTATGTTCAATTAGTAGGTCACTAAACAAGTAGCATGTTCAATTAGTAGGTCATTAATTCTACCCCTCGTTGTGAGGTCAACTTAGTGGGAGGCATCTTCGAATCATGGATCAGCTTGGATGCCCAGGTGGCCGCTTCAGAAGCGACCGCTCCGGGGGGTGGGGGGGGGGTTTCCCAGCCTTCATGTCCTTTTAGGGGGAGCGGACCAGATAACTGGGAGGGTCTTCCAGGAAGACCCATGAAGAGCGTTAGGCTCGGGGCTTCTGATTTTCATGTAGGATCATTAGTAGGTCATTAAACAAGTAATATGTTCAATTATTAGGTCGTTCGACCGTAGCATGTTCAATAAGGAGGTAGTTAAACAAGAATCCTTTTAAATTAGAAGGTATTTAATCACATAAGGTTGAACAACACACAGGTCACTGAACAAGTACATTTTACAATTAACTTGTTATTGAGCGCGTACGATGTACAAAACTTAGGTCATGAAACACAACAAGTTTATCTGGTAATTAAACACATTTGATGTTCTCTAGGTCAATAAACACATAAACCGTCCATTAGATCAATAATTAAATGGGCTGTTAATTAGGTCATTAAATAAATGAAGTGGCCATTAGGTCATTAAACTTATAGGCTGTTCATTGGGTTATTAAGCACATGGGCTGTCCATTAGGTCATTTAACTTAAAGGCTGTCCATTAGGTCATTTAACTTAAAGGCTGTCCATTAGGTCATTTAACTTAAAGGCTGTCCATTAGGTCATTTAACTTAAAGGCTGTCCATTAGGTCATTTAACTTAAAGGCTGTCCATTAGGTCATTTAACTTAAAGGCTGTCCATTAGGTCATTTAACTTAAAGGCTGTCCATTAGGTCATTAAACACGTAGGCTTCCAGCACGCAGGGTATTAAGCGCCATTAGAAATGAAAAGCTTAAAAATTATTTGCTTTAAGGATTGAAGACTTTTGCTCACTTAGCGTGTCCTCAAACCAACTTAGATTCTCTTTCGGAATTAAGACGCCTATTTTTAACCTAACTTTTATCTAACAGTGTTTATCTGGTTTATTACAATAAAAGCCTACTAATTATAGTTATCCAGATAAAGCAATAGAAGACTTCTAATTATAGTCATCCAAACAGGGCTCGCATCCTAAAGGGCAGAGCCAGAAAAGAGCGGACAAAATTAGCACGAATGCTCCGAGAGGTTGCAGCTGAATTTCGGCAATGTGATTGAGCGACCAGGACAGCACTTCTAAAAATAGCCTGACGACTCGTCACGTGGTATTAACGGTGCTGCCAGGTCCGGAACCGTTGTTTAATCACGTTATATTCCATTTCAGCCCCCGCCCAATTTTTTTTTAACATTCGGAGTTTGCATCGAGACAACCTAAGGAGATCCATTGCAGATGGTTGGCGGGCCTGATTTTGCCCGCAGCTTTAGAGTACCAATTCCTCCATGCGCTATATAGATTAAGTTTTTTAATATACAAATTCGTTATGAATATAAATCACCGTGTGCTTTGGAGCATATTTAACCACACTATTAAGAAATTTAGGATACTTGACAAAAATTACCGTAATGTAAAACTGTTATAAGTTAATATACAAGGACACGGTACTTAATGGACATTCGTTCTGAATTTTAAAAGCGATTCAGTAAACTGTTAGGAAGTGGTCAGTTTTTCACTTCCACTGCCAGGACTATACCTGAGACTAAGGCAGGACCGGACCAATCACACATGAGTTTGTGTTAAGGCAACAGGTCAACGGGCCATGAAACCTAAATTTTGATTTCTCCGGGGTGAAGAGTGACATTTCAAAACTGAGCTGATTGTCGTGCTGCAATGTTTCCATTTTAACTTCAAATTTATTAGTGCATTGATTTTTTATTTTTTTTAAATTTTATAATCATTTTTTCTTATTGAATACAAAATGCGTCCCAAAGTGAGATACCAGTGAAAAAGAAATTTATGTTTACTATACAACAGTTTTTATTGATTATCATGATTGATTTCTATTCATGAATTAAAGACGCCGTTGTTTAGCGTTATAACACAACTCCTATAAGAAATCTTCATCTCCGACCTATAGGCTTATAGGTCTTGCCATATAATGGCGGAAATCTATTAATAGAAATATCCGGGGCTTTTAGGTGGAAAAACTGAATAAAAGATACGAGTCAATATGTAAGATACGAGTCAATATGTCTTAACGCATAGGCCCGTTGGGCACTTTCCCGGGGGCCCACGAGCATAGGGCCCCATAGGAATATGTTTATTTATGTATAACAGGGATCCATAAAGAACATCCTGATCCAGAAATAACAATAACAAAACAGTCCAATACTTAAGAAATTCACAAATAAACAGGAGCTCGACGCTATTCATGCCTATTAGGCGTAGCCTCGTTCTCAAAAGTGAGGATTCATTCAACATTGATCAAATGATTGATAAACCTACCCATAATAGAGGACATATAATTGATTGGGTATTACACAGACCTGATGATTGCCTTGTCAAATCCGCAATCGTAACAGAAGAGCTGTCCTCAGATCACTTTTGTGTTATTTGTGAACTTGGGGTGATTGCCCCCCCTCCTCCCACAAAATTCCGGGACCTTCGCAATCTGCGTGCCATGAACCGCGACGCCTTCCGGCAAGATTTAAGTGTGGCCGTGTCCCCTGACCTCTGCCCCACTTTGGATAAACTGAATAGTACACTACTCTCTGCGCTGGACTTACACGCCCCTGTCACCCGCCACAATGTCAAGTCAACACGATCAGCTCCGTGGTATTTAACAATAAGGGAAGAACTTCGACGCGCCAAGAAAACTCGACGTATAGCAGAAAAGACTTGGTTGAAGTCGAGACTTGTCGTCAATAAGCAAATTTATTCCGCTGCCAAGCGATGTGTTACTAATATTGTACATCAAGCAAAAACATCATATTTTAATAATAAAGTAATCACAAGTAGTACTAGTAGGCAGCTATTTAATGTATGTAATAACCTCAGAGGGAGTGGTAAAGCTATGGTCCTTCCCTCTGTGTATCCCCTGCATCAGCAGCCAGATATATTTTGTAACTTTTTTATCAACAAAATTGCTAAAATTCGTAAGGAACTTGACAGAACGTTGTTGCCACCACATGATTTATCTCCTTCTTTTGCTGTGAGGTCAAGCTTTGACATGTTCCAGCCTGTCACGGAAAATGAGGTCAAAAGTATTATTCTAAAATCTAAGCCAACGTCCTGCTCTCTTGATCCCATCCCCACTCCACTATTGGTTGAGTCATTAGATCTCTTACTCCCAACAGTAACAAATATAGTTAATGAAAGTCTAAAATCTGGCACCGTTCCTTCATTATGTAAATCTGCTGTTATAAAACCCTTGCTGAAAAAACAAGGGTTAGACCAAAACAATTTAAACAACTATCGACCTGTGTCTAATATTTCATTTTTGTCGAAAGTCATTGAAAAACTAGTCTTAAAACAACTTTTTGCTTATCTAAATGACCACACTCTTCTAAGTCCCAATCAGTCGGCCTACAGACCTTCTCACAGCACAGAGACCACCCTGTTAAAGGTAACAAATGACCTCCTACTCGCACTGGACAGTGGGAAAATTTCTATATTGGTCCTCTTAGATCTTAGTGCAGCCTTTGACACTGTCGACCATCAAACACTGCTGAAAATCCTGCAAAATTATTTTGGAATTTCTGGCTCAGTTCTGGCTTGGTTTCAATCATACTTATCTAACAGATCACAGGTAGTATCAGTAGATGGCTGTATCTCTCACAAAGCTGACTTGCTTTATGGTGTGCCTCAGGGCTCTGTTTTGGGTCCGGTACTTTTTGTGCTGTATACAAGACCACTAGTTCTACTGCTCGAAAAGCATTCAGTTAAAAGCCAATCATTTGCAGATGATACTCAGCTATATACTCACACAGATCCCTCTAATTTGGACTCCGCTGTCCAATTGATGCAAGAGTGCATTGATGAGGTAAAGTCTTGGATGACGTTCAGCAAACTCAAGCTGAATGATGACAAGACTGAAGCACTTCTATTTTGCAACAATAAATCACGCAGTAGTTTGTCTCTTCCGAAGTCAATTCAGGTAGCCAGTTCGGATATTCTGTTCACAACATCGACTAGGAATCTTGGCTACATTATTTCTGACAACATGTCTATTAACAACTTTATCAATCACATCTGTCGCTCTGCCTACACTGCCATTCGTCAGATCAGCTCAATCCGTCATTACTTAACAGTTAGTGCAACAAAAACTCTAGTCTGTGCTCTAGTACTAGCTCGTGTGGATTACTGCAATTCTCTTCTGTCTGGTGCGCCAAAACAATGCATTGAAAAACTACAGAAAGTTCAAAATTCAGCTGCCAGACTGGTGCTCAAGGCAAAAAAACATGACCATGTTACTCCACTTCTTCACTCACTTCATTGGCTGCCTATACAAGCCCGTATTGATTACAAACTGGCCGTTCTCTGTCACAACTTCTTTTCGGACTCATGCCCATCGTATCTTACTGAACTTTTGTCGGTCTACTCACCCACTCGCCAGCTACGATCTTCTGCAGACACACGCGTTCTCTCTGTTCCTACGACACGCACCAAAACATTTGGTGAAAGGTCGTTCTCTTTTTGTGCAGCCAAGCAATGGAATTCTATACCATTACACATACGTAGTATTCAAACAACCAAGTCCTTCAAGACTGCACTTAAGACACATCTTTTCAACATTTATTTTCAAAATTAATGAAACAACATTTCTTGTAAATGATTAACGTAGCTTATGTATAATGTACTGTAATTTTTGTGTTTGTTATGATATGAAAGTTAATGTAATATTTATAGGAATGTTATTTATTTCATGTAAAGCGCTGTGAGCCCAGTTCCTTACTGGGATACAGCGCTATATAAATAATCAATTTATTATTATTATTATTATTATATTATATTGATTTATTTTTTATTCCTATGGGGGGCCCAACACTATTTCTTTGCCGGGGGTCCAAAATGGTGTAAAGACGGCTCTGAATGTAGGTATAATGAGAAGGAAGTATCTTATCGACTATTTGTTAATTCTTCTTCGTTAATTTAACACAGCTTATTCGACTTGAACAAGAAAAAAACTGGTCGTAATTTTACTATATCAAAAACTTTGAGAGCGTATTTATTTTTCTGTATTTAGGCTTAAAAATAAAAAAAAATTGTTCGGCTATAATGTTGTCTAAAACTTAGAACACTGCACAATGAATTATGACGTTTTTCGGTCTTAGTAATGACACGCCCTATCCCCCAAAACACAAGGCCCCAGTGCGTCCATTATTTTATTCCAAAGGCGAACATTAAATGCAGACCCATAAACATACAATAAAATGCATATGTCTTATTGTCATGTTTAGGAACCTCACACCATACCAGTAAAGACACTCCTATGCATCCCCGCATGTCTTATTGTCATGTTTAGGAACCTCCCACCATCCCAGTAAAGACACTCCTATGCATCCCCGCATGTCTTATTGTCATGTTTTAGGAACCTCCCACCATCCCAGTAAAGACACTCCTATGCATCCCCGCATGTCTTATTGTCATGTTTAGGAACCTCACACCATCCCAGTAAAGACACTCCTATGCATCCCCGCATGTCTTATTGTCATGTTTAGGAACCTCCCACCATCCTAGTAAAGACACTCCTATGCATCCCCGCATGTCTTATTGTCATGTTTAGGAACCTCCCACCATCCCAGCAAAGACACTCCTATGCATCCCCGCATGTCTTATTGTCATGTTTAGGAACCTCCCACCATCCCAGTAAAGACACTCCTATGCATCCCCGCATTTCTAAACCACCGAGTGCCTCCCATGTCCGTATTGTTCCTTCCTCTCCACTCACCTTCCCGAGTCGTCGCACTCGTGATTTCAACAAATAGCCACCCCCACCCCCTACTATCCACCGTTCCACACCGTTCCACCAGCCACAATATTGCTCCATTGTCATCGTCACAAGTTCGGTTATCAGACAATAATGCCAGCCGTTCATTGCTTTGTGGAGTGCCCCAGGACATGAACTTCAAGAAAGGTTAACGTTGATTGTATGTTTTCTTTTTCGTTAAACAACAGCCGCACCCGTGACCTTTATAATCATATGATCACGTGTCGATATGTAGACTGTGACCTTTCTTCGGGGTGAAGGGGAGGTGGGGTGGGGGCTGTCATTATTGAGGTCACTGTGTCAAGAATCGCAGACTTTGATTCAGATCCCTCCATCGGTATTGGGTGTTCATATTTAATAACTACCGATGTTTATTGAAAACTTACTTGGAACGGTCAATAACTTTGATGAGCTTTACATGTAGGTGGTGTACCGGATTTCGACTCCAGCTCCGGAAAATCCGAAATCTTGACACTTTTTTACAAATCCGGCTATGGATCCGACAGAATTTCATTTCCTAAATCCGACAAAAGTGATAGTATGCTGATGTAAAATTCAATATACTTCAAGGGACAGGCCAGTAGTTATGAGGAAGGCAGTGGCCATCAAATGCGACAAACAAACAAGTGGTCCCCAGTTTCTACTGATTCATATCCAATATACTTTTGATTGGGTTAGTTTAATACGGGGCCTCTTAAGACTGACATAATCTTTTGTAAACAGATCTGTACAAGCGGATAGACACAGAACTATTCATCGACAGATGTAGCGAGGAATCCATTGATACAAGGAGAGAGGTTCGGCTACTGAGAGCGATGGGGACGCTAAGGTACAGGGCGGCAGATAAGGCTTTCACGGTGGGTGAGGGAAGGCGGTATCAATTTTCTTCTCTGTCCCCTGGTGTAAAATATTCCCAGCTTTTCCTATGGTTACAAAAGTAATGAGGCAATCTAAAAAGAAAAATTAGTATGACTTAATAAGCTAAAATAGATTTTAATTTGTTTAAAAACGTTTATTTTGGCGTTTACAACTTCACCGGCACGACAAATTTTACCTGAATTATCACGTTTCGTAATACTAAGCCAGCTATTGAAATGTAATAACGAGAAACAGATCAAGAGTACGTCACATGGACAAATGGTGGGCCTATTGTACGTGCGAGCTTGCGCTCAATTCAATACATCTCTGAATTTCTTGAAGGGGTTTTCCCATAGTTCTTTGCCTCTGTGCCACCTTATAGCTTTATATCAAGGTCAATAATCTCGTTTTGAACAAGTTTTATTAAATTTTCATCAATCTTGACAAACGCGATGACGACTTCCTAGCTGTTCATTTATTCTTTTAGTGCAAAGACCGCGCGGCTGTACCAATAACACGTCTTACACCAGTTGACTGAATTAGTTTTAAAACGGTGAAATTTCCAATTTTCTGATCAACTCTGCCGTGTGCAATCTAATATATAAAGCTCAAATGTTTGTATGTTTGTATGTTTGTATGTTTCACTTTTCGACTTTCTGTTAGACAATCACGGAAAAACCAAATGACGGACGGGGACCAAATTTGGCAGGACGGTTCCTTTTACCCTGAAGGTGGTTTTAAGTTAGTTTTTGTAATTGTCCCTTTTGCCCGAATGCCGTAAATTAAAAAATCAGAAAATGCAGAGACAAAGAATAAAAAATTTAACCTCATTTCTGTATTGAACAAATTTACGCGGACGTTCAAATGCCATTCAAAGCGAGTTACTTTTGGTGACGTTTTTTTCCCCAATGCCAATACTTTATTTTCAGCCGTGCGCATTTGAAAAAATATTATAATGTCTAATTACGGTGCGCACATTTTCGTGTACGCTTCATAATTTGAGCTGTGTAGTACAAATAATTGTCGTTTTCTTTACTGTTACTTTCTATATATTAGATAGACACGTAAACATATTTAATTACAACTGCCCTACGATGCATAAGATTTAATTGTTTACACGTTTAAATTTAATTGCGAATTTGTTTTAATTATTTTCTGTTCCATAACTCGACATTTAATGAAAAACCTAATTATGTAATAATTGTGTCAGTATTTTTTTCAAGGCTTCATTTTTAGCGGTGCACGTTTTAAAATCTTTTATCGCCTGATTACTGTGCGCACATTTTCGTGTACGCATCTTAAATTTAGCTGTGTCCTATTAATATAACATTTATATTTTGTTTGTCTTTTACATAAGCTGTTGTCTTTTACATAACCTATACACTCATACTATTTAAACTTAGGCTACCGACTTATTAACATAAGTAGATTAAACTAAATAAAGTGATCCTGAAAACGCTTAATTATTTTGTATTGCGAATTGAATATGTTATGTCCATTCCTTTGATGATGAATTAACATAGTCCATTTTTAAAATCGAGTATTGTGATGGTTTCACATGCATTTTTAACATAAAATTGATTTGTTTTTTTTTGTTTTTTTAAAATTAGGAGTATAGCCTAATTTTTTTTATTTATCTTTATTATCTTTATCTCATAGACGCTGTTGCAAATATTGTATTAATTACAATTGTGTTACATTGCAGTGTCGTAAATATATAAGAGCTTTTTTAGTGACGACAGTGGCAGAGATCTTTTGGACAAATGTCAACAAAGCAGTGGCCTTTTTTTAATGGATACAAACAAACAAACATAAAAATATCAACTGAGCTTTATATATTACATATGCGTTTAAATTATTTTATTTCAATTATTTTCACGATGCATTGTATTAATATTTTACATGCAATGAATAAAATTGGGATTTTTAAAATTTAATTCATAACTCGACATTTAATTTAAAACCATAGATGTAGCGAGTTTATTTTATGTTGAAGGTGATGGCCTATGTCAAATAAACGTACACTTTAAAACTGTTTACTTAAGCTTTATATACACTATACATTATAAACTTTCACTACCGAACGTATTAACAAAAGTTGACTAAATTTAATGAAGTGATCCTGAAAACGCTTAATTAATATGAATTGCGAATTGAATATGTTTTTATGTTCATGCCTCTGTATTCAGAATAGCATAGGACATTTCTAAAATTGCCTTTTAATTATTTTTAAGATGCACATAGTAACAGACGGTTGAATCTTCTTTTTTAATGTATTTTTTTTTCAGATATAAAATCTGGTGTGTGTGTGTGCATTGAATATAATTTACAAAATGTGATGCCTTATCCGAAATAGGGAACAAAAAAAAAGATTCCTTTTTGAAATTATACACATTGCTTATAAACCGTAAATATAAATCGTAAAATATAGAGACATAAAAATGTTCAATATTATTTCCCTGTTTAGACGATTACGAATACGTCAAAATGAAGAGTTATTTTGGTCCAGTACATTTACTTTATAACAAGACTTTACTTTATGCGGCCAGCTTTCTATATGTCTAAATATGGTGTGCACATTTTTTTATATCATTTTAATACGACCGTTTTTTTTAAAAATAGTATTTTAGAAAGTACATTTATAATTTTGTTTATTTGCGCTATGAGTCAATTAGCTTTTGCCTTTTAAAGGGATAGTGCAACATGTTCTTTATCTCATAGACGTGGTTACAAATATATAACTTACAATTGTGATACGATGCAATTTCGTAATTATATATTAAATTTTTGAGTGACGAGGGTGGTAGAGCTCTTTCGGAAAACATATAAGTTATGTTAATTTGGTACAAGTGGGAATGAAATTGTAAATTTAGTTATTATGGTCGGCAAGAATCATTATTTAATAAGTCATATCTTTTGAATAGTAAGGTTATGTTAAAAGGCACTGCATTAAGTGAAAACAACTCACGCGGTAAAATGGCATATCTCTGTTTCTCATAAGATTTTAACTAAATAGTTGAATCTGAAATTTAACTTGGCAAAAAAAAATTGTAATAACCATCACCTAATACTTGGATAAAGGGTTAGCACACTTCCGCTACAAAGTGTGGGTATTTTTCAAGAATATATATATATATATATATATATATATATATATATAAATATTTAAATATGTTTGTGTGTGTATGAATGTCCTTTATAGCTGTCTAAACCATTCACCCGATCATAATGAAACTTTTCAAGACTGTTGAGTATGCTCCCGGGATGGTAACTATCACTTTTTTCAAAATTTAACACTCATGGGGCGCCGGGGGCCCATATCGTCATGTTTTGCTTATACGAGCTATATAAAAATTAGTTTAGGCTTTAGCTACTGTGTAAATTATTGGATCTTAACCAAAATGTGTATATGACAACTTGATAGCCAATATTAAAATACTATAGGGCACTAAACTGCTAATATTCATTCCTTTGGGGCTGGGGGCCCAAAAATTCACATTTTTTAAGCGTTTAAGATTTTATTCACCATTCAGTCATTAACAATCTTGACAAATTATGACACATGTATCAATTATTATACTAATTGAAATGAACAGATGTTTTGAACTTTATATCTTGCCCAGAATGGGCCCTGGGACCCTTAATGTCGTTTTTATCTTATATGAGCTATATAAAAAATAGTTTCTACGTTAGCTACTTAGTAAATGAATAGATCTTCACCAAACTTTGCACACAAAAACTTGGTAGCCTATATTAAAATACTATAGACACTGCACTTCTAATGCCAATATCTTCGTGGCCGGGGCCCCAAATATCTTTTTTCGTATATGTTTAAGATATTTTTCCTATTTACTTTTTAAAGAGCTTGAGAAATATAGCCACAATAAAAATGAACTAAAATGAACAGGTTTTTGAAATTGACCTCTTGCACCGAATGGGCCAGGGCCCCTTAATGCTATTTTCCCCCTATTGTAGGTATATAAAAAGTAGTTTAAGAGTTAGATATTGAGAAAAAAACTGGATTTTGACAAAACTTAGAATATAAAAACTTAAGAGCCTATATTACTATAGGGCACTCAACTCTTAATTTCCATTCCTTCGAAAAAGTCTTTTTACTGAACTTTAATCATTGTATTCCCTATTCAATTTTACACGATATTGAGGAATATATATTGAGTACAATAGATAAAAACAACATTAAGGGCCCCAGGGCCCATTCTGGGCAAGATATAAAGTTCAAAACACCTGTTAATTTCAATTTGTATAATAATGGATACATATGTCATTCTTTGTCAAGATTGTTAATGACTGAATAGTGAATAAAATCTTAAACGTTTAAAAAATGAGTACAATGGCAATAAAAAAAACGATAATATCACTCATTTTTGGGGCCGGGGCCCTTAATATCGTTTCTTCTTTCGTACGCTATTTAATTATTAATTTGTTTATCCGTTTGCTATGAAACTTGGATTTTTTTTCACACTTCCACGAAGATTTCTTCAGAATTATTTTTAAACATACCACTCATTGGTTTCTTTAAATTTATTCCTTTTTACTTTGATCGTTGCAACGCACGACGGGTCTACTAGTGAAAAATAAAGTCGGAGATAGCCACGCATGTTTGTTGATTGGGCTTTCGAACAAACGGTAGAACAAAAGTTATATTATCTTAACTTATCTGTTACGTACGCTCCTTCGATACAGAAAATTATAAACTATTGCGTCCTACGCTTACCCATAGTTTATGTCTATTCTTGCATTTTTATTAGAGTTTGAAATGTTGATTGTGTGTTGGTTTTCCAGGTTTCCTCAGGCAACCCATTCCACGTCCGAACATTGCTAACGGAAAGAACGAGAATGTGTATGTTTGTTCTTGTATCTACTGAATAAGAAAAGTGTTTTTATCCCTTTGCCACTCTGAGGGTTGTATTACATTATCCTTGTGTTGTATTTCCAAGTTAGAATTAATTGCCTTATGTATTATTACTACTGTGCTCTTTGTTCTTCTATCCTCCGGTGTTTCAAGATTTAACGATTTCATTAATGGTGTTATTTTTTTCAGTTTTTTTAATATTCTCCAGTAATGAATCTTGCAGTTCTTTTTTGAATGTGTTCTAGTTTCTCAATGTTTTCCTTGGTTGACGGGTGCCATACAGAAGTTTGCTGGAGTACTAAAAACGCTACACCCTCCTCTCAAAGGTTGATGCCTATTTGCACTACAAGTTACAGTCACGTTTAACTATTTTTACGCACTTCCCTTCTTTTTTCTTCTCTCTTTTAGTTTAGGAAGATTCTTGGCCTACACGTTCGTTGTTTTCTTGCGTATTTTTCAGGATAACCTTTAGCCTACACAACAACTTATAATCCATTGAACACCTGTGCAGACATGTAAGGTGCTCAAACAAATTAATCAAAAAATATTTTATACACTATTGAACAGGGGCGCGATGGTCTAAGCGGTAGCGCACTGGACTATCGATCCGAGGCATATCCCGAGTCGCGGGTTCGAGCCCAGGTACTGGGGCATTGTCCTGGCCACACATTCCCCTGCTCATTAGTGGTGGCTAAAAACTTGTTAACGCTACTTTACTTGCCCCATAGTCCGTCATGGGCCTGAAAGGGGGTCATCATACACTATTGAGCACTATCACGCGAAAACATTACATTTTTTAATGTCTTTATTGCTTTCGATTACGAAAATCTCTACCATAAAAAAAAACAAAGCCCGTCTTATCGCTCACCGGTAACTGTATAAAAATAATAGATGTAGTCTAAACCATAGGCTTTAATCGGAATTAATGTCAGCATAAAAAAAACATGGGATTCCACCAATGCGATGATTTCGTTTCTTACAATATTATCTTAAAAGGATGCAATCTTACAAGGATAACATCTTACAATAACATTTAAACCTGGAGTTATAATGATTCTTTGTTAAACCTGCTCATCTCTCCTGATCATGTGTATATATGTTTTTTCTATACAATCAGGGCCGGTCGTAGAAATTGCGGGGCCCTATGCGGCTTAGTATGCGAAGCGGATTGCGCGGGACCCAGTTTGGGTAGGGATAAGGAATTAATAAGGATAATAAGTGAAAATTAAAAAAGGCGGGGGCCGATAAAAGCGCGGGGCCCACTGCGGCATCATAGGTTGCAGTGGTCTAAGACGGCCCTGTGTACAATCCTTGTCTGTCACTAAGAGCAGCATGTTAGAACGCTTGACCATTGCCCTGAAAGTATCAGTATGTCTCATCCGTGAACGAAGCAATCAGATAAGACAGAAACCGTGTATAAACGTTGGACGCAGTAATCTTCTGTATAAACTGAAAGTCTCTATTGTATCCGATAAGATAACGAAAGCTTAAAAAACTACTCACAGGACATGGATTCAATTGGTTATCTATATGCAAGAAGGGGACGGGCTGGCGGTGACAGCTGAGATGACCAGACCAAAGGGTTAAATGCGTTTGGTGGCCAGAGGCGCGGACCTTGGTATTTTTAGGACGTGGTCAGGCTACTAAAGGTCAGACAAGAGCTACAGCCCGGTATTGATATTTGAATGTAAGGAAGTCTGTCAGTTTGTAGTATAAGGAAGTGAAGAATGCAAACTGGGCTTAGGGTCAATTTGTTAACTATGAGGAATAAATATTAACAGGTCTTGAATTGAATTTTTGAAGAAAACAAATCTTAAAAATTTCGTTTTGATAGCAACAGAAAACATCGCTTTGTACCAACAGCTAATATCAGATTTGAACTCAGTTGAAAAACTCTGATTTCTTATAGTTTAAATTTTATAACAACATTTGCATATCAGTTATTTTATGCCAACTATTTTTTCTATTTTTGTTATTAAATAACTTAACACAGAGTAATAGTGCCAAACATTTTTAAAATGCTTTAATCTAACTGTATAAATCAGAATGTAACCGTGTTTTTCAATCATTTGCAAAAAAACCTGAACAACTGAAGCAATGCAGACCAAACTGGGTTTGAAAATAACGCACTAACACTAAGGTGGTAATATAGTGTTTGAAAAGTAGTTTGTTTTGTTACATTCTGTTTTGTGGGGCGGGCTAGTGAAGTATTTATAACCCGGCTCATAGATTCAGTGGCGAGCATCATCAAAGACGGCATCGTCATATGGATGATACTTCGCATTCATCGGAACCGACCTGTCCGAATCTCCGACCATCGCCGCCCACTCGGACACCAGGCGTACAACCGTCTCCTCCACACCCCCACGTAATGGGCAGCCAATATCACTTTCATTTGCAAGTAATTTGTAAGTAAGTAACAGTCTATAGTCCATTAGTATACTTCGCCGTATATTTATTTCATATATCTAAATCCATCCATCCATCCATCCATCCATCCATCCATCCATCCATCCATACATCCATCCATACATCCATCCATCCCTGTGGCGCTACAGCGCATGTAGGGCTTTGGCCTGCCTCACAACCTCCTTCCACTCAGTCCTAATCAACGCCTTTCTTTTCCAAGATGGGATGCCCAGTTGCTATAGATATTTCTCTACGTCGTCCATCCATTTAAGCCTAGGTCTTCCATTGAGCCGTTTTCCTCTGGGGCTTTGGTGGTGCACCCTCTTTGCTCCTCTGTCATTTGACATTCTTTCTAAGTGTACTGCCCAGCGCAGTCTGCCCCTTTTTAAATTCTTTTTTTTATGTCTCCAACTTAGTAGTAAAATACTTTTAATCAAATATACACAGGACAAACATGGTGGCTTACTCCTATGAGCACATAATTTCGTCTTGAGATGTTCTTCGACCTAAACATAAATGTAAAGATAATTTAGATAGGCAACGAGATCTTAAAGGGAACCAGATTAACCTTGAATGAAATAAATCAAAAAGATTTTTTTTATTCCGTAGATTAATGTGAAGATACAAAACTAATGCTGAATTTGTGTCTTTTGCTTGGAAATTTATAAAATTTTATTTTCTTTCATGAATTTACTTGTTTCTAGTTGTGTGTGCACAAAATTTTGATATCAAGTAAATAACTTTGTGTATATGTGTTCGTTTGTCGTTGTGCGAGAAGTTGCACCGACAATATCATATGATATGGCGATTGATTAAAATTAATTAGTCAACAATTGACGGTGGCTGGAAATATGAGCAAGGTCCGATGTGTATAAGTGCAGTTATTTGATGATTTTAAAAAAAATCAATTTAAACAAACTTGAAATTAAGTAACAGAAATTAAACATAACCAGGGCGAATGACCAAAGTCTGATTTTTCTACATCAGTGAACAGCTGGTGCCCTAAATACGAGTCGTCTTTACTGTGTCCAACAGTCCAGCCAGTGCAAGGGGCGGTGGGAAATGACCTTTAAGAATGACTTCATTAAAATTCCAGCATGTCGCAACATTATTTGATCTTCTGTTGAGCTTGGTGGCAAAACAGACGGGTGGCGTTGATGTCTAGAGCTTGGTGTCAAACACAGACGGGTGGCGTTGATGTCTAGAGTTTGGTGCTAAACACAGACGGGTGGCGTTGATGTCTAGAGCTTGGTGTCAAACACAGACGGGTGGCGTTGATGTCTAGAGTTTGGTGCTAAACACAGACGGGTGGCGTTGATGTCTAGAGCTTGGTGTCAAACACAGACGGGTGGCGTTGATGTCTAGAGCTTGGTGTCAAACACAGACGGGTGGCGTTGATGTCTAGAGCTTGGTGTCAAACACAGACGGGTGGCGTTGATGTCTAGAGTTTGGTGCTAAACACAGACGGGTGGCATTGGTGTCTAGAGGTTGGTGGCAAACACAGACGGGTGGCGTTGACGTCTAGAGGTTGGTGGCAAACACAGACGGGTGGCGTTGATGTCTAGAGCTTGGTGGCAAACACAGACGGGTAGCGTTGATGTCTAGAGCTTGGTGTCAAACACAGACGGGTGGCGTTGATGTCTAGAGTTTGGTGCTAAACACAGACGGGTGGCATTGGTGTCTAGAGGTTGGTGGCAAACACAGACGGGTGGC
The DNA here is from genome assembly GCA_944989445.1 of Ampullaceana balthica. Lineage (NCBI taxonomy): Eukaryota > Metazoa > Mollusca > Gastropoda > Lymnaeidae > Ampullaceana > Ampullaceana balthica. The sequence goes on along the minus strand of CALYLW010000140.1, from coordinate 552,472 downwards.
GTTGATGTCTAGAGGTTGGTGGCAAACACAGACGGGTGGCGTTGATGTCTAGAGCTTGGTGGCAAACACAGACGGGTAGCGTTGATGTCTAGAGCTTGGTGTCAAACACAGACGGGTGGCGTTGATGTCTAGAGTTTGGTGCTAAACACAGACGGGTGGCATTGGTGTCTAGAGGTTGGTGGCAAACACAGACGGGTGGCGTTGATGTCTAGAGCTTGGTGTCAAACACAGACGGGTGGCGTTGATGTCTAGAGCTTGGTGTCAAACACAGACGGGTGGCGTTGATGTCTAGAGTTTGGTGCTAAACACAGACGGGTGGCATTGGTGTCTAGAGGTTGGTGGCAAACACAGACGGGTGGCGTTGATGTCTAGAGGTTGGTGGCAAACACAGACGGGTGGCGTTGATGTCTAGAGCTTGGTGGCAAACACAGACGGGTAGCGTTGATGTCTAGAGCTTGGTGTCAAACACAGACGGGTGGCGTTGATGTCTAGAGTTTGGTGCTAAACACAGACGGGTGGCATTGGTGTCTAGAGGTTGGTGGCAAACACAGACGGGTGGCGTTGATGTCTAGAGGTTGGTGGCAAACACAGACGGGTGGCGTTGATGTCTAGAGCTTGGTGGCAAACACAGACGGGTGGCGTTGATGTCTAGAGTTTGGTGCTAAACACAGACGGGTGGCATTGGTGTCTAGAGCTTGGTGGCAAACACAGACGGGTGGCATTGATGTCTAGAGCTTGGTGGCAAACACAGACGGGTGGCGTTGATGTTTAGAGCTTGGTGCTTAACACAGACGGGTGGCATTGATGTCTAGAGCTTGGTGGCAAACACAGACGGGTGGCGTTGATGTTTAGAGCTTGGTGCTTAACACAGACGGGTGGCATTGATGTCTAGAGCTTGGTGGCAAACACAGACGGGTGGCGTTGATGTTTAGAGCTTGGTGCTTAACACAGACGGGTGGCATTGATGTCTAGAGCTTGGTGGCAAACACAGACGGGTGGCGTTGATGTTTAGAGCTTGGTGCTTAACACAGACGGGTGGCATTGATGTCTAGAGCTTGGTGGCAAACACAGACGGGTGACGTTGATGTCTAGAGCTTGGGTCTTTAAAATGATGAGTTCTACCGGTGACTGGTGCACAATGTTCGGTTTGTTCGCGTGGAACTGCTGTGAATGGGTAATATCGTCACTTTGATGGGTTGCAATGCTGTCTAAAGTTTTGATCGTTACACTTCTGTCAAATATTTAGTATGTTACAGATAAGTCTTGAGCTAGTATAAAAGTTAATATCATTACATATATTGGTAGCACTTGTGTCCAAGTTGTGGATCCTTGGAACGAGGACACGACGCTTTTAGTAAATTATAGTACAGTCCTCGTCTGACATTGGGCACCCGGATGCCCTAAAGGCGTTAGTTGATTGGTCAAACTCGGAGGAAGGATCTGCTTGTTTCACGGTTCTGTTACGTAACTTGATCTTGACGAATTCGACGATTAAAAATATTTTGTCTTATCAGCATGGTACAGCATTTCATTTTAGAGAAAATTGAACGATAGAGCATGTATTGACATTAGTCACCAATTCATTTGTAATGTGTGTACTATTGTGAAGAGTTCGAATGAGTTGAGATTTAAATAGAAGATTAGTAAGACTAGGGACTGAACACTGGACACATGAAACTTTTAGTCGTGTGGAGACTTTGAGAGGTGTTGGAGACTTAACGAGGAGATTAATCGAGACCAGGAGCTTGACACAGGACACTTGTAAGGCACAGCATCACGGGTGGTGCTGGACACCAGGTAGATATGCAAGAGCATGGGGAAGGATAATGAAATGGAGGCGGGACAGCTATAATTTATCTCCACGAGACACTTTTATTTTTAAATTACGTCTGATATGCTTTTTTTGTAATAATAAAAGGGGAATATTAGTTAGGACTTAACACACTTTCCAGTGAGGACTAGGCGGTCGACATGGAGAAAAAGGCATGGTGTAGACCAGGGGTCTCCAAACTTTTCTGCTGAAGGGCTGCATCAACTGTCAAACAGCATTTTGCGGGCTGACTACTAACCCCAACTACTAAGTTTTGTGGTAAACTACAGGTAAAAATATTATATATTTTTTAGATTAAAAGGTCTCCAGGGGCTGGAGGAGAGGGTCTCGCGGGCCGCATATGGCCCGCGGGCCGTAGTTTGGAGACCCCTGGTGTAGACAGTAAGAGATTCGCATAGTGATGGTGGATGTCGGGAGTGAAGTTAGATGTAATTTTACCTTAGATGTAATGATGGAAAAAAGAGAAATAATTACACTTATCGATTTCGTAGTTGCAACAGGAAGAGCAGGTGAAACATAAAGATGGATAAGGAGACAGAGACATCGTTGTTTTGACTTGTTGGGCGTACAGCGCAGTTCACACTTCAGCTAATTTCTCAAGGACAGTGATGTCGAACCTATGGCACGCGTGCCGCAGTCGGCACGCAGAACTTCATCAGTAAAATATAAATTCCTTCTTCAAACCACTTTGCTGGCACTTTGTGTTGGCTATTCGCTATAGATAAATGTTTTTTTTTAATGAATTTAGGGAACGCGGCCCCCAAAAAAGTTCGCAATCTCTGCTCTAGGACATCGCACTCACACAGCAGCAAATTTATCTAGGACATCGCACCCACACAGCACGTATGTCTCTAGGACATAACACTCACACAGCAGCTAATTTATCTAGGACATCGCACTCACACAGCAGCAAATTTATCTAGGACATCGCACCCACACAGCAGATAATGTCTCTAGGACATCGCACTCACACAGCAGCTAATTTATCTAGGACATCGCACTCAGACAGCAGCGAATTTATCTAGGACATCGCACCCACACAGCAGATAATATCTCTAGGACATCGCGAACACACAGCAGATAATGTCTCTACGACATCGCACCCACACAGCAGATAATGTCTCTAGGACATCGCACCCACACAGCAGATAATGTCTCTAGGACATCGCACCCACACAGTATATAATGTCTATAGGACATCGCACCCACACACCAGATAATTTCTATAGGACATCGCACCCACACAGGATATAATGTCTCTAGGACATCGCACCCACACAGCAGATAATGTCTATAGGACATCGCACTCGCACAGTATATAATGTCTCTAGGACATCGCACCCATACAGCAGATAATGTCTCTAGGACATCGCACTCACACAGCAGATAATGTCTCTAGGACATCGCACTCACAAAGCAGTTAATTTATCTAGGACATCGCACTCACACAGCAGATAATGTCTCTAGGACATCACACTCACAAAGGAGTTAATTTATCTAGGACATCGCACTCACACAGCAGATAATGTGTCTAGGACATCGCACTCACAAAGCAGATAATGTCTCTAGGACATCGCACTCACAAAGCAGTTAATTTATCTAGGACATCGCACTCACACAGAAGATAATGTCTCTAGGACATCGCACTCACACAGTATATAATGTTTCTAGGACATCGCACCCGCACAGCAGATAATGTCTCTAAGACATCGCACCCACACAGCAGATAATGTCTCTGGGACATCGCACTCACACAGCAGATAATGTCTCTAGGACATCGCACTCACACAGCAGATAATGTCTCTACGCACCCACGCAGCACAAGTTGTCTCTAGGACATCGCACTCACACAGTATATAATGTCTCTAGGATATCGCACCCACACAGCAGATAATGTCTCTAGGACATCGCACTCACACAGTATATAATGTCTCTAGGACATCGCACCCACACAGCAGATAATGTCTCTAGGACATCGCACTCACACAGCAGATAATGTCTCTAGGACATCGCACTCACAAAACAGTTAATTTATCTAGGACATCGCACTCACACAGCAGTTAATTTATCTAGGACATCGCACTCACACAGCAGTTAATTTATCTAGGACATGGCACTCACAAAATAATTAATTTCCCTAAAACATCCTAAACGCACTTTAGCAAATTTCCCTAAACTTTTCACTCACAAAACAGTTAATTTCCCTAAAACATCGTAAACGCATTGCAGCAAATTTCCCTTAACTTTGCACTCACACTGCAGCTAATTTCTCCAGAACATCGCACTCACACGACAGAAAATGCACCTAAACATTTTACTTACTTCACTGCCAAGCCACAGGTTGGTGTCCTGACAATATGCCAAGTCCTGTAAGGAAACAGTCCGACATGTGTAAATTAAACCAGACTCGCAGGATAAATAAGACTTATTAGTCTGGTCTGCTCTGACCACCAACTTAATTAAAATCTCCTCGCTTGCCGAAGGTCAGTGTTTGAACTTGGGCTGACGTTGGAAGCGAGCAGTAGTAGCTTTTAACTCGCTGGTTAGGATTAGGTTTGCCGAAAGAAAGTGGGCTTTAAAATTATACTTATTTTTAAAGAGACAATAGCTTTTAAAAAAACACGTATTACATTTTGAGTTATGATATAGAAAAAGCAAACAAATATATTAATTTTTTTAAATTTAATGAAGATAATTTATTTGTTCTTTTTTTTCTTTCATACTTTTCTAAAAGAACGATTATTTGAAAGAAAATAATTGAAGATTGGAAAGAACAGGAACAAAATATGCTTCATTTAGTAAATATATATATATATATATATATATAAATCAAAGTATGTATGTATGGTTGTCGTTTATAGCTGACTAAACCATTCACCCAATCGCCATGAAACTTTTGGAGTCTCGTTAATAATAATAAATACAAGCATTATTATTATTTCTTTTTCAGAGGCAACTAGCCCGTACAAGGGAAAAATGTCGACCTGCATTGAATGCTCTTACGGTTCACCTAGACATGACAATAAAGACGGACACGGCATATCTTCAAAACGCGGACATAATTTGTTTCGTTCATATTGTGACAGTCTGTGTTGGTTTTTGTTTTTATTAAAAAGCTTATGAAAACAAAATGTTATGAGAACGTAATATACAGTGATACCTCGAGATAAGAAATCAATAATGGAAAATATCATGGTAAACAATGGAAAAACAAAGTAGCATTCTTCAATCCTCCAATTCGTCATCAGTACGCTGCTTTACGGGAGCGAGACATGGACCACTTATACATCTCATGAGCGCAAACTTAATAGCTTCCACTCGAGGTGCCTGCGTCGCATCCTTGGCATTAAATGACCGGACAGAGTGCCAAATAGTGAGGTCCTGATGCGTGCCAATACCCAAAGCATGTTCTGAATCCTTATTGAAAGACGCCTGAGATGGCTAGGACATGTAAAAAGAATGAGCCCGGGTCGTATCCCCAAGGACTTCATATATAGTAGAACTGGCATCGGGAAAGAGGAAGACAGGTCTCCCACGTCTGGAATTTAAAGATGTCAGCAAGAGGGACACGAAAGCAAACAGAATACACACAAGCGGCTAGGTGTGTAAGACAGAAGACCGATCTACGTGGCGCACTGTTGTAAAAGAGGGCGTCATAGTAGCCGAGGAGCGAAAGATAAAGGAGGCCACATACAGAAGAGCTAGGAGAAGCACAGAACTCCTGTGCAAAAGCTGTGGTAAAAACTATCACTCAACGATAGGACTGCTCAGCCACATGAGGAAATGTAACCCAACCCAACGGTAATGGACTATCGTTTCGCGAGACGGAAGGATGCCGATACAATTCAATCTTTAAAAGTACACATTATAAAACAAATAAATATATAATAATAAAACAATGAAAATAGAATAAAATAAATGAAAAATAATATGTATACAATTTGAATTTTTACGTGACTAGGGTCGAGGCGGTGAAAAATCGGCCAAAATTGCGTGATGGCACCTTAGATCAATGTCATATGAGTTTAATTAAATTCCTGCGCCTTCCCTGATGACTTATCTAAACATATATTTATTTTTTGAGTCAGCTTATGGACTTGAATTGAACAAAACTAAAGTTTATTGAACACTTTATTTTTCAAAGAACTATCTCTACTTATTTTTAAATCCTTTATATTAACTCGTGGTGTCTGGTTGCTTGTTTGTTTGTCGAAAAACTTTGGATCGATTTTTAAACCACTTCCCCGTAAGCTAGCGAGCTGAACTTTTGCAGGAAGACTCGTGCCGATGATAAAAACGATGTATCAAAATTTCAAATCGATCGCATGTTTTGTAATTATATTATTGAATTTTTAGTTTATTTTATTTATCTCTATGTATCATGTTAAATTTTTTAGATAGAGTGTCGCGGTGCGTATTATATTGAACGACCTTTTTATTAATACTTTCCTGTTGCGCGATTTGGTGAGTATTATATTGACAATACTTTTTATAAACATATTCCGATCGGTGCGCATTATATTAAAAACGTTTTACGAGAGATAAGTAAAATTTTGTATTTTTGGATTGTCTTGCGCTGCATATTATAATGAGCATTCTTTTAGTTATGTCTCGTATATAAAGGATTTATAGTCAAAAACTTGGTTTTTTACGGGTTATTTTTATTACTTCCACATTTATCCTGATAGGTTTATTTCACACACAAAATTTGTATACAACTAATAAAATGCCGTAAAATTATATAACAATTGACTAACTCTAAAATTTCAATTAAAGAATACGGAATACGATATCTTAAATTCTGCGCAACTACATCCTAGACATCGAATCTCATCTGCCACAGCTTACCACCGATTCTCGTTTCTTACGCTGTTTGCTTAGAATATTGTATACAAACTGCAGCATATCGAGCCGTCGCTGTACCGCCGAGTTGAAGCGACGACGTACAAAAACGTCTGTGATGAGAACAAGTCAAGCCAATATTGAACTATAAGATAAGCCTGCAGGGCGAGAGAGATTTAACGGATCCCAGCAACAATTTACTTCATGTTTTCTCAGAAGTTATCTTAAACATAAAAAAACACAACAGCTTACAATTAGTCTTGAGTACACTCAGGATATGATTGCTGGTGTCTTCCGTAATTTCTTTTCGTTGTGTTTGCACTTTGAAGATTTGAATTATGTTTTTATTTATTTTTATTTCGGCCAATACTTGAAAAGTGAAAATAGTTGAAAAAGGAAATTTCAAATTTAAAAAAAAAGGATTTTAAAAGTTGTATTGATCTATTGTTGTGAGGTGAAATTTCTCTCAAATTGATTGCTAAAATTAAGATAAGGTTGCTTACACTTGTGAATAATGTATTTAAAACTTATAGCATAAAGATTAGCGTACAAATAACTGAGTATGCGTGCTACATTATGAATACTTTTTTTAACAGACAAAACCCAATAACTAAATAAACAAGATTTATTATTGCTAAGTATTCACATTTGTCGAGAGTATCGCCATTTGATAAATAACTGAACTTAGAAAAACTACAAGAACAAAAAGCAAATTAGTAATAAAATATATAGAATCTAGCATTGAATGCTAAATTGAAAATAAAAGATGACAACATTCTACAAAAAAAAATAATAATAAAAATTTAAAAAAAAACAACTCAAGATTAATATAGGAATAAACACAATTTTCTTGTTCCATGTTCAAGAACAAACACGCAAAAACACTCCTCCATCCGGTCTAGCTTTTGCGCGTTGAATGGGTTTCCTGAACAAGTCTAAAAACAAACACGCTTTGAGCGGAATCAAACCCGCCCTAGTTTTTATGTATAAAGATATCATATTTTTTACTTTAAAGATACACCTTACTAAACAAAGGATTGGCTCTCTCCCATAAAAGTCATCTGATTTGTTTTCTAAAATTAACACTGCAAGTAATCGTAGGGCAACATTCCCAAAGTCCCTGACGGGTTTAGATTGGGAAGTAGTTTTGCTTACTGAGACATGATTTAGATTGGGAAGTAGTTTTGCTTACTGAGACATGATTTAGAGAAGATGACTACTTATTTCTGAAATATCTTATTGTCGTCTGAATTTCATTATTTAGAAATCATTTTAAAAATTAATAATTTACAGCTTCAAGTTAACTTTTTTTTTATAGTCTTACGTACTCATATGGCAATAAGTAATGATTAAAGCTACAGGGAACCGTTAAATAATACGATTCTGAGATTAAGACTCTCGACTAAATCTAAGGAATAAACGATAATTGAGAACATGTCACTACAAACAAGTTATATGAAATACCAAACTTTGAACAACATAAAAAACGACATGTTTTTTAGAGCAAAGACCGAAACCACTGAAAATATGAAGTGTGAGAAAAAAGTCAAGAACGATACAGATTCAGTAACTGCCGGAACCACGCAAACATGTTTAGTGGTAAGACGAGACCGAGCTAAAAATAAGTTCACTGAAAGTGCACGAGAAGGATGCACTAAGTGAAGCATCAATACCGATGAAGATAAAATAGCTTGGAAATGATAGCTTCAGGACAAGTGAAGACTGCAACATGAAGACATTTAAACGCTTTTTTTAAAATCGTTGCGTCTGCTTTAACCGAGGCCAGTCCTGCAATTGTGTCAAGAAACCAGAGGTTCTTCAGTTTGTCGAAGATTTGATTGGTTGCCCCAAGAAGATTTTATTCGTCAACTTGACACAACAAAGAAAGTGACAGCACTTAAATAAAAATAATTACATTAAAAGACGCGTTATCTTTACATGGAATCAACACAAAATGTACTTCTTAAATGTGTAGTTTCTTTGTTCTTTGAAAATGTGAGGTTTTCAATAGATCACCAAAGGATTTGAATAATTTGAAATTAATCTTATTTAGCATCTCATAGGAATATTTAATTTTGCTTTGCGAGAACATTGATTACATGAAAATTCAGAGAAAGTGCAGCTAATTAATTTTTTTCCATCGTCATGTTTTTTTCTCAAAGCCTTTGTGTATCCTTTAGACGAGGGGTCGGTAAAACTTTTTGTCTGAGAGAGCCATAAACATCACATATTTTGAAAAAATAATTCTGTGAGAGCCATACGTTACGCTTAACACTAAAAATTCAAGAAAATATGTGCATTTTGTGTAATTTCAAAACTAAAAGTAATATAATGATGTCTTTGAATTCTTTTTAATAACATTGTTATGCTGTTTTTTGTAAATATGCAATTTAGATCAGATAAACTTTTTTTTAATAATCGAACATTTGTCTGATATTCAAATGGAGCTATCAATAGAGCCACATCTGGCTAGCGAGCCATGGTTTCCCGAACCCTGCTTTAGACCAAGGGATAATTTGACAATTTTTTCTGGAATATCACTTTATTGGAATTCGTACTTGTAAAATTGATCTTTTTTTTAAAAAAAGATATGAAAGCACCAATTATGTTAATTACAAAGTAAAAATTGTTGAAATATTTAAATTTCATAAATCTAAACTCAGACGTCATTGCTTTGATCATGTTCCTAAGTATTGTGTTAATATGGCCATACAATTTTTTGTCAAACTAACTTTTTATCTTTGGGAGAATAGCTAATTCAGAACTTTAAATCTCATTATGAGTTTTTTAAAATTTATTATATTTTTTTTCTTTTTGAGTAATTAGTGTTACAAATTAGACATTTTCCTTTAAAATCTTTCGCAATTCTTTATAAGCTATAAGCTTTCATGTGTCTCTGATATAATTGTCAAAACTAAAAAAAAACTCGCAACACTAGTTTCCATATATGGGGAGTTCTTAAAATCTATGCTTAGATTCTACAGTAGCTAATGGAACAGTATCAGATGGATATAAAACATGATTTCGTTTATTAGACATATTTATGAAAGAAATGACTTTAACCATTAGTCAAAAATGCATTGTTATTTACTAACTCAGTTTGATTAATAATATTCACTAACATCGTTTCCATAAAAAAGAATATTGTACGATTTCTGATAATAAGCTTTTAATTATAATCACAAACTTGAGTTTACATAAATAATCATAGACCTTGTGTGTGTTGGTGGGAAGAAATAGAATACTCTAGAATTTAGCACACGACTCACCAATAACTCTGAATAACCTGGACAAGACAATTCCCCTTCTGAATAACCTTGACAAGACAACTCACCTTGTGACTAACCTTTACAAGACAACTCACCTTCTGAATAACCTTGACAAGACAACTCACCTTGTGAATAACCTTCTCAAGACAACTGACCTTGTGAATAACCTTGACAAGAAAACTGACCTTGTGAATAACCTTGACAAGACAACTCACCTTGTGAATAACCTTGACAAGGCAACTAACACCAGTTCAAAATCTCGGATCATTCTAATATTTCCCCGAAGACGATCCTCGATCCACAATTCTTTTCAATAACCCGATTACCTGGCTGCGGACAAGAGTGGACATTGTCCCCTTACCCTCATAAATCCTTAGATTTACTAAGGCTATCTTGTCCCAATCATGTGATTGGAGGACTCGCGTAATGAAATAGAAAGATTTCCACTGACCTCATTACGGTAAACGTGATAAAACTGTAGAATTATTTAGAAGAGTTAAGTTCTTTGTTTACAATCATTTTTAAAGACAGAGCCTTAACTCTCTGCTTTGACTTGGACTAGACAAGTACAACAATTCTTTTCCTAGATTATTGATTGAATGTTTATGATTTGATAATGTCTAATACGAGCTGTTCCAGATAGTTGTAACTCAGAATTGTTTTAAATCGATAACGTTCAGTATGTCGTAATGACTAACCAATCTATATCTATCCATCAGTTAAATCATTAAACCGTGAAACACTAGAGGATAGAAGAACCAAGATTAAAGTAGTAATCTATATATATATATATTATATATATTTTACCAAAGCGAGTATGAGCAAACAGGTATGAGGAATGATCTTCGCTGGGGTCGACCAGAGGCGAAGGTGGTGGAGAGGAGGGGGGGCTTATCTCGAGACAAAGAATGCTTCTTGAGTTCACTTTCATTGTACCTTCTCCCAATAACAAGCATTTCGTAGTGTAGTGGTCATTACATCCGTCTAACACGCGGAAGGTTCTGGGTTCAAGCCCCAGCCGAAACACTTTCTTATTTTTTTTTATTTAAATGTTAATGTTTGTCCCCGTTCTTTTTCCCCATTTCTTTGGCTAACATGACGTCACAACATGGCTGTAAACTTTGTAGCTCAACATTGGGATACCTTCGGCGACGTGCTGTCGTGCTCTCCGTTGTTCTCAGTGACGGAAACGTAGTCAGTCACTCTCCTCAACAATCCGCTCAGTACATGAATACTTCACGAAGATATGTTGGCGAGGCAGAACTTATAGCGATGTTTGAAATACTTCCCGCCAGTATAATCATTTACTCCCGAGAACGTCCTAATACCTCTTCTCGAGTTGACAATACCGGTCGATATTTGTCTATATGCCTTCTCTTTAGCGGTCCTTCCGATCAAGGCCATTACGAATTTCTATTGCCCCTCACACGTGATGACTTTCTGGTGCCGTCTATTGCCAAAGTCGTTGTGTCCACATAAATGCAGTTTGCACCGCCCCTGGTTGAGTCTACCCATCTTACGAAAACGTCACAAGTGCTTGCGTTGATGCATAAAATAAAAACAGGGTATTAGTAGGCCTGACAGGACGTAACACAACAGCGAACGTTTCGGCAAAGGCATAAAATAAAAACAGGGTATTAGTAGGCCTGACAGGACGTAACACAACAGCGAACGTTTCGGCAAAGAGCCTTCTTCAACGGACAAATAGTACACAAATGAAACGAATAAAACGAAATAATAGAAAAAAAACACTTAGCTGCGGTGAAATCCAAGTAGTCCAGTAGAGATAAAGCAAGGAGAGAAAAGTAAGAGCTTAAATAGGAAAGGAAAGGGTGGGTGTGGCCAATCAATCAGCTTGTCAGTGCGAACACAACGTTGATCCCATGTGGTGTAAGAGTCCCATATTCATGGATTAGTCTATTCTCCAGACTGACCCGGCCGGGTGTGTTTGTACAAGAAACCAAGGCGGTGACAGACATGTCATCGACGCCCATGTGGTCCCGTCCATTGAAGTGTCGGGAGACAGGACACTGTTTGTCTTGTTTAATGGCACGTACATGTTCCGCGATACGGCAAGAGAGTAACCTCCCCGTTTCACCAATGTACTTCAAAGGACAGCGCTTACACACAATGGTGTAGACCACATTGCGGCTAGTACAAAGATAGCCATTCCTAATCTTGAATATCCCCTTAGGGAAGACAATCTGGTCCGTCTGGGTAACAAAGGGACATGTCTTGCAGCGATTACGACCACATGGCTTGGTGCCCAGATGGGAGGACGGAATAAGCAGACGGCTACGAACCAATAGGTCTCGCAGATTTTTATCCCTCCTGAATACAATGAGGGGTGGGGTGGAAAATATGTTGTTTGTCTCAGGGTCCGCGAGGAGGATGGTGCGGTTTTTCAAAAATATTTCCTTTGCTCTGATGTTGTGGGGATGGTATGTGAGCACCAATTTGCTCCTTTCATTACTATCACTGGAGCGTGATACAAAGGCGTCGGCACGAGTGAAGTTTTTAACTCGCTGAAGTGCAGATTGAAGTATAGCTTCAGGGTAAGACCTTTGTCTAAAAAACTCCACCATTTCCAACGCCTTTTCCAAAAAGTCCTCATTAGATTGACACAGCCTACGGAGGCGAAGGAGTTGTGAAAATGGAATAGAATCCTTACAGGATTTGGGATGAGACGAGGGATAGAGTAGGTAAGAGTGACTGTCCGTAGGTTTGAAGTAGGCCGAAGTGAGGAGGCAGTTCTTCTGGAGAGTTACAGTAATGTCCAGGAAATTAACCGATAGTTCGGAAATCGTGTGAGTGAACTTAATGGAGGGGTGAAAAGAATCAACAAAGTTGATGAACGTGTCAAGTTCACTCCTCTCCATATGAGTGACCCCAATGCCGTCATCAATGTATCTTTTATAAAATTCGGGGAGGCGACCAGTGTATTCTTGTTCCACTCTGTGCTCGAAATGGCCCATGAACAAGCATGCATAGCTGGGTCCCATTTTAGTCCCCATGGCGACCCCACTGATTTGGTCAAAGAACTGGCCATTGAACTCAAACGAGTTGAGGGTTAAGACCAATTCCGCCAAGCGTAGTAAGGCGTGTGTAGGTATATTGGGGTGAGGTTGTCTGTCCAAAAAGTATTGCACAGCCAGAAGGCCATCGTTGTGGGGAATGGATGTATAGAGGGAACATACATCAAGGAGGAACAGATAGTTCTTTACGTTTGGATTGATGCTCAGAGAGTCGAATGTCCGTAAGGCATGGTTGGTGTCCTTAATGTACGTAGGAAGGGATGCCACTATCGGTTGGAAGACACCATCCAAGAATTCAGAAATGTGTTCTGTTGGACAAGAACATGCAGAGACAATAGGTCTACCAGGGTTACCATCCTTGTGAATTTTAGGAAGGAGATAAAAGGATGGCTTACCCAGGTCACTGTCAAAAATGTGCATCCTGGACGCTGATTGAGGTAGAGCGCATTCTGTTATCAACTCATCGATGGTCTTTTTAACCACCGTGTTGTTTTTAATGATGGGATCTGTGGCTCTCTGTTGGTAGAACTGGGTGTCCTCCAGTTGTCTCTGAGCTTCCTTAATATACAACTCCTTATCCCATACAACTACGGCCCCGCCTTTGTCGGGAGACAGGACACTGTTTGTCTTGTTTAATGGCACGTACATGTTCCGCGATACGGCAAGAGAGTAACCTCCCCGTTTCACCAATGTACTTCAAAGGACAGCGCTTACACACAATGGTGTAGACCACATTGCGGCTAGTACAAAGATAGCCATTCCTAATCTTGCGTTGATGGCTGACGTCAATTTTTACTTCCAGGTTTTTAAGGTAAGTTCGCCGTATAAGACCAGCCCTCTTACAACACACTTTAAGTTTGAAACTGGCTCCATGTTTCTTTCTTCTTGCTGGTGGAGACATGATGAGGTCTTGACCTTGAATGTTGGTCATTTTTTATGCTGTACTGCATTACGGCAATGGCGCTGTACTGTATTACGGTACTGGTGCTGTACTGTATTACGGTACTGGTGCTGTACTGTATGACGGTACTGGTGCTGTACTGTATGACGGTACTGGTGCTGTACTGTATTACGGTAATGGTGCTGTACTGTATTACGGTACTGGTGCTGTACTGTATTACGGTAATGTTCGTTCGTCCGTCGATACGACGAGGACCACTCTAGTCATCCGAGGGTTGTCTGTGTGCGTGCGCAGATGGCTGATTAGGCCGATCCTTGCACGGAAGGTTCGGGAACAGAAGGGACAAGGGACGAGTGCGACATCTCCTGGAGGGTCGACAGCATGGGCCTTTCGGGCTTGCCTCTTCTTTTCTGCGGCGGTGATCCGGTTTGCCTCGCATGACCCGGCACCTTCGTGGATGGAAGAGCGCCAGGTGGATCGGTCCATTGCAGCTCGTTCCCACGTGTCTGGATTGATGGCAAACGATTTCATTGAGGCTTTTAGTGTGCCTTTGAAGCGTTTCTTTTGCCCACCGTGGGACCGCTGGCCATACTGGAGCTCACCATAGAAGATTCTCTTTGGCAGTCTCTCGTCTGGCAATCGGACAACGTGCCCTGCCCATCGAAGCTGGGTCTGCATCAGGAGGGTGAATATGCTGGGGAGACCTGCCCTGGTCAGTACCACTGTGTCTGGAATTTTGTTCTGCCACTTTATGCCGAGAATCTTCCTGAGGCTTGTTATATGAAAGTGGTTAAGCTTTCTTGCATGGTGCTGATAAACAGTCCAAGTTTCACAAGCATATAGCAGTGTGGGGAGCACCACTGCCCTGTACACTTTCAGCTTGGTCTAGATGGTAATGCCTCTTCTGTTCCAGACATTAGGGTACAACCTGCCGAAAGTGGAGCTGGCTCTAGCAATTCTGACGTTCACTTCGTCATCGATGGTGACATTTTGAGACAGTGTGCTGCCTAGGTATGTGAACCGGTGCACTGTGTTGAGTCTCTGGCCGTTGACAGTGATGTTGGGCTCTACGTAGGGCCTTCCAGGCGCGGGCTGATTGAGGACCTCAGCCTTCTTAGTGTTGATTGTTAGACCAAAGTTTGTGGAGGCGCTGGAGAACAGGTTTACACTGCGTTGCATGTCGGCTTCTGAGACAGCGTTGAGGGCAAAGTCATCAGCGAACAGCAGGTCTCTGATGATGTATGTCATAACCTTGGTTTTTGCCTGGAGCCTCCGAAGGTTGAACAGCTTGCCATCTGTGCGGTACTTCAGGTCGACACCAACATCCTCGTCTCTGAAGGCCTCTGTCAGCATGGCGGAAAACATGAGGCTAAACAGTGTTGGTGCCAGGACGCAGCCCTGCTTGACCCCGTTTGTGACAGGGAATGGATCAGAAAACTCCCCGCTGCCCTGGACTCTGGCCTGCATGCCCTCATGGAATTGTTGCACCAAGACGATGAATTTCCTTTGGCAACCGTACTTGGCCATGATCTTCCACAGACCCTCTCTGCCAACAGTGTCAAAATCCTTGGTCAGGTCGACATAGGTGGAGAACAGGTCGAAGTTCTGCTCCTGACATTTCTCTTGCAGCTGCCTGGCAGCGAACACCATGTCGATGGTTCCTCGCTCTTTTCGGAATCCACACTGACTTTCAGGCAGGAGTCCTTGGTCAAGGTGGACTGTGACGCGGTTGAGGAGGATTCTGGCAAGGATCTTTCCTGCGATAGAAAGCAGGGATATGCCTTTGTGGTTGTCACAAGCCTGTCTACTTCCTTTTCGCTTATATAGATGTATGATGGTGGCATCTTTGAAGTCCTGCGGGATCGTCTCTTGCTGCCATAATACGGTAATGGTGCTGTACTGTATTACGGTACTGGTGCTGTACTGTATTACGGTACTGGTGCTGTACAGTATTACGGTAATGGTGCTGTACTGTATTACGGTACTGGTGCTGTACTGCATTACGGTAATGGTACTGTACTGTATTACGGTACTAGTGATGTACTGTATTACGGTACTGGTGCTGTACTGTATTACGGTACTAGTACTGTACTGTATTACAGTACTGGTGCTGTACTGTATTTCGGTACTGGTGCTGTACTGTATTACGGTAATGGTACTGTACTGTATTACGGTAATGGTGATGTACTGTATTACGGTAATGGTGCTGTACTGTATTACGGTAATGGTACTGTACTGTATTACGGTAATGGTGCTGTACTGCATGAACAGGTACAATACAATCGGACCATACCCAGCGTATAAGACGACCCCGGACTTTTGAGAAGGTTTTTAGGGGTTAAGAAGTCGTCTTATACGCCGGAATTTACAGTATATATATAAATATATATCTATATAATTATAAATTATTTTTAAATAATAATTTTAACCAAAAATTTTTTTAATACTTCAGTTCAGATGATTACGAATGAAGATTACAGGGTTTCTTTTCACTCATCACGGTAAATAAACAAAAACCCTAGGGTGTGGGGGCGGCTGTAGCATCAATGAGATCAGCCTAGTTTTGAAGGTAACTCCGTTACACTTCGCCACCACAAAGGTAATATATCAGTCTAATAAATTGAACTGTAATTTTTTGTTGTTAAAAATCATTGAGCCCTCATTTGCTTGTCAACAACTGTGAAGGCCAGCCCAGCACCTCCCCCCTCCCTCCACATTCTTGCGTACATGTTTCGATGTGAGCAAACATCGATGCGCAAAGCTGGGTGTGCATGTGTTGACTTATTATTTTGGGTTGGAGAGTGAGGGAGGAGATACCGCGCAAAACATCGGTGCGCAAATCTTGTCGTGCATGTGTTGACTTATTATTTTGGGTTGGAGAGTGAGGGAGGAGATACCGCGCAAAACATCGGTGCGCAAATTTTGTCGTGCATGTGTTGACTTATTATTTTGGTTTGGAGAGTGAGGGAGGAGATACCGGCCAAAACATCGGGGGGGGGGCTTGTTCAGCTATAATGTCGTAACCGGATGCCAGCTACTCTGTGTGTTTAGTGGACCGGGGTGATTGGCCTGCCGTGTGGCTAGAATATCAGCGCAGGTAGCAGTTGTAGCGTTCAGACGCACAAGAGAAATGCGACGTGTTTGTGTGGTGGGGGAGGTGGGGTGTGTGTGGGGCAGATTTGGATACAAAGTGATTTATCACTGATAGCCAGCCATCGTTGCGACTTTGGACACAAATGCCATAAAAGGAAATCATAGCATGTTGGGTTATTTTTGGCTTAGAAAGTGTAAACACAATGCTCACTGTTTAAGAAGTTTTCAGACCTTGCATATACCTACCAAATAGTAATGCTTGCATATACCTACCAAATAGTAATGCTTGCATATACCTACCAAATAGTAATGCTTGCATATACCTACCAAATAGTAATGCTTGCATATACCTACCAAATAGTAATGCTTGCATATACCTACCAAATAGTAATGCTTGCATTTTAAAACAAGTAAACAAAACTCGAATGAGTATTTAAACGCAATTTCCAACAAGGAATTTCCGATTTTTTATCAAGGTAAATAATTCTAGATTACATTAAAAGTCGATTCAAATAAGTAGTTCTGAAACTGAACACAATATGACGTCATATCCCCTCACGCTACATCACACCAAGAATGTTTCAATATGATGCTGACCACGCAACAATTTAACATAAGCATTTACAAAGTGAAAAAAAGCCATTAACTATCATTCTAGATTACATTAAAAATCATTTCAAATAAATAATTTTGAAACTAAACCAAACAATTGCTTAAAAATCTTGCTGCTAAAATTACGAGAGTAGAACGAAAACCTATTTTTGAAAACCAATTTCTCCAACATTGTTCTAAATATTATTAGCTATTGTTTGACGTTTGTTTCAACCCGATAGATGTTATGGTTGGCGAGAAATTGACAAAATACTGATAATTTTTCGTGGTTGGATTTTCCAGAAAATTCAGTAAACCATTTCAGTATTTTTTGGCCTCTGCACATCCTTGGGACCTCCTTATCATATTTGCAAAAGATCCTGTCACGTGAGAGAGAGGTCAGAGGTTAGTTGGCTGTGGTCACATGACAAGAAGAAGTAAGGAAGTCACGTGAGGGAGAAAGATGATTGCGGACTGACGTATTTCTATTTGAGGACGTTATGATGTAAATTGCTGTACATAAAGTTTGAATTAAAATGTATCATGTTGAACCAGGGCCTCCTGGAGTTATTGAGTGAAAGTTAATATAGACATTGTTAAGCCCACTAATAACCACACGTAACCCTCTATCTGATATGGTTCAGGAGGAGTTGCATGTGCAAGCGTTACAGACATTACGAATCTGTAAACGCAATATTTCCAAGGTTTAAAAATCCCAGTTTTACAATTGGTGCTTTGCGTTGCGAAAAGCGAGTACTGCTGTAAATATTTAACTCACCTTTGTGGGGAGCAGTCGTGAGGTTAGAGGGGCTGTCAGTCGTGTGAGGGGTGGGGTGGGTATAATTAATTTTAAGCTTAAGCTAGAGCCACGAAGCGGGTGCCTTGCTGTTACCAATGTCATTTCGGAAAACTATGTAAGAAGCATTTGCCTAGCTGTATTCATGTTGGTCATTCCTTCACATAAAAGTAGATTTATGTTGAGTGGACATCTGCAGCAATAGGCAAAAGGTGGTAATCGTCTGTGTGTAAATGTGGTGAACTCGCCTCTTTATAAATATGCTGAACACGCATCTTTGTGAATGTGATGAACACGCCCCTTTCTGAATGTGATGAACACGCCCCTTTGTGAATGTGGTGAACACGCCCCTTTCTGAATGTGATGAACACGCCCCTTTGTGAATGTGGTGAACACGCCCCTTTGTGAATGTGGTGAACACGCCCCTTTCTGAATGTGATGAACACGCCCCTTTCTGAATGTGATGAACACGCCCCTTTCTGAATGTGATGAACACGCCCCTTTCTGAATGTGATGAACACGTCCCTTTGTGAATGTGGTGAACACGCCTCTTTGTGAAAATGTTGAGCACGGCTCTTTTTAAAAATATGTTGAACATGCCCCTTTCTGAATGTGGTTAACACGCCTATTTCTGAATGTAGTTTTAAGTTTTAACACGCTCCTTTACGAATGTGGTGAACACGTCCATCAGTGAAGGTGGTGATCACGCCCCGTTTGAAAGACAAGGAAATATTTCATATATGGTAGACCTTAAGATGGGCCGAGATTAATCTTTCGCCTCCTGTGTAGTTTTCATGAGACCGGATAGCTGATGGACACTCTTGTAACGTTAGGTTTCTGTCTACTGCTGCAAACGCCAGACACATATCAATACGTACGTCATTCTCGGGCTCTGAAACTTATCGCAAAGCAAAAAAAAACACATTCGAATGGTACAATCACCATCTAGTTAGCCTAATGATGAATTTTTTTGGATCATATGAAAATAAAATATATTATACTAGACTAGATGGCCCTGGTGGACCACTGGGAAATAATGAGAAAAGACTGAGTAGGATTTTTTTTCACATCTCAACCAGGGCCGGATTTCCGCCTAGGCCCACAAGGCCCGGGCCTAGGGCCCCAGCCAGCCAAGGGGCCCCGGTCGTGGAATCTTTACATAAGCCCAAAAGCCTGGCTTCATTATCAAAAAGCTTTATCGAAAATAATAGTATAATAAATATTTTTACTACATTTTGCATACACTGCCCAGTAGTCAAGTGCACGGGGTTCATTTGTGTTGGTTTGTCATTGTAAGCCGCGTTCTGAGCTGCTGTTGCGATATTGTGGAGAAGGCGTAGGGGGGGGGTGTGACAGATTGCACCACCAGTAAAAAACTGCACGACCCTGACTTTCCCCCTCCCCATACCACACGCAGGACAAGACACCGCCCGAGCCGAGATTTGGGTTTCCGATTACAGATAATTGACAAGGACCGGGAGAACATTTTTTTTAAAGTCGAAAGACTTGACCAGAGGCCAGGGAGATGTCACAGGTAGTTTATGGGGACCTGCCAAAGGTTTCAATGAAGTTCGTTTTAATGCCTTTAACTAGATGGCCTTCTACAATTTCACCTGCATACCTTTGGTCAGCAATATAGTGACAGGGAAAATGTTAGATCGGGAAATAGGAAACCAGGGAGGCAAGAGAGAAGACAGGGTGCCACGAGTCGAAGCCGGGGAGCCACCGAATAGGGAGCCAGTGTGTCGAGGGACGCAGTACGGAACAGAGACCCTTCACGCTGGACCAGGTAACACTTTTATTTTCATATTGTTGTGCTTTATTAAATTAATCGTATGATTGTATGTTTATATGTAATTATGCACAGAAAAAAAGATTTACTTGAACCAAGAGAAATTCTTGAATAAAGAAAATTTGAGGAAAACCGAAATTGTCTTGAACTTTGAACAAATTAACAGAGAAACAACAAATTTAAACATAAAAACATTATCCCAAATAATTAAACAAAGTTCTATTGTTTAATGACACTCGTTTTTATATTCTTTATAGAAATAACCGATGTCACGCACGATGTCTGACTTCAATAAATATCTAAGCGGATTCCAGAAAAGAAAACGGAATGAAGAAAAAATTGAAAAAGACAAAGAGCTTCTTCGCAAAGTTCCTAAGTTAAACACATTTTTCGTCTCGTCTTCGTCTAGACCTAGTTCTGGCTCTAATCCTAGCAGTACTTGTGCATTAGCCAGTAGCAGTTGCAGCGATGCTGCCGATGACCGTCAACAGGCAACTGCAAAAAACGTGTCTGACTGCAACGAGCTACCTGAAAACATTATTTCTGAAAACTTTGTAACAGCTACAAAAAAGTATTCTTTAGAAAATCCTGAATCTAATTCTTTAAGTGACGATCCTGCTGAGTGGATGCTAGACGAAGTTACCTTGGAGTACCTAGTTAAAAAAAGGCGTGAAACAAAATATTGATGCCGACTTTTCTTCTTCAAGGCGTCAGTACGCAGATAAAATCAGGTATCTATCGCTGTCACTTTTTAGCCGAACATTAAGCAATGGTGAAACACGACCTCGACATTGGCTCATTGCGCCCCAGGCTTTTTGGACATTTATTCAAACGTAGGAATTGCGCTCCGAATACTGTTGTGCACACCAGCGTCAAACTGCTCAGCAGAACGGTCGTTCTCAGCGTTAAAGAGAGTAAAGAATTACTTAAGATCAAACATAGGAGAAAAGAGGCTCAATTTACTCTCTGTAATGTACATAGAGTCAGAAATAATGAAATCAATCGACTATGATGACGTCATTCGTTCTTTTGCACAAAAGAAAGTTCGTCGTAGGATTCTATAAATTTTATTCAATAACGTAAGTATAGTAGCATAGACTGTATTATTCTGATGTTTATTAAAGTTATTAATTAAAGACAATTAAAATTGTATGTTCTTTACTAGTGAATTTAAATTGTAAACTTTCCAAAATAGCCTTGAGATGGTTTGGGGGGGGGGCCCAGAATGTCAAGTGCCTAGGGGCCCCGAGTCTGTTAAGTCCGGGCCTGATCTCAACAGAAAAGTAAAACAATGGCTATTCAGCAGGCCTGGAAAACAATAATCTTCTGTATGGAAGGAGCGTATGTAACAGATAAGATAAGATAAGATAAGATAAGATGTGGGAGAGATCTACATCAGCTGGGAATCCAAACATGGACAAAGAACAGCGTCAGTTCTGTGTGGAGGGACGAGGTGATGAAGTCCGAAGCTCTACTCGGGTTTTATCGCCTCAGGGGGAAATGAAGAAGTGTCAAGAAATTTTCAATAAGATTCTAGCATTTAGTAGGTCATTTGTGTGTGGGAGGGGGGGATCTTTTTTAAATATCAAAACTTGTGTAACTTCTTCACTGCTCTACCGTGGGAACGGCATTAGTCCAGCCACTTGTAACCACGTATCTTATTTTGAGATTTTTTCTAAGGCAGTATGTAATAACCTGATTGGCACTTAGGTTTTCAGTCCTGAATGTTTCCCTTGTACACATTAGTGGACTTGGCTGTTATCGTTCAACTGACAATGGCAATCAACGGCGACAATGAAAACGACAGTAGATGGTAACATTAGATGATATCATTTATTTAAACAGCCCTTGATCAGATTTTGCGCAGCTCTCATCAGTGACACATAAAGATACTATGTAGATTGTCCCAACTGTAAGTATTATATTATACTATATTATACTTTCACTTTGTTTTTAAGATTTTAATGCATTTAATGTAAATTAATTCTTAAGTTATGGCCGGCTTTGAGTTCCTAAGTCAATCGATGGTGTGTTGAGTTGTCGTTAACCCTTAACACTACAAAACTGACAAACTCGACACATTACAAAAAATCTTAAAGGAAACGAACTAATCATTACATTTATCTATACACGGGCGAGGCAGTATCAAGGTTTGTGGCGGGCTGAGCACGTGGACGACCCTTTACACGACAAATAAGATTGACGATTGACCCCAGCCGCTTTGACCCTTTTCAAATAACGGAAACAAATGAACCCCTCCACCCCCCCCCCGGGCCTGTCCCATTCTCAAGTCACAGCTGCCCACCTCGAACATTTCAAACAATTTATTAAACGCCAATGTGGGAAACCGTGGCTCACGAGCCAAATAAATAGGCTCTATCGATGGCTGCATCTGGCTCTCAGACGAATGTTCGTTTATTTTTTTAAAAAGTTTATTCAGACTCATTTGATGTACATAGTAATTGCATATATAAAAACCAGCATAAAAATGTTATTAAAAAGAATTCAGAGACATAACTAATGTACTTTCAGTGTAAAAATTACGCAAAATGCACACATTAACATTAATTTTTAGTTTTGAACGTAATGTATTGCTCTCAGGGAATTACTTTTCAAAATACGTGGTGTTTATGGCTCTCTAAGACAAAATGTTTCCCGACCCCTGATCTAGAGGGTTTGTTTAAATAAGACATTCATCAAGACGCAATAATTTTCATTTTTGGGCGAGCGTCGGTAATGTATAAGATAAGGATCTATGATGCTGTGTGTCACCCTCCTACACCTGGTCTATGTGTGTTAACATCATATTTTTTAAAATAAAATTTTTGCTTGTGTTAACAACACAATCATTAAACACTATTACGTAATTCAAATACACTTGGTGTGTTTTTGTTAGTACCACAGTTATTAAACACAATTAATTGCAGTTGCTAAAAAACAATTTTTTTTTGTTAAGCGGCATCCGATTCATTAAAACAATCACAAATGCCACGCCCCCTTTTATCGAATATAAACATTCCCACAATCCCCCTTCACATGCTGGTGACCGTGACCTTGTCACTTCTCGCATATCAAACATGGATGGAGAGAATAGAATCTATTTGAAAACCATGTTTGTCAACTGTCAAATTCATTTATTAAATCAGACAAAGTGGCCAGTTGACGAGGGCATTCAGACAAAGTGGCCCGTTGACGAGGGCATTCAGCGTCCACCTTAAGGCACGGGATGGAAGGAATAGACCTGGTCCAGTCAACGATAAATGAAGTTGGCATTTTCCCACAGGGATTCTCAAAATATTTCATAGCAAGCTGCATACAATTTTTTATTTACTAACAGAATTCTCAGATATTTTCCTGGAGACACAACTGTAACAATCATATTTTATAAATTTATCTTGCAATTTAAATAATAATAATATGGATAAAAGGCTTGTCAATTAGAATACCAAAAATAATAATTATAACAAAAAAATAATAATAACAAATAACAGTTGGTAGACTTCTTATAAAATCACACTTTTTAAAAAATTCAGAAATCTCTGACTTGAAATTATCCGTAGGTATGTATCAAAGCTCTGGTTCCGTAGTGTTAGCTGTGATAAACAAAATAAATTAGAGTTTTCTTAGCTTATCGTGTGTTTTTATATGCTACGGTGAAAATTTAGTTTAACTATCTAATTCAAGTTTTATAGGGAATATATTTCACAACATCCATTTAAAAGGAAATTAAATGATAAAAGAAAAAAAAACGTATTTCTGTATAAATTTTTAAAATACATTACATTCCCCAGATGCAATCTTCAGTGGAACTCTTCAGTTTTTAAAAGTATTTTTTGGGGGGCATGTCATTATGTTTATGATGTTACAATGATTCAACAAAGTCCTCGTTTTCTCCGTTAGTTATTAGCGTTACTATGTTAAGTAACACATCGAAGTACATCACACACCACAAAGTACAATGGTGACTCGAGATACGAATGTATCAAGATACGAAAGGCCATTGGACTATTTTTTTTGCTCCAAGATGCTAAAAAATTCCAAGATACGAAAAACGCACAGCTGACAACACTGGAAATGACGTAACGTCACTCAACGCGCCACCAACAATTCTGCTTTCTTTACTGTGTAGTTGGTTTGGTGTTGGTGTACTAAACTCACGGATATTTTCGTGACGTTTTTGGAAAAGGGTATTTTACGGCCATGGCTTCAAAAAAATGAATAGCTGCTAGCGAAGCACAAAACAAGAGGATGCTCTCGTTTGAGAAGTAGCTGGAACATGTTGCTGGAAGTGAGGCGAAGAAACTTTTAAAAAGCCAATTACATTGTCATAAGTTTAAGTATTGTTACGTATGATTAGTCAATTTTAATGTAGAGTTGTGCTAAATGTAAATGTTTATTTGGAATTAATTCATGTAAAGTTTGTACATAACGTATTATTGTCACAAAGTGTTTCCTACGTAGCGCCGAAATGTTTTCTGCCATTTGTTTTCCTCCTCTACCACCTCCTCCGACACTTCGCCACATCGCCTGACTCGAAAGGTCAGGGTTCACGTGTGTATATATATAGCATTTTTTATTTATTTTATCCTGTTTTTATTTTTTATTATCATTTATTTGATTTATAGCGTGTATTTTTAAGGACTGAAGAATACTACTTTGTTTTTCTATAGTTTTCCTTGATGTTTTTAATTTTTAGTGTTGTTTCCGTGTGGCTTGGAACGAATTAGGCATGTTACATGTAAAACGTAGTTCGAGCTACGAAATTTCCAAGATACGAAAGCCACCCCTGAACGGATTACTTTCGTATCCCGAGGTGCCACTGTATTAGCCTAAGAATTTATTCATGCTTTTTGTTGAGAGACTTATTCCACAGCTTGTTTTCATTATTGGAATTCATTCTGTGATGTTATAGGAATTCATTCTGTGATGTTATAGGAATTCATTCTGTGATGTTATAGGAATTCATTCTGTGATGTTATAGGAATTCATTCTGTGATGTTATAGGAATTCATTCTGTGATGTTATTGAAATTCATTCTGTGATGTTATTGAAATTCATACTGTCATTCTGCCATCAATGGTTCCTTTAAGCTGCGTAGCTGCGCGACCTAGGAGATATCGAATCGACGCCGCACAGGAGTTTAGAATTACCATATAGCAGAGTTTTGTAAAATATTGCACAAAAATTGGATGCTGTGCCACTTTCCACAATGTGTTTTTGTTTTTTTTGTTTTTTTAAAAAAAACTTTTTTTTAACTTTGCACACGGACCAATGAATCTTTGAGGGAACCTTGACACCGAATTTATTGCAAGTCTTACTATGATATTAAGTCTACAAAAATAATTATTTAATAATCCTTTAAATAAAAGAAAATTGTCGTATCTGCTTGAATTAAATTCGTTGACCTTCACCAATTGAAAAATTTAGAGAGCCGAAGACATTAATTTTCAAATAAGTGCGTACTTAATTGTAGAGAAGTGAAAGTCATATATAATAATTTAAATATGGCTGGGATATATACGTTGGCATAATAAGATTAATTGTTATCCTGCCTTGAATTGTTTAAGCTGCGTTTAAACAAATGAATCCTATTTCCATAAAGGTGGAGTTAGTTTTAAACGATGCAGTCGTTAATTATCTGAAGATCTCGCGTTTGTTTTGGTCTAAAATAACGTCATATAATTAAAGGTTTTATCACTTCTTGTCTGGAATTGATTTTTATCGGTTAATTAGTGCTATCAAAGTTTCATCGGACAAACAATTTCAAGCTACCATGAAGACGTTGGATTTGCAACTGATTACGGAGAATTGCGAAAATGTTGAACATTTCTTTAAACTTTTAAAAATAATTTAATTACATTATAACGTTTTAACTTTTTGAGGATGAAAATTCTGAGTATTTTCATTTTTTTCCAGTATGCGCTCTATTAAACAACAAGATAAATACACAGAACTTACATAAATGAAACATTTCAGTGTAATGCAATAAAATAACAGACAGAATGTGTGTGAATATTTCATTTTAATTCAATAAACACCGCTCAGTCAAATCATACTTTTAATTACATTTCCTGACTAATAACAGAACTGGATCACAAATGAACCAAATCTCGAAACGTTCATTTTAAATAGGCTGTCTAATAAAATTTTTACATCTGTATCTAACTGGATGGAAAATAAATTAAAGTTAACATCAACAAAAGGATCACTACAAATCATCTTTATATATTCAATTTCCTTTTTTTTTAAATATCCGTTTTCATTTTCTATGTCCGGAAAATGTTTGGGAAAACTATGTGTGAATAAGAAAACAGCAACAAATTTATAAACGAGACCATCAAAAATGGTTTCTAGATTTAGAATCAACAGGTACGCTGTTAAAATCAAGGTAATGGTAAAGCTAAAAGAAAAAAAGATTTCAAGTTTTAAATTTTAAAGCAAATAAATTAGAAACAAAAAAATCAACAAAAAAATAAAAAAATAAAAAACAATAAGTTTATGAACAAAAACTTCACCTTCCCTGAAGAGCTTGGGTCAGAACGTTCCTTAACCTGGAAAGGTGAGAGTTCGTGTCGGCACTACTTCCCTCCCCTTTGTTGTCGTTGCTTATCTCCTCTCCGTCGCCATTCCCCTGATTGTCGTTTGCCAACACGTCCACATATGGCCCAGAAATAAACGTTTTCTCATCTGCGTCGTCATCTTCGCTGGACGTTTCTTCGCTTCGGGTCAACAACACATACGGCAGGCTACGGGCGTCTTGCAGCGAACTGCCTTGGTTTTTACTCAGGTTGGCCAAGCCCTTAATCAGGTCAGCGTCACGTCTCTGGCCTAGATTCGAAATGAGGCTTGCCAGATCTTTTTCTTCCCACAGGTTTGACCCCAGCTTGACGCCTCCGTTTTCTGCTGATGACGTCACTGTTTTGCTCAAGTCCCGCAGTCCTTCCAAACGGTTTAACCTTTCGCTCGGGTTGAAATATCCCCCTCGCAAGAGGCTCCCCAGGCCCGTCATCTCACCGACCCCTCTGTTGGTGTTGGTTCTCGGGCCGTACGGGCGGGGCGCATCGTCGGAACCCGAGCGCTTGCCGTTGAAGTGCATAGCGTTGCAGTTGCACAGTCTGCCGCCTTGACCGTAGAGACACCGGTTGGCGCAGAAATTCCCGACATCGAAGTTCGAGCAGGTGTTGTAGACAATCATGAGAACAAGGAGGAAGAGCGCGAACAGTGACCTGCCTGAAGCTGACATTTTATAAGGGGGTAAGGGAGATGGTTCGAGTCTTCTAGGTTGCAAAAAAAAATTCTTGTAATTTTCCAGTAACTGAACAATGAACTTTTCGGGCGTTGTCCCTTTTCTAAATGATCACCTTAAATGAATTCACGCGTGTAATGTCATCCTTAGAACTAGCTACCCGCTTTTAAAAAAAAATACTTGCTCAGCGATTATGGAATAACTCTGCAATGATAGGTTTGAGGTTCGAATCAGCGTGTTGTTTTCTTCTTCCACCCTGTGAGGTAAACAATAGTTTGAAAGACACCAACGCTTGCGACCTTGTTATTTTTTGGGGGTGAAACAGATCGTTACGTATGACGGTGTTCAGCCGTCTGCTGTTTTAATTGTTAAGGCAAACGTCTGTATTTACGCTGTATGGATCCGCCGTTACACGGTCTGCTCCTGGCTGTGACGCTCACTACGTCTAGTTTGGACGACAGGCGGATATTTTTTTTTCAAGGTCGCCTCTCTTTCTTTTTAAAATGATTTTCTTGTTGTTGTGTAGAAATTAACTCGAATAACACCAGCACGTTTGTTTGTGCTCGACGCAATGCTGAATATCAAGTTGGCTTTTAAAATTCAATTTAAAAGATTCTAAGGTTTTTATCAATCTATTGGTCGTTGCTTGATATATACTTCTATTGATATTTAATTTTTTTTCTTTTTAAATTTTGTCTCAGTTTAATGATGTAAGGTTTTTGGTCCACTTGTCGATAATGCCTCAGCTCTGACGATGACGTGTAGGGAATTATCTTTTTTTTAAAAAGGGAAAAACACAGTGCTGTTGTTTTCTTTGTTTCTCAAGTAAATACTAATGATTTCTCGTCAATGACGGGTGATGTTTAGTCGTATCACGAACTAATCATTAAGCCTTGGAGCTGTCTTTAAACGTTTATTGATCACAGTTTGGGTAAGAAGACAGCAGTTCGAATTTGAGATGGTTAAAACATACAATTAGGTTAGGCTCAGTTCCTGTCGGGTGGTACAATCTGGAAAGTAAGATAAATGGAAAATGTTTAGTAATAAATTTAAGATCACAAAGTTATTATTTAGTAGTAAATTTTAATGAAATGTAAGATCATTGCGAATGAATACGTTGTAAAAAGACGAGTATATAACGATGACTGAATAATTTAGAATACAATTAAATGAAATGTAAGATCATTACGAATTATTAAGTATTAGAAATAGAGGAAAAATAAGATGACTCTGTAGAATTTAGAAGTAAAATGAAATTTAAGATCAATTTAAACGAAATTTGTAGTATACATTAATAAATATTCAAGATTAAAATCAACGCAAAGCGGATCATCTACAAATAATTGGCTCAAAAAGGAGTTTTGTTGAATAAGGACTATTTTAATCTTTGTTTGTTGAGTAAGGACTATTTGAATCTTTGTTTTGTTGAGTAAGGACTATTTGAATCTTTGTTTTGTTGAATAAGGACTATTTTGTTGAATGTTATGAATCTTTGTTTTGTTGAGTAAGGACTATTTCGAATCTTTGTTTTGTTGAATAAGGACTATTTATCTTTGTTTGTTGAATGGATATATGGAATCTTTGTTTTGTTGAGTAAGGACTATATTTCAATCTTTGTTTTGTTGAATAAGGACTATTTTGTTGATGTTTGAATCTTTGTTTTGTTGAGTAAGGACTATTTGAATCTTTGTTTTGTTGAGTAAGGACTATATTTGAATCTTTGTTTTGTTGAGTAAGGACTATTTCAATCTTTGTTTTGTTGAATAAGGACTATTTTGTTGAATGTTAATGGAATCTTTGTTTTGTTGAGTAAGGACTATTTCAATCTTTGTTTTGTTGAATAAGGACTATTTTGTTTGAATGTTAATGGAATCTTTGTTTTGTTGAGTAAGGACTATTTCAATCTTTGTTTTGTTGAATAAGGACTATTTTGTTGAATGTTAATGGAATCTTTGTTTTGTTGAGTAAGGACTATTTCAATCTTTGTTTTGTTGAATAAGGACTATTTTGTTGAATGTTAATGGAATCTTTGTTTTGTTGAGTAAGGACTATTTCAATCTTTGTTTTGTTGAATAAGGACTATTTTGTTGAATGTTAATGGAATCTTTGTTTTGTTGAGTAAGGACTATTTCAATCTTTGTTTTGTTGAATAAGGACTATTTTGTTGAATGTTAATGGAATCTTTGTTTTGTTGAGTAAGGACTATTTTAATCTTTGTTTGTTGAATAAGGACTATTTGAATCTTTGTTTTGTTGAATAAGGACTATTTTAATCTTTGTTTGTTGAATAAGGACTATTTTAATCTTTGTTTGTTGAGTAAGGACTAGGCTATTTGAATCTTTGTTTGTTGAATAAGGACTAGGCTATTTGAATCTTTGTTTGTTGAATAAGGACTAGGCTATTTGAATCTTTGTTTGTTGAATAAGGACTAGGCTATTTGAATCTTTGTTTGTTGAATAAGGACTAGGCTATTTGAATCTTTGTTTGTTGAATAAGGACTAGGCTATTTGAATCTTTGTTTGTTGAGTAAGGACTATTTGAATCTTTGTTTTGTTGAGTAAGGACTATTTGAATCTTTGTTTTGTTGAATAAGGACTATTTTAATCTTTGTTTGTTGAATAAGGAGTATTTGAATCTTTGTTTTGTTAAATAAGGACTATTTTAATCTTTGTTTGTTGAATAAGGACTATTTTAATCTTTGTTTGTTGAATAAGGACTATTTGAATCTTTGTTTTGTTGAATAAGGACTAGGCTATTTTAATCTTTGTTTCTTGAGTAAGGACTATTTAAATCTTTGTTTGTTGAATAAGGACTAGGCTATTTTAATCTTTGTTTGTTGAGTAAGGGATATTTGAATCTTTGTTTGTTGAGTAAGGACTATTTTAATCTTTGTTTTGTTGAGTAAGGACTATTTTAATCTTTGTTTTGTTGAGTAAGGACTATTTGAATCTTTGTTTTGTTGAGTAAGGACTATTTTAATCTTTGTTTTGTTGAGTAAGGACTATTTGAATTTTTGTTTGTTGAGTAAGGACTATTTGAATCTTTGTTTGTTGAGTAAGGACTATTTGAATCTTTGTTTGTTGAGTAAGGACTATTTGAATCTTTGTTTTGTTGAGTAAGGACTATTTGAATCTTTGTTTGTTGAGTAAGGACTATTTGAATCTTTGTTTTCTTGAGTAAGGACTATTTGAATCTTTGTTTGTTGAGTAAGGACTATTTGAATCTTTGTTTGTTGAGTAAGGACTATTTGAATCTTTGTTTGTTGAGTAAGGACTATTTGAATCTTTGTTTTCTTGAGTAAGGACTATTTGAATCTTTGTTTGTTGAGTAAG
Source organism: Ampullaceana balthica (assembly GCA_944989445.1). Lineage (NCBI taxonomy): Eukaryota > Metazoa > Mollusca > Gastropoda > Lymnaeidae > Ampullaceana > Ampullaceana balthica. The sequence continues at coordinate 521,744 of CALYLW010000140.1, read as the reverse complement.
GACTATTTGAATCTTTGTTTTGTTGAATAAGGACTATTTGAATCTTTGTTTGTTGAGTAAGGACTATTTTAATCTTTGTTTGTTGAGTAAGGACTATTTTAATCTTTGTTTGTTGAGTAAGGACTATTTTAATCTTTGTTTGTTGAGTAAGGACTATTTGAATCTTTGTTTGTTGAGTAAGGACTATTTGAATCTTTGTTTGTTGAGTAAGGACTATTTTAATCTTTGTTTGTTGAGTAAGGACTATTTGAATCTTTGTTTGTTGAATAAGGACTATTTGAATCTTTGTTAGTTGAGTAAGGACTATTTGAATCTTTGTTTGTTGAGTAAGGACTATTTGAATCTTTGTTTGTTGAGTAAGGACTATTTTAATCTTTGTTTGTTGAGTAAGGACTATTTTAATCTTTGTTTGTTGAGTAAGGACTATTTTAATCTTTGGTTGTTGAATAAGGACTATTTGAATCTTTGTTTTGTTGAATAAGGACTATTTGAATCTTTGTTTTGTTGAATAAGGACTATTTGAATCTTTGTTTGTTGAGTAAGGACTATTTGAATCTTTGTTTGATGAGTAAGGACTATTTGAATCTTTGTTTTCTTGAGTAAGGTCTATTTTAATCTTTGTTTGTTGAGTAAGGACTATTTGAATCTTTGTTTGTTGAGTAAGGACTATTTGAGTCTTTGTTTGTTGAGTAAGGACTATTTGAATCTTTGTTTTGTTGAGTAAGGACTATTTGAATCTTTGTTTTGTTGAATAAGGACTATTTGAATCTTTGTTTGTTGAGTAAGGACTATTTGAATCTTTGTTTGTTGAGTAAGGACTATTTGAATCTTTGTTTTCTTGAGTAAGGACTATTTGAATCTTTGTTTGTTGAGTAAGGACTATTTGAATCTTTGTTTTGTTGAGTAAGGACTATTTGAATCCTTGTTTTGTTGAGTAAGGACTAGGCTATTTGAATCTTTGTTTTGTTGAGTAAGGACTATTTGAATCTTTGTTTTGTTGAGTAAGGACTATTTGAATCTTTGTTTTGTTAAATAAGGACGATTTGAATCTTTGTTTTGTTGAGTAAGGACTATTTGAATCTTTGTTTGTTGAGTAAGGACTATTTGAATCTTTGTTTTGTTGAATAAGGACTATTTGAATCTTTGTTTGTTGAGTAAGGACTATTTGAATCTTTGTTTTTTGAGTAAGGACTATTTTAATCTTTGTTTGTTGAGTAAGGACTATTTTAATCTTTGTTTGTTGAGTAAGGACTATTTGAATCTTTGTTTGTTGAGTAAGGACTATTTGAATCTTTGTTTGTTGAGTAAGGACTATTTTAATCTTTGTTTGTTGAGTAAGGACTATTTGAATCTTTGTTTGTTGAATAAGGACTATTTGAATCTTTGTTAGTTGAGTAAGGACTATTTGAATCTTTGTTTGTTGAGTAAGGACTATTTGAATCTTTGTTTGTTGAGTAAGGACTATTTTAATCTTTGTTTGTTGAGTAAGGACTATTTGAATCTTTGTTTGTTGAGTAAGGACTATTTGAATCTTTGTTTGTTGAGTAAGGACTATTTGAATCTTTGTTTTGTTGAGTAAGGACTATTTCAATCTTTGTTTTGTTGAATAAGGACTATTTGAATCTTTGTTTGTTGAGTAAGGACTATTTGAATCTTAGTTTGTTGAGTAAGGACTATTTGAATCTCTGTTTTCTTGAGTAAGGACTATTTGAATCTTTGTTTGTTGAGTAAGGACTATTTGAATCTTTGTTTTGTTGAGTAAGGACTATTTGAATCCTTGTTTTGTTGAGTAAGGACTAGGCTATTTGAATCTTTGTTTTGTTGAGTAAGGACTATTTGAATCTTTGTTTTGTTGAGTAAGGACTATTTGAATCTTTGTTTTGTTAAATAAGGACGATTTGAATCTTTGTTTTGTTGAGTAAGGACTATTTGAATCTTTGTTTTGTTGAGTAAGGACTATTTGAATCTTTGTTTTGTTGAGTAAGGACTATTTGAATCTTTGTTTTGTTGAGTAAGGACTATTTGAATCTTTGTTTTGTTGAGTAAGGACAATTTGAATCTCTTGAATCCTAAAAGTAAACATTGTGGACCTCTAGCCAAAATATACTTATGCAAACAAAGAAAGTATGAAAAAAGCCCGCTGTTATTATTTTTGTTAGGGATTTTATTAATTCTTTTCTGAACACTGAGAACAGTTTAAAATTATTCACACAACCATCCACAATCTAAAAATATAAAACAGGTGTCAGAAAAGGCAGGCGTTATACGAAGATATCTTTAAAAAATAATAATAATATTATTAAAATTCCGTATGTTTACATCATAGCTTTTTAAAAAAAAATCAAAATAAATAGTTGTGCTTAGTCTTGTCAGCTCTAAGTGATTTGTAACTATAAGAATGTTACATTGATTTCATTAGTTCTAGCCCCACTAATAGTAACACAAGCCCAGGAGGCACAAGGACTAGTCTAATAGTAACACAAGCCAAGGCACAAGAACTAGTCTAATAGTAACACAAGCCAAGGAGGCACAAGGACTAGTCTAATAGTAACACAAGCCAAGGAGGCACAAGGACTAGTCTAATAGTAACACAAGCCAAGGAGGCACAAGGACTAGTCTAATAGTAACACAAGCCAAGGCACAAGGACTAGTCTAATAGTAACACAAGCCAAGGAGGCACAAGGACTAGTCTAATAGTAACACAAGCCGAGGAGGCACAAGGACTAGTCTAATAGTAACACAAGCCAAGGAGGCAAAATGACTAGTCTAATAGTAACACAAGCCAAGGAGGCACAAGGACTAGTCTAATAGTAACACAAGCCAAGGAGGCACAAGGACTAGTCTAATAGTAACACAAGCCAAGGAGGCACAAGGACTAGTCTAATAGTAACACAAGCCAAGGAGGCACAAGGACTAGTCTAATAGTAACACAAGCCAAGGAGGCACAAGGACTAGTCTAATAGTAACACAAGCCAAGGAGGCACAAGGACTAGTCTAATAGTAACACAAGCCAAGGAGGCACAAGGACTAGTCTAATAGTAACACAAGCCAAGGAGGCACAAGGACTAGTCTAATAGTAACACAAGCCAAGGTACAAGGACTAGTCTAATAGTAACACAAGCCAAGGTACAAGGACTAGTCTAATAGTAACACAAGCCAAGGTACAAGGACTAGTCTAATAGTAACACAAGCCAAGGTACAAGGACTAGTCTAATAGTAACACAAGCCAAGGTACAAGGACTAGTCTAATAGTAACACAAGCCAAGGTCACAAGGACTAGTCTAATAGTAACACAAGCCAAGGAGGCACAAGGACTAGTCTAATAGTAACACAAGCCAAGGAGGCACAAGGACTAGTCTAATAGTAACACAAGCCAAGGAGGCACAAGGACTAGTCTAATAGTAACACAAGCCAAGGAGGCACAAGGACTAGTCTAATAGTAACACAAGCCAGGAGGCACAAGGACTAGTCTAATAGTAACACAAGCCAAGGAGGCACAAGGACTAGTCTAATAGTAACACAAGCCAAGGAGGCACAAGGACTAGTCTAATAGTAACACAAGCCAAGGAGGCACAAGGACTAGTCTAATAGTAACACAAGCCAAGGAGGCACAAGGACTAGTCTAATAGTAACACAAGCCAAGGAGGCACAAGGACTAGTCTAATAGTAACACAAGCCAAGGAGGCACAAGGACTAGTCTAATAGTAACACAAGCCAAGGAGGCACAAGGACTAGTCTAATAGTAACACAAGCCAAGGAGGCACAAGGACTAGTCTAATAGTAACACAAGCCAAGGAGGCACAAGGACTAGTCTAATAGTAACACAAGCCAAGGTACAAGGACTAGTCTAATAGTAACACAAGCCAAGGTACAAGGACTAGTCTAATAGTAACACAAGCCAAGGTACAAGGACTAGTCTAATAGTAACACAAGCCAAGGTACAAGGACTAGTCTAATAGTAACACAAGCCAAGGTACAAGGACTAGTCTAATAGTAACACAAGCCAAGGTACAAGGACTAGTCTAATAGTAACACAAGCCAAGGTACAAGGACTAGTCTAATAGTAACACAAGCCAAGGCACAAGGACTAGTCTAATAGTAACACAAGCCAAGGAGGCACAAGGACTAGTCTAATAGTAACACAAGCCAAGGAGGCACAAGGACTAGTCTAATAGTAACACAAGCCAAGGAGGCACAAGGACTAGTCTAATAGTAACACAAGCCAAGGAGGCACAAGGACTAGTCTAATAGTAACACAAGCCAAGGAGGCACAAGGACTAGTCTAATAGTAACACAAGCCAAGAGCACAAGGACTAGTCTAATAGTAACACAAGCCAAGGAGGCACAAGGACTAGTCTAATAGTAACACAAGCCAAGGTACAAGGACTAGTCTAATAGTAACACAAGCCAAGGTACAAGGACTAGTCTAATAGTAACACAAGCCAAGGTACAAGGACTAGTCTAATAGTAACACAAGCCAAGGTACAAGGACTAGTCTAATAGTAACACAAGCCAAGGTACAAGGACTAGTCTAATAGTAACACAAGCCAAGGTACAAGGACTAGTCTAATAGTAACACAAGCCAAGGTACAAGGACTAGTCTAATAGTAACACAAGCCAAGGCACAAGGACTAGTCTAATAGTAACACAAGCCAAGGAGGCACAAGGACTAGTCTAATAGTAACACAAGCCAAGGTACAAGGACTAGTCTAATAGTAACACAAGCCAAGGCCAGGCACAAGGACTACTAGTCATTTATTATAAAATATAGTATAATAGTATAATGTTGATATATTAATATATTTACGTGTGTATAGTAGGTATATACTATACGTCTTTTAAGTGTTATTTTACTGATAATTACTTCATTTCAGTTTTTAGTCTTTTAGAAAAAAAAATTTCATCTGATCTGAAACATCAGCCCACCTGGCACCAGTTGTAACAGTAACGGCTGCCTGACAATTTTCTACTTGGTATTGTTTTTTATCCAACCACAAAAAAAAATAATAATTCTTTATTATTTTTGTTTTAACTTTGGCAAACCCAACTAGATTTCATTTAGATGGCTATGGATCTTAGTATGGTCATTACGGACCATGGACTTCTCCCACTTACTTACGACGATGAAGATTTAATAAATTAATATTAAAATCATTCATCTAGTTTTATTACTGTTAGTGTTTGTATTACTTATAAAAAATATTAAAATTTATTTTAAAAAGATTAATGATTTTAAAATTAATTTAATCAATCTGCATCGTAACAAGTGGGAAAAGTCCATAGCCGTTTAGTTACATTAAGTGTACAGTACTAGTACTAGAAGTAGCCTATGACAAGCTAGTAAGACTAAGGCTAAGGCCTAAGCGCTGGGGTTTCCAACAGTTCATAACAAAAACTACTTTAGACTTTAGCATACTACTAATACTAATCCCTGCCCTAATCCTAACCTCATAATTATAAATTAAAGATCATGGAAAATAATTGAAAAAAGAAATTAGAAAAAAAAATGACCCAATCGGTAATCGAACCACCATCTGACCGTTTTAGTTCAAGGATCGAATGCCTTAACCATGAGACCATAGTCCATAGCATCTCACGGATCATGGGAATTTCTAAAAATATATAGCAAATCAGCAACTAGTCAAAAAAAATCTGCGTATAACGCTAAGAATCATGGGAAAATCTCCGAATAACGGCCAGCGTTATACGGAGATATCTCCGAATAACCCCCGGCGTTATACGGAGAAATCTCCGAATAATCACTCCGGTCAGAAAATATGATTCTGTTCTACTTCTTTCTAAATCACATGAAAACACGTTTTCACATGTTCCAATGACTATTAAATCTTTTGTTAATTGGTTATTTAAAAGAGGACAACAATTTTATTTAAAGTTAAAATTATTTTGGAAATTAATCTATTTATAAAACCGTCTGTTTCCTTACAACGGGGTTGGCCCCAAACCGTTACTTTGACCTGAGTTTATGATACCTCGGACGTGACTTCGAAGCTGTTTATCGAGCAACTCGCCCAATATTTGTTGGAATTTGTAGAAGAAATCGATTGAAAAGACACAACTGACTTCTGTGAAATCGTGTCCTTTAATTCTCATTAATATATTTAATCGAAAATTATTGATTTTTTTTTGTTTAAAAAAAAATAAATCTATTGTTATTTAGTTAATTTATATTTCATCAAATTTTGATAATTGAATTGAAAGCTCTGTTCATAGTTCATGTAGCTTTATAAAAAAAAATTCGAGCTAAATAATAATATTTATACACATTTCATTTTTATGATGTTGAAACTTGATTTTAGATCTTCTTTCTTATATGGAAACCTTTTTTTTTGTGTGTGTTCTTTTTCAAAAGCACGAAAAGACATAAAATGTAAAACCTTTTGCTTTATTCGTTCATGAAATATTTCATTGTTTCGAGTGGAAAATGATTCAATAAAATTGGAAGAACCGAAGGAACTCGATTCGTGAACGAACAATTTGAGTGGTTATTGAATTGTTGACGTCACAATGTCTGCCATGAGTTCGCCGAGATGCTTTATATAATTAAGTTCTCTGTGATGAAAGGGGGGGGGGAGCCTCCATAAAATTAAAGGGTGAAAACTTTGAGAGTTGATTTCCCATGCCGATAATAAAAGTTTGGAATAACTTATATGCAAATAAATATTTATTATCTAGAACACGGTGAATATTTTCATCAAGTACACAATTGGTGTTTAGTCTTGGGTTGTTTAGTTTGGCGGCTGGTCAGCGAAGTCTCGCCTCGCCTCACAAAGCTGAGGGGCGTGGGATCGAGCACACAATATAAATGATACGCTAAGAAAGTCCTCCGCTGACCCCCGAAAGGGATTTGGGGCAGCCACCAGGTATTAACAAGCCCCGAGTAAGCTCTAATGGAAACATTAGGGATCCCCTACGACCGTCGGTCATGGGACTTACTTTTTTTGTTGTTGTTGTTTAATTTAACGCATGCCATCTACTACCAATAGAAGTGAAGAGTACATTCAAATTGTATGAAGAACACGTGCTAATTCGGTCCATAGAAACATGCCGTCGTTCACATGCACTTACTTCTCGTGTCAGTATAGGTCTCATTAGCAATGCTCGCACTCATTTCTGAGTTCAAAACCAGAAACAAAATTGTTAAAGATTTCAACATCGATTACCAATGACATGTTATAGATGGAGTTTTGTGGTGAAATGTAGGATCAGTGTCTTTGGCCTAGTGTTGGATAGTGTAATGAGAGTGAAATGTAGGATCAGTGTCTTTGGCCTAGTGTTGGATAGTGTGATGAGAGTATATATGTAGGATCAGTGTTGTTGGCCTAGTGTTGGATAGTGTGATGAGAGTATATATGTAGGATCAGTGTCTTTGGCCTAGTGTTGGATAGTGTAATGAGAGTGAAATGTAGGATCAGTGTCTTTGGCCTAGTGTTGGATAGTGTGATGAGAGTATATATGTAGGATCAGTGTTGTTGGCCTAGTGTTGGATAGTGTGATGAGAGTATATATGTAGGATCAGTGTCTTTGGCCTAGTGTTGGATAGTGTGATGAGAGTGAAATGTAGGATCAGTGTCTTTGGCCAAGTGTTGGATAGTGTGATGATAGTGAAATGTAGGATCAGTGTCGTTGGCCCAGTGTTGGATAGTGTGATGAGGTCTATTTAAGTTGGTAACCTAATTTTGTATGATGTAATACACTGTCTTATTTTGTATCACAGTGTAATGTTGTAGAATAGAGTAAAAAGTTATGTATCACAGTGTAGTATTGTGTAGGGTTGTGTAGCTGTAGCTTAATATTGTATGATGTAATATACTGCATTATTTTGTATCACAGTGTAATGTTGTATAATACAGTACAGGTTTATGTATCACAGTGTAGTATTGTGTCGGGTTGTGTAGCTATGAGTATCTAAGTGTGATGTTCTGTATTTAAAAAAATATTCACAATTTATGTCTATATTCTCGGGAGAAAATGTAAAGCTACTAAAACTATATATAATTGTATATGATGAAAATGTTAATTTCTTCAGTGAAACTAGTGGAGCCAAACTTTACCATTCACGTACAATTTGACCAAGTCAGTGTGTACCGTCAAGTTCTACGGAGTTAAAGTAAAGGAAAAGTCTGAATGTTTAGATAAATGGGGATGGTACAGATATTTGAATTTATTTAAATGTAGATAGATTTGTATGATGTATTATAAGCTTAAGAACGTCCATGTAAAAGGTCAAGTAATAAATGTGTTAAGGTAGAGCGTATGGACCTCTTTAAAATAAAGTAATATGGTGTGACAGTAAATGGTGTGATAGTGAATGGTGAGACAGTGAATGGTGTGACAGTGAATAGTGTGACAGAAAATGGTGTGACAGTAAATGGTGTGACAGCAAAATGGTCTGAGAGTATATGGTGTGACAGTAAATGGTGTGACAGTAAATGGTGCGACAGTAAATGGTGTGACAGTTATGGGGAGACAGTAATGGTGAGACAGTGAATGGTGTGACAGTAAATGGTATGACATTAAATGGTGTGACAGTAAATGTTAAGACAGTAAATGGTGTGACAGTAAATGGTGTGACAGTAAATGGTGTGACTGTAAATGGTGTGATAGTGAATGGTGAGACAGTGAATGGTGTGACAGTGAATAGTGTGACATAAAATGGTGTGACAGTAAGTGGTGTGACAGCAAAATGGTCTGAGAGTATATGGTTTGACAGTAAATGGTCTGAGAGTATATGGCGAGACAGTAAATGGTGTGACGGTATATGGTGAGACGGTAAATGGTCTGAGATTATATGGTGTGACAGTAAATGGTGTGACAGTAAATAGCGTGACAGTGAATTGTGAGATAGTAATGATGACAAAGTAAATGGTGAGACAGCAAATGTTAAGACAGTAAATGGTGTGACAGTATATGTTGTGACAGTAAATGGTTTGACAGTAACCGGTCTGATAGTATATGGTGAGACAGTGAATGTGGGACAGTAAATGGTGTGACAGTAAATGGTGTGATAGTATATGGTGAGACAGTAAATGATGTGACGCTAAATGGTGTGACAGTGAATGTTGTGACAGTAAATGGTGAGACAGTAAATGGTCTGAGAGTATATGATAAGACAGTAAATGGTCTTATCTTATCTTATCTGTTTACAGACGCTCCTTCTATACAGAAGATTATTGCGTCCTACGCTTATCTATGGTTTGTGTTTAGTCCTGCATTTTTATTAGAGATTTAGATGTTGATAAAGTGTTGGTTTTCCTGGATTCTTCAGGCAACCCATTCCACGCCCGAATTCCGGACGGGAAGAAGGAAAACTTGTATGTGTTTGTTCTTGCATACGGAATAAGAAAGGTGTTTTTATCCTTATGTCTATCTGAGGGTTGTATTAAGTTATCTTTGTGTTGTATTTCTAAATTAGAATTAATTGCTTTATGTATGATTACTACTTTGCTCTTGGTTCTTCTATCCTCTAGTGTTTCAAGGTTTAATGATTTAACTAATGGTGTTACTCTTGTCAGTTTCGAATATTCTCCAGTAATGAATCTGGTGTAACAGTAAATGGCGTGACAGTGAATTGTGAGATAGTAAATGATGAGAAAGTAAATGGTGAGACAGTACATGTTAAGACAGTAAATGGTGTGACAGTAAATGGTGTGACAGTAAATGGTATGACAGTAAATGGTGTGACAGTAAATGGTGCGACAGTAAATGGTGTGACAGTTATGGGGAGACAGTAATGGTGAGACAGTGAATGGTGTGACAGTAAATGGTATGACATTAAATGGTGTGACAGTAAATGTTAATACAGTAAATGGTGTGATAGTAAATGGTGTGACAGTAAATGTTAAGACAGTAAATGGTGTGACAGTAAATGGTGTGAAAGTAAATGGTATGACAGTAAATGGTGTGACAATAAATGGTGGGACAGTAAATGTTAAGACAGTAAATGGTGTGACAGTAAATGGTGTGACAGTAAATGGTGTGACATTAAATGTTAAGACAGTAAATGTTAAGACAGTAAAAGGGTGTGACAGTAAATGGTGTCACAGTAAATGGTATGACAGTAAATGGTGTGACAGTAAATGGTGTGAAAGTAAATGCTATGACAGTAAATGGTGTGACAGTAAATGGTGTGACAGTAAATGGTATGACAGTAAATGGTGTGACAGTAAATGGTGTGACAGTAAATGCTATGACAGTAAATGGTGTGACAGTAAATGGTGCGACAGTAAATGGTGTGACAGTAATAGGGAGACAGTAATGGTGAGACAATGAATGGTGTGACAGTAAATGGTATGACAGTAAATGGTGCGACAGCAAATGGTGTGACAGTTATGGGGAGACAGTAATGGTGAGACAGTGAATGTTGTGACAGTAAATGATGTGACAGTGAATGGTGAGACAGTAAATAGTGAGACAGTAAATGTTAAGACAGTAAATCGTGTGACAGTAAATGGTACGACAGTAAATGCAGTGACAGTTATTGGGAGACAGTAATGGTGAGACAGTGAATTGTGTGACAGTAATTGATGTGACAGTGAATGGTGAGACAGTAAATGGTGAGACAGTAAATGGTGTGACAGTGAATGATGTGACAGTAAATGGTGTGACGGTAATTGGTGTGACAGTATATGGTCTGAGAGTATATGGTGTGACAGTATATGGTGTGACATTAAATGGTGTGACAGTAAATGGTGTGACAATAATGGTGAGACAGTGAATAGTGTGACAGTAAATTGTGAGACAGTAAATGGTGTGACGGTAAATGGTGAGAAAGTAGATGGTGTGACAGTGAATGTTGTGACAGTAAATGGTGTGACAGTAAATGGTGTAACAGTGAATGGTGTGATAGTGAAATGTGAGATAGTAAATGATGAGAAAGTAAATGGTGAGACAGTAAGTGGTGTGACAGTGAATTGTGAGATAGTAAATGACGAGAAAGTAAATGGTGAGACATTAAATGTTAAGACAGTACATGGTGAGACAGTAAATGTTAAGACAGTAAATGGTGTGACAGTAAATGTTAAGACAGTAAATGGTGTGACAGTAGATGGTGTGACAGTAATGGTGAGACAACGAATGGTGAGAAAGTGAAAGGTGTGACAGTAAATGATGTGACAGTGAATGGTGTGACAGTAAATGATGTGACAGTGAATTGTGAGATAGTAAATGGCGAGACAGTAAATGGTGAGACAGTAAATGGTGTGACAGTGAATGATGTGACGGTAAATGGTGTGACAGTAATTGGTGTGACAGTATATGGTCTGAGAGTATATGGTGTGACAGTAAATGTTGAGACATTAAATTTTGAGACAGGAAATGGTGAGACAGTAAATGGTGTGACAGTAAATGGTATGAGATTTTATGGTGGGACAGTATATGGTGAGACAGTAGATGGTGTGACATTAAATGGTGTGACAGTAAATGGTGTGACAGTAATGGTGAGACAGTGAATAGTGTGACAGTAAATGGTGAGACAGTGAATGGTGTGAAAGAAAATTGTGAGACAGTAAATGGTGTGATGGTAAATGGTGAGAAAGTAAATGGTGAGACATTAAATGGTGTGACAGTGAATGATGTGACAGTAAATGGTGTGACAGTAAATGGTGTGACAGTAAATGGTGTGACAGTAAATGGTGTGACAGTATATGGTCTGAGGGTATATGGTGTGACAGTGAATGGTGCGACAGTAAATGGTGTGACAGTAAATGGTGAGACAGAAAATGGTGTGACAGTAAATGCTATGACAGTAAATGGTGTGACAGTAAATGGTGCGACAGTAAATGGTGTGACAGTAATAGGGAGACAGTAATGGTGAGACAATGAATGGTGTGACAGTAAATGGTATGACAGTAAATGGTGCGACAGCAAATGGTGTGACAGTTATGGGGAGACAGTAATGGTGAGACAGTGAATGTTGTGACAGTAAATGATTTGACAGTGAATGGTGAGACAGTAAATAGTGAGACAGTAAATGTTAAGACAGTAAATCGTGTGACAGTAAATGGTACGACAGTAAATGCAGTGACAGTTATTGGGAGACAGTAATGGTGAGACAGTGAATTGTGTGACAGTAATTGATGTGACAGTGAATGGTGAGACAGTAAATGGTGAGACAGTAAATGGCGTGACAGTGAATGATGTGACAGTAAATGGTGTGACGGTAATTGGTGTGACAGTATATGGTCTGAGAGTATATGGTGTGACAGTATATGGTGTGACATTAAATGGTGTGACAGTAAATGGTGTGACAATAATGGTGAGACAGTGAATAGTGTGACAGTAAATTGTGAGACAGTAAATGGTGTGACGGTAAATGGTGAGAAAGTAGATGGTGTGACAGTGAATGTTGTGACAGTAAATGGTGTGACAGTAAATGGTGTAACAGTGAATGGTGTGATAGTGAAATGTGAGATAGTAAATGATGAGAAAGTAAATGGTGAGACAGTAAGTGGTGTGACAGTGAATTGTGAGATAGTAAATGACGAGAAAGTAAATGGTGAGACATTAAATGTTAAGACAGTACATGGTGAGACAGTAAATGTTAAGACAGTAAATGGTGTGACAGTAAATGTTAAGACAGTAAATGGTGTGACAGTAGATGGTGTGACAGTAATGGTGAGACAACGAATGGTGAGAAAGTGAAAGGTGTGACAGTAAATGATGTGACAGTGAATGGTGTGACAGTAAATGATGTGACAGTGAATTGTGAGATAGTAAATTTCGAGACAGTAAATCGTGAGACAGTAAATGGTGTGACAGTGAATGATGTGACGGTAAATGGTGTGACAGTAATTGGTGTGACAGTATATGGTCTGAGAGTATATGGTGTGACAGTAAATGTTGAGACATTAAATGTTGAGACAGGAAATGGTGAGACAGTAAATGGTGTGACAGTAAATGGTATGAGAGTTTATTGTGGGACAGTATATGGTGAGACAGTAGATGGTGTGACATTAAATGGTGTGACAGTAAATGGTGTGACAGTAATGGTGAGACAGTGAATAGTGTGACAGTAAATGGTGAGACAGTGAATGGTGTGAAAGAAAATTGTGAGACAGTAAATGGTGTGATGGTAAATGGTGAGAAAGTAAATGGTGAGACATTAAATGGTGTGACAGTGAATGATGTGACAGTAAATGGTGTGACAGTAAATGGTGTGACAGTAAATGGTGTGACAGTAAATGGTGTGACAGTATATGGTCTGAGGGTATATGGTGTGACAGTGAATGGTGCGACAGTAAATGGTGTGACAGTAAATGGTGAGACAGAAAATGGTGTGACAGTAAATGGTGTGACAGTAAATGGTGTGACAATAAATTGGGAGACAGTAAATGGTGTGACAGTAAATGGTGTGACAGTAAATGGTGTGACAGTAAATGTGTGACAGTAAATGATAAAACAGTAAATGGTGTGATAGTAAATGGTGTGACAGTAAATGTTGTGACAGTAAATGGTGTGACAAAAATTGTGTAACAGTAAATGGTTTGACAGTAAATGGTGTGACGGTAAATGGTGAGACATTGAATGGTGTGACAGTGTATGGTCTGAGATTTTATGGTGTGATAGTAAATGTTATGTTAATATTCAAAGAATGCTGGTGTAAAAGTAGGGAGTATAACAACTCATAAACAGAGATGAAGTCAAATTGTTCATTATTACATTGACAAAAAAGAAATATCGGGCAAATCGTTCGACGCCACTGGATGCTCAAATCTCTTTCCTTCACATGGAATGTGAGATTAATATATCCAGGTACGTGCGTACGATGAGGTGATAGACTATCAAGTGAACTTTTTTTTTGGTTAAACGTAAGCCCCAAAAAAAAATCCAATTATTTATTTGATTTGGGGAAAACGTTACCATCTAAATGTATAGCCTGATCTGTTACATTTCTATTCTGTTGTCATTCTTATACAATTTTAATATCATATTTCTTTGTCCATTGTCTGTCTCTCCGTCCTATATCTTAAAATACCTGCAAAATATCATAATTACACCTTATAAAGTACGTCATGCTCCAGATGGGGGAGGGGGGTAAGAAATTGTGACAGTTTGTGGCAGGGGGAGGGGGTCCGGCCATGTGTGACGCCACGGTGTTTAATATTAAACTTTTATTTACTTTGTTAATAAAAAAGACAATTTTTGTGCGAAAGTGTGACGTACTTTAGGGGGGGGGGAGTTTTTGACAGGGGGGAGTTAAAAATTATCAAAAATAGCGTGACGTACTTTATGGACAGTCTCTAAATGGTTTGAGAGCCAATACAGAAATGTGATTGAATACAAAATACACAAACAAATTGTGCAATGAGAACAATTTATTTAAGCTTTATTTTTAAACTAATATGACAATAGAAGTTTCGGCTAATGCCTTCATCAGAACAATAACATAAAATAGGTACTTACAACAGTATTATTTGAATTTGTAAAACATATTATGCAATAAATATTAAAATAAAAGAAAAAGGAAGGGACACCAAAAACAAACAAGGACAAAGGATATAGGAAAAAGGAAGAAGTCTCTACGGTAACTGTGAAAACTACAACGGGAACAAGATTCTGAACTTAGGTAAAATTATGAATTTGGTTCATTCCATATGGAGCCAACGTACATTTTTGGACATACAAATTAAATTTTAAAAAAACAAAATATCCACATCAATTTTTTTACAAGCCTACAGACAGCCATAGTTTCCTTATGTATTCATCGTCCCATCCTCAATCGTGTAAGAACTCCATCCCATTTTCGCAACTATTGAGATTTAAAAGACTATGTAGTGATGAGGCAAACTTTTTGTTTTGGAGAAAAGCAATGAAATGCTGGATTTTTTTCGAAGGAGGTCATACCCGGAAACAGTTTTAATATCTGCTGTCAATCGAATTAAAGGCTTGACCAGACATGACACGTTTACATCATCTGTTTCTGTTCAATGTGATCGATCCAAATTTATTTTAACCTTTCATCCCCATAATCTTAAAGCCCGCCAGGTGATTCTCAAAAACCGACCAATCCTCATCGCTGAACCTCTAACTCAGCAGGTCTCCAAAAAACCTCCTCTTTTTGCTTTCCGGAGAGATAGAAGCCTCAGAGATATATTTGTAAGAAGTCACCTTCCCACATTGAAAGCACATATTGGAACAAAAGGTTGCAACCATAATCGTTGCAATACTTGTCCATATGTGATTGAAAGTAACACAATTTCTTTCACCCTTGAAAAATTCACAATAAAAGATGGATTCACTTGTACAAGTCGCAACGTGATTTATGCAATCCTTTGCAAGAGGTGCAATAAAATTTATGTAGGTGAAACAGGTCGTCTATGAGATTGGTTTCGAGAACACCTGTATAATATAAATAAACAAGCTCAATTTCCTGTATCTAAACATTTTAATAGTGTTGACCATGACGTCATTTCAGATCATTTCATTGTAAGTACGTATTTTATGATATTGTACTGATGAAGGCATTAGCCGAAACGTCTAATGTCGTATTAGTTTTAAAATAAAGCTTAAATAAATTGTTCTCATTGCACAATTTGTTCGAGTATATTGTATGTTATTTAAAAGTTTATCGCAGTCCCATTCTATATGATACAGAAATGTGACTTAAATGGTTTGCCACCCAATACAGAAATACCAAACAAGGAAACACACATTTTAAAGCAAAACAGTTTTATTAATTTTCTCAACCAGATTTCGGGAAATACCAAAAATACACAATTTTCTATCGCAAATAAATAACCAGAAAACTACACATGCAAAATGCAAGATACACAGAGATAATAGACATTTTAAATCCACAGTTCACACATTTTCAGAAATTTATTTTTCCTATCCTAACTCGTCCCTCCTTGAAAAAAACTCTGTATACAGAAAATAAAAAACAACATCAAGTACGCAATTACAGTACACTAATTATTTGGAACTAGCTTATCACCCGTCAAAAATTACTGAAGTTTTCAAAAATAAATACACATCAGATTAAAAAACAACGTAATACAGAACTTTCATTTATTTTCTTTATCTTTATTTGATTCATTTATTATCATATTGAACAATTTTATGCGGAACGTTCGAAAAGTGTTATTTTTGTTGCAGCACTATAAAACAAATTCGATCGCAGCGCCACCAAACAGCATTACAAATTTCGCAGCGCCACCTAGTTACATCCATACATACAGACAACTGGAATTATGCATATTGATGTTTTCATTTTCTAAAGCGTGTTTTATTTTACATATTTATTTTTTTACAAAGAGATAAGATCCTTATTTTCCTAAATCACCTTATTCTTCCAAAATAGAAATAATCTCTCAGTTTTAATGATCATGCCCGTATCTAAGGGATTAACAAATATGCCCACGCGGAGTCAATGTCCGTATCCATGAGTCAAATAAATATTATTGAGAACATTTTTCGAAATGAGACGAAAATAACCGACTTATCGCTTTACAACGCAATTGCCAATGTTCACCATGACGCATGGGAAGCGATAACGTTATTACTTCCCCTGAGCTCGTATATGATTATACATTTAATTGATAACCCGCAACAGTCAATTATGACGACTTATCCCTCTTTCCGTAGTAACTAATAGAAAGCATTCGTAACCATCTCAATGATTAAATAAGACATCTAATTCGTAAGGATGAGCGGAGGTAACGATGACAAAACTAAAAACAGATTAAAATATCTTTGAAAACTACCAAAACGTGACTTTTTTAAAATGTCAAAATATACCATTGCCTCCCTTTAATTTCGTTCACTTTCCAATTTGTCGACACTTGGTTCTTGATTTCCTTATATAAAAACAGAATTTGTTTCGAGTCAATGTTACAGGTATTTAATTGTCTAGTTCCCCGCTCAAGTCTATGGTAAGCGTTTATTTTTCCGTCAGGAGCAATCGACCGTGACCATTTTAAACTTCCTATTACGCTGTTAGTTGTACACGTGGTTGTAGGTGCACAGAAGTCAGTTGAAGACGACTCGGGTTCAAGACCAGACTCTCTTATACGTCATCTTCATTTACAGAGGTTGACCAGAATTTCTTGCATGCCCCTCTCTCTCTCTCTCTCTCTGTCTGTCTCTCTCCCTCTCTTTCTCTCTCTCTCGTCCTCTATCCGACTGTCTCTCTCTCTATATATATGTCTCGTTCTTTCTGTCTCTCTCACTATTGTCTCTATGTGTCTTGCCATGAGTCTATGCTCAGGGGTGGGCAAACTACGGCCCGCGGGCCGCATGCGGCCCGCTACTGAGTATTTTGCGGCCTGCGGAAGCTTGCGGTAATATCGAAAAAAAAATTATGTTAAAGATGAATGTTTGTACTTGAATCGAAACTAAATTTTGGTTAGATGCGGCCCTTTGATGTGCCATTTCTTACTAATGCGGCCCTTGCCCTAAAAATGTTGCCCACCCTTGAGTCTATGCGATTCTAATGTGTTTAATTGTTACGTCTTTTTTTCCCCGTGCTAAGGTTCATTCATTTCGAATTTCACCGACATTTCTCAAACCTTAATCAATGATTAATGTTACGTTTTGAGACATTGTTTTATTTTATTAAATATGGGTTACGCCTTCTCAAGAGTGAATTGTCATCTTATATTTTGCAGGTGCGTTTGTGAAATAATGAGTAGCACAGAAGAATACTATGGCGGATTCAAAGGGAGGGGGGGGCTGAACGGGCTAAAGCCAGGTGCCCCTAATAATTTAAGGGCCCCTAATGATTTAAGGGTCCCCAATGATTTAAGGTTCCCCAAACTTATTATATTGTATGATTAAAATGGGGCAAACGTTTGCGTGAATCCCTGAAAATATCATAAATACATAAATAAAATCTCATCTATTTATCACGAGAACATGTTGAAGAGTGTACAATACCAGAAATCGTCATCGTTTGTAATAATATCAAAAAACTAATATGCAGGAAAGAGGAAACATAGCTATGGAAAACATAAGGATGGCGGCTGTAAAGAATCATGCATACAGTTGGAGAAGGAGGCACACCTCCTTTATTGTACTTCAACATTGTTTACACGTGTTCATGCGGGACCAAGAGAGCGGTTTGACAGAAAATGGTCACGCTATTCAAAAACTAGTGGCTGTGTTTATTGTTTTGTGTGCAAATTGATGTCACAGACAGTGAGCAGGCTTACAACTGGTTTCAATAATTGGAAGCATGCTCATGAAATGCTTTCGAGTCATGAGAAATTTGAGCAACATCTTGATGCAATGGCAACACTAAGTATGGTAGTAAGTCATCTATTCAAATCGACTCTAATCTTTCCAAGTAATTTGAAAGTAAAGTCCAATATTGGAAAACAGTTTCTTATAGGGATAGTAAGCGTTATACAATTTCTTTGTATTCGTGACCTTGCATTCCGTGGCAAGAATGAACCGTTAGGCTCACCGAACAATGGTAACTGCCTTGGAATACTAGAACTACTGAGTCAGTTTGAAACATTTCTTGTTGACCATATCTGCCAACATGGAAGTAAAGGACAAGGAAACACGTCTTATATTTTCTCAACTATCTGTGAAGAGTTGACTACACGGATGGGTCGAATGGTATTGTCTATAATTGTTGCTGAAATAAAATCTGAAAAGTACCTTTCGATATCTGTAGACTCCACTCCAGGTATTTGTGGACCAGCTAACATTGATCTTCAGATATCTTGCACAATCTGTCACAGTTGAGCGATTCATCTTGTTTATACCACTGTATTATACTTGATAAAACATTGCCCAAATTATGTTTTAATTTCATGGAAGAAAATGACTTTCATATTCATGATTGCAGTGTATAGTCATACGACTTGAAGCAGAAGGATTTCAGAAGGAACTTGAACAAATGGAAGTCACTATTTCACTTGAAATTCGGGACACAATTGTAGAAAGATTTCTGATAACTAATGTATCCTTTCAAGAGCGGGGACTATCTTTGAATTCAGCCATGAATTTGTTGAAATCTCTACTTGAGTTTGTTGAGGTCCTTAAAATACAGCGTTCTGAATTTGATTCCTAAGAAGAGAAAGGACAAGTCCGTGGAGAAAGAGTATAAACAATATTAATTACGATTAAAAAAGAGAGAGCGTCAGTTTGATGAAGGTATATCACCCGAAAACAGTATTTTCCTCGAGACAAGATTCAAGGTTGAAGTATTTCTGGTTATCATTGACAAACTTTCTTCAGCGCTACAACATTGGTTAGACGCATATAAAGACATCCATGAGAATTTGGCTTTCAAACAAACCCAAGTGAACTCAGTAATGACGCCATCCGATAGGCAGCAGCCGAGTTAATGGGAGAATACTCAAGTGATTTGGAAGAATGATTTTCTCCAGAATTAGTCCAATTTTCAGAACTCTTCAAAAATGTTATTGTCCAGCAGCAGGCTCAGGGCCAGGAACGGGAAAGTAGCACAATGCAAAACTCAAAGATATACACAAAGCTAAAAATGTGCTGTTTTTGAAGGACCAAAATTTTACAGTCCTTCCCAAATTTACACATCGCACTTCGCATCTATCTGGCTATCAATAATGACAACAATCTGCAGCGGAGAGCGATTATTTTCAAAGTTGAATAGAATAAAAAAGGAAGTTAGAGGTTGTATGGGACAACAAAGACTGAGAATTCTCTCTATAATGAGCATTGTAAAGGAACTTGGAAGCTCACTTAGCTTTACTGACTTTGATTGATAACTTCGCCATGAGAAAAGTTCACAAACGAAAGTTCTAGGTTGAAAAAATATTTTAATGAATTTTTGACTCATGTAACTTT
This sequence comes from Ampullaceana balthica, assembly GCA_944989445.1. Lineage (NCBI taxonomy): Eukaryota > Metazoa > Mollusca > Gastropoda > Lymnaeidae > Ampullaceana > Ampullaceana balthica. The sequence goes on along the minus strand of CALYLW010000140.1, from coordinate 501,953 downwards.
ATATCAATTAAATTGACTTTTGTTTAATGTGTTACAGTCTTCTATTAGCTGCAAGCAATCATTTTATTTAAATGGACGCTGACTGGACTGGGCCCAATTTTGAATTGCAGCCAGGGGCCCCGTGCAGTCTTAATCCGCCCCTGGAAGAATACACCAATAGTTTTGAAAGGAATTAATTAATTAATTCTTTCTTCTATAGAACAAAAAATGTCCAAGCTAGACTAGCATGCTCGTTGCGCTTTAATGACCAAAACAAAGTCTGTCAAATAGTAAAGTATTCAAAGTTTTCTTAAATTCATCTTTGTTTTCAAATTCTTTCAAAAATTTTTGAAGAATGTTTTACAATGTTAGTGCCACTGATTCCAGAAAAGCGCTCGCCAAAAGGGGTTTCTCATGTGTCCATCAACACAGGGAGCTTTCAGAAGGGACTGCGTAGAAGATCGCAGCCCCGTTTAGAGATAAATACATGTTCCGATGATAATCCCTTCAAACACTGCGGCGCAGATCCGTTCATTCAGCTAAAAGATAGTGACAGACTTTTATGGTCTATTCTTTCAGCCACAGAAAAAAAGAAACGAAAAAGTGGAGCTTTATAAACATTTTACCGATTAAATCAGTTCTGTTTGCTTCCGTAAGTCAAACGTTGTCAGCAAACATGTTTGAGTTCAGAATCTTGTAAAATTCTCATCGCCTGAAGTTACAAGAAGGCCGGATGAAAGAGCTTTCTTCTGAACATCCAGGAATTCCGATGGTGAACCAAGCAAGGGCGACTACTTTACATCCACTAACGAGCCGTGGCCAATTAGATTAGTCGGACTTGGTTTTACTGCAAGGTTTTTGTTTTGTTTCCAATGTCGATCGTGGGGAGGGGGCGGGAAGTGTGACAGACAATTTTGTGTGCGGGGGTGGGGGTGTGACAGACAATTGTGGAGGGGGGAGGGGATATTCGATCTGTTTGGCGTCAATGCCGGTATGTACGTCCAATGGCTATCATCTCTGTGGATCGTCTGCTACCTAGTGTATGTTATACCCAATGATCTGTAGAGAGGCGTATACTCACAACATCTTGTAATATTCATCAAACTGTTAGGCCATGTTTCTAAACAACTATAGCTTAACCGACTCTTCTTTACGGTGTTTTTTTTTAAAATTACATATTTAAAAATATTAAATTAAAAAAAAACAAACTTGCCTGACATGCAATACTTAGACTTATCAAGAAATACGTTTTTTAAGCAAGAGAAAGTCATGTTTACGTGACCCTGGACTTTCAAACTAAAATATTTATGGGGGGATATTGACAGTTTTTAAATACATTCATCCTCATAAATAAAAATTTTAAAATGCATACATTGTGATTTTGTCCTGCCAATTTACACCATCGGCGGAAAGATGGCCAGAATATCAACAGTGAGATTCAATATAAGCGCAAGTGTTAAAGTTATCTGAAAAGCCAACAGTAAGAATAGCCGTAAGATCATCTGTAAATCATAAGTCATCTGAACTTTACGTGCGACTCATTGAGAGCAGTTATAAGAGAAACTAAGCAACCAGATTAACACGCAGAGCAACTTCAAGATCAAACCGAGACAAAACAATTTTCCACATTTTTGCAAATGTTTTTTCGAGGACACGGCTTAATTTTTATTCTTGAGAAAACACTTTAGTTACAGGCCGGAAACACTTTAGTTACAAGCCAGAAACACTTAAGTTACAAGTCAGAAACATTTTAGTTACAAACCAGAAAAACGTATGTTATATATCAAACGCTAAAAATAATTTTATGTGTTTTATTACATCAAACGCAAACACTAAAAGAGGCGCGCATACACACAAAACCCATAAGGAGCCGCTCTTATACACACACACACACACTAGTGATAAAAAAAAGAAAGCCAGAACTATTGAAGAACTTGGGTTGAATTGATAGAATCGTTCACACTGGCTGAAGCTAATACATGTATATCTCATCAGATTCCTGGATGCTGTATTATGAAACACGTCTTGGCTATTTAATGTTTGGCTAAACTCTTAACCGTCAGACTATAACAGGGTGTTATAATACACCACATAAACCAACATAACGACTTGGTGCTTCGATTATTCAAGGATTTTTAAAAAATTCCTAAAATAAGCGTCATCTGAAACAAAAAGTGTTTTTCCGAAAAAATCAGAACAGAGATTGTATGCGTAAATTTCAGGAGCACCATTATGCATGAATTTTTTTTTAAAAAAAAGTTTTTTCCGAAAAAATCAGAACAGAGATTGTATGCGTAAATTTCAGGAGCACCATTATGCATGAATTTTTTTTAAAAAAAACATGATTGTATAGATCTGTTAATCAATGTTTGTCTAGATCTACCCCACAAACAAAAGATCTGTTTGTTCTGACGTGACGTCATTTCTCGCCTTTTCGACTGCCATTGATCTGCGTACAGCGGCGCTAACGAAATATGTCAACACAGGTGGGAGAGTTAAGCACAGGGTATACCGCATCGTGTCAACAGATTATTCACATGGCAATATAGATTTCCTCCCTCCCCCTGCATCTCCTCTACCCTCGTACTGTTGTTTACAATACCAAGTAGACTGACTTGAACGGTGTCTTCTGTCTATCCTTACGTCATCTGCTTGCCATCAATTATTTTTTTTTAAAAACGTTAAGTCCAAAAAGCTCATACTTAAAACGATTTACGAATTAAACTTTCAACAGTTCTGTAACAGTTACAAATTATCATGACTGTTTTGTTTACGTCATTATGTTACGTAATTATGTCAAAGCGGTTGGAAGAGATTGTTATGGTATTGTGGTTGCCATAGAAACGAAGCCTGTTGTGGTTTGATAGAAAGGTATAGTCTTGTATTTTGGACAGTTATGTTATTGTAGTTAGTCTAGGAGGGTGTCATTTTGTGTTTAGACAGTTTTGTTATTGTAGAAGGACTAGAAAGGTAAAGTGTGGTGTTTTGAATTGTTATATGAATGTAATTGGACTAGAAATGTATCGTATTGTGTTTTTGACAGTTATTTTATTGTAGTTGGACTAGAAATGTCTCCTGTTATGTTTTTTAAAAAAAATAATATTTTATTGAAGTTGGGATAGACATGTAAAATCTTGTTATGTAGAAAGTTATCCTGTTGTGGTTAGAAAAGAGAGTTATCGCACATTGCTGGCGATATTTCAGGTAGCGTATTGTTTTTAAATCCCTTATATTAACTTCGCGGCCGTCTCTGTCGTCATCTCTCTCATCATCTCTCTCTCTCTGTCTTGGGCTCGGCGGGCGGAAAAACAGAAGTCAAAAATGACCCACTTCCCATGATCCGATCGAACTGAAATTTGGCACACGGACCCGTCTAACCTAACAATGCATCGTATCAAAATTTCAGATCGATCGAACGTACCGTAATTAAATTAATGCATTTTTAGTTTATCCTTATATGAGGTATGTAATTTAAATTCACGGTTTGTTATTGTTTTTTTGCCCACGTGAAATTTTGAGCTGACGCATTGAGGCGACCCAACGAAGCGACGGGCGCTTTTGTTTACATTTTACGTGTCACTCTGAGCTCGGTCAAGCGAATCGGTGACCAGACTTTTCCCCTCTCCCCCCCCACCCACCCCTCCCCCCCCACACTAGGGTTATGATGCAAAGTTGAGTTAAGACAGATTCAGTCTGTAAATGTTTGAAAATAATCAATACTTTTAGTTATGTCTCATATATAAGGGATTTATAGTCAAAAACTTTGTTTTTACGGGTTTGTTTTATTATTAACTCGCTTTCGTTGGGCATTGTCCAAAATTTTTTTCAAATCTGCCAACGTAAAATTGAACCTTTTCTGATGGTCCTAGAGATCTGAAAATTTTACCACAGATAGATCTTGGATGACAATGCATTGTATCAAAATTTCAGATCGATCAAATGTACCGTTATTAAATTATTGAATTTTTAAGTTTATCTATAGTCTATATAAAAGCATATGTACCGTCGGCTTTTGTTGACATCTGTGAGTTCGCCCCGTGACCACATCACAATGTTTTTAAAACGTTGGGCGGGCGCGTGTGAGGTGTTTGGTAAAATAAATCAAAGTAAAAAAAAGATTTTTAAAACCACGTTTTTATAAGCGGACTAAAAAGACGAAAATAATTTAAAACTTATTAGTTCACGTACTTCGATTTAATATGACTAAAAACGTGGGGTGGGTGTTTGGTATAAAAATTAAAGATTTCTAATTTAGAAGGCAAAAGAGAGATCTATAAGTGAGAGAATGAGTGAACTGCATATGTTAAACCTCATAAGAGCCCGCATAAGGTACCTCGGTATACGTCTGCTTTAGAATACGTCCAACTTGGTATACGTCCGATTTGGATACGAAACATTTTACTTTGTATATGAACTTCGTTTGGAATACGACCCGCGTGCTAGAACTTGTAAGTCTTATAAGTCAATAAATAGAAGTAAAAAAAAAGATTTTTAAAAAACCACGTTTGTATAAGCGGACTAAAAAGAAGAAAATAAAATTTAAAAATTTAAAATAAGTACTATGGTGTAATGTGACAAAAAACGTGGGGCGGGCACTTCTCAGGCTTAACTAATTCAATTCACTCATTTTCTTAGGGTTTACAAATGACGAGTCATTTTAGCCAAACGCCTAAAAAGCGCCCGTCCCACGTTTTTAGTCATATTACATCATAGTACTTGTTTTAAGTTTAAAATTTTTAAATTTTATTTTTCTTCTTTTTAGTCCGCTTATAAAAACTTGGTTTTTAAAAATCTTTTTTTTTACTTCTATTTATTTTATTGTTTTTAGTCTAAGTGTATGCTATGGTGAGTTTGAATTATTGATTATGTTCAAATATAATGCGCATTGCCCGACAAACATTTACAGACTGGAAATGACTTATCTCCCCTTGATGTTATACATAGTTGATGTGGTCGGGGTTGGTGTGAACTCGGCACGTGAACGTAATGTAAACAAGAGCAGACGGATAATACATAGGCTTATATATAGATAAACTAAAAAGTTCAATAATTTAATAACGCTACATTCGATCGATCTGAAATTTTGGTGCAATGCATTGTCATCCACGATCTATCTGTGGTAAAATTTTGAGATCTCTATGACCATCAGAAGTGGTTTAATTTTACTTTGGCAGATTTGAAAATTGTGGACAGACGGGAACGAAAGCAAGTTAATAAAAACGTGGTTAAAAATGACACATCCAGCATGAGTAAATTGTAGGAATCACAGCACATCGCGATACTTTTGTTTACCTCTTATGTGTGTTTCATAAGGCAGTTGCTACCATATAGTGAACGACTCACGCAATAACTGAGAATTTTCAATTGATTTTTGTGTTTTCTTGTAAATGTGTTTAGTAAATTCGCTAACCATGGACCACGAGTTCTAAAAAAGTAAAAAAGAGGAGCCCAGCAACGAAAAATTAGTTTGGATCACCATGGTGGTGAAAAAATGATTGTTATAAAGCAGGGGTGGGCAAACTTTTTCCATGGAGGGCCGCATTAAACAAAAAATTTCATAGGCGGGCCGCATGTTTATTTTGTCTACTTCAATTACAATTTACAACGTATAAAATATGAATTAACGAACAACAAAGCCCACCCAAGGACTTTCCGCCACCATTTCGGTGGCATGTTGTCTAGGAGTAACAGTAGTGATTAGCCGGAGTGACACACTTCAAGATGGGAACACAATACTGAATGATGATAAAAATACAGCCCCGAAACTAACTCGTTTTGAGCGTCCGAGAGCGTTCAAGATGTAAATGAGATTCAATTTTTCTCCGCTAGTGATTGGCTGTAGGAGTCTGTAGGAGTTTGAGGGACCAATCGTCATCGAGGATCCGACAGGACAAACATAAATTTGCCTTTTATTACCATGTACTTGTCATTTTATTTCACATTCACACTCGATTACTCGGGTAAATTACATTTTAAAATTCGAACTGAAACAGTTTCTAATTGATAATAAGAATTTACTATTCATTATTATATCCAAAAAATTGATCTTTAGCTATCATAATAACTATAGAGAAGTAGGAACATAATTTAAATATAAGCTGACCATAGAGTATACAATTTTAATTAATGAGAAGCACTAACTGTTCACAATTTTGGATAATGTTCTTTAACCGTGGAACCAGTTTACTGGTTGCGATTCACAGGACTGCATTCAAATTGCAGTCAGTCAACATTGATCTGTTCTTACACTTGTTTATTTTTCCGATGAAGAGAGGATAGAGTGTATAGTCAGAATGTTCTTCTTTAATTGTATGTCTTATTTTTTATCAACTTCACAAGACCTATGTTTTTTTTCCCAGTAAAAGCTCACGCTCCATCGGTTTTTACACTTGCTATTTTGTTCCACACCAACCCAGTTCTTTCAACACAGTACTCAACAACATTGAGCAGTGGCGTAGCTATGGAAGGGGGAGGGGTCCAAATTTGAAATCCCCCCCCCCGATCCCACTTGAGGGGGGCCCCAAATTTGTTTCCAGTTATTTTTTTTACATTTGTACTTTTAATATTACGCCCCCGCCATGTATGTCAGGCCCCCAAAGAGGTTATGCTCCCCAGGACCCAACACCCCCGATTGAATAAATCCCCGCCTGTAGTTGTGTCTTTCAGTGGCTCAACACTAAGTAATTCTTCAGTAAGCTGAAACCCGATGGCGGCTGGATAGCGAAGTCAATAGTGCTCTCGCCTCACAAACTGAAGGGCATGGGATCTAGCCCACGTTAAAGGCACATACCTATGTCTATCTGAGGGTTGAATTAGATTATCTTTGTCTGGTTTTTACAAGTTTGAATTATTTGCCTTATATTAATGTAATATTGTTATTATATTGTATTATGAGTAATTTGATCTTTTTTTCTATGATTTAACTAATTGTGTTATTCTAGTCAGTTTTGAATATTCTCCAGTAGTGAATTTGTCATCTCTTTTCTGAATTTGTTCCAGTTTATCAATGTTTTCTTAGGTGGATGAGTCCCATACAGAAGATGCATATTGAAGTACCGACCACAGCCATTGTGCCACAGATATCAAGATGAGTTCTGTCGGAGCAAAATCTTTTCCTTAAGAAGAATCTAAACCAGGGGTCGGGTAACTTTTTGTCTGAGAGCGCCATAAACACCACATATTTGGAAAAGCAATTCTGTGAGAGAAATACATTATGTTTAAAACTAAAAATTCAAGTAAATGATGCTTTTTGTGTAATTTTAACACCGAAAATACAAGAATTAACTATGTCTCTGAATTCCTTTTAATAACATTGTTATACCTTTTTTTAAATATGCAATTAATGTGTAAAATGAGCCTAAATATGTTATTTTTTTAAAGAAAAAACATTCGTCTGAGAGCCAGATGCAGCCATCAATAGATCCATATCTGGCTCGCAGGCCATGGTTTCCCGACCCTGATCTAAAAACATAATAATATGTTTCCCAGTCAGTAAAAGTTTATCAGCGCCGTCACTCTGAAGGTAGCCAAATCAAAATGATAACAATTAGTTTTGTTATGTCCACTACCGAATTAATTCGAGAGGGAATTGAATCAAGTCTTTATGAAAACCTATTGAATTTCAACACATTTTGTTTAAGAAATACTGCTTTTAGAATTTCCCCTCACCTTCTTTGTAGGAATTACTTTTTTAAAAAATTAGGAATTGATGAGAAGTCTTTTTTTGTACTATTTGAAGTATTCGTTTTCAACTCTGGTTTTTATCAAGTAATGCGAATATAATCATAAGTGTTTTTATCAAGTAATGCGAATATAATCATTAGTTTTTTCTTCCACCAAAAATCAATCCCTATATTCTAGTCAGCTTAAAGAGAACTGAAAATTATTTCTTAAATCCCATTAAATTTAAATTGAAACAAATCACACATTGACACAACAACTAGACGGGGAACGCGTATTTATCATTGCTCTCAACATTTGAAATATTTTTAAAAAAATAATACAATTAATTTATTGCACATTCATCTTTTACCGTTTTTTTTCCACACCACACCAGTCTGCAGCCTTCCTCAATTCAAGGGTCGTCATTTTACTCAACTTCATCAATGATTTTATTTTGCTTCGTCTTTAATTTCCTAGCTAGTTTACCCCCCCCCCTTTTTTTTTCCTCCCGCCCTTTTTTCCATAACAATTCAATCAGAACTTACATCATAATTTCTTTCACACAATCTCTTCTCTCGTTCCCACCAACACCCATCCTCCCCTTGCCCCCCCCCCACACAAAAACACACCTCCCCACTAACTCCTTTCCTGATGTCTCTGTGAGATCCATTGTCCGGCCCACTTCAGGCTGATTGAAGCCACGTTAATCCGTGCATTCGGCGATTGAGACGAGCAGGTTTGGAGCCGTCAGATGAAGGTATTCATGTCCCACTCGCCCAATTCAAGACGTCCCACACTCTCGCTATTCACCACACTGTCCCCACGTCCCACAGTGGCGCGTGTCTCACACGGTCATAGCAATAATTTGTTTCTCAAGCTTCACGGTACGTCGCCAACGGAGCTTGAAAATCTACGGCTTGCTTTAAGTTACTCAAAGTTTCAGGGTGAACGCAAGAGATCAAGACGCTTTCAAGCCAAGACAGAAATAAAAGAAGAGAAGAAGACTAAACAGAATTTTACGAGTTTGGATATTTTAATTTCACATACTAGTATAGATTTTCCTATTAGGATAAAAAATACAATTATGATAAAATTGAACAATTGCGTTTGGTGAAGACAGAAATATGTTTCCTTATAGAAATCTAAATAAGAACGAGTCTATATTTTTGTAAACCTGAGCTGGGATTTTTAAAAATTTAAACTAAATTAAATATAATAAATAATACATGTACATTGCTTTTGAGACATTTTAGGCCACTTCTACAACTTACCATTTAAAATAGATTTTAAGTTTATGTAGTAGATTTTCAAAAGTCTGACAATATCAGAGAATATTAGTCATCATGTGTCACATTACTACCTTACAAATTCTATGTTTCTAGCCATGGCTAGCACCAGGCATTTGTATTTTCGGGGAAAATAAGCAACTGGCGCCCCTTCCCAAAAATTACTGGAAGTGTTTAGACAAACAATTATTGTCACCTGTGTGATGGCCTCGCATCTTAACCCGTCTTGTTGATGTCCTGTAACCAACAAACTAGTCCTGTAAATAACATACGAGTCCTGTAACTAACAAACTAGTCCTGTCAATAACAAACTAGTCCTGTAACTAACAAACTAGTCCTGTAACTAACAAACTAGTCCTGTAACTAACAAACTAGTCCTGTAACTAACAAACTAGTCCTGTAACTAACAAACTAGTCCTGTCAATAACAAACTAGTCCTGTAAATAACAAACTAGTCCTGAAACTAACAAACTAGTCCTGTAACTAAAAATTAGTCCTTTAACTAACAAACTAGTCCTGTAACTAACTAACTAGTCCTGTAACTAACCAACTAGTCCTGTAACTAACTAACTAGTCCTGTAACTAACAAACTAGTCCTGTAACTAACAAACTAGTCCTGTAACCAACAAACTAGTCCTGTAACTAACAAACTAGTCCTGTAACTAACAAACTAATCCTGTCAATAACAAACTAGTCCTTTAACTAACAAACTAGTCCTTTAACTAACAAACTAGTCCTGTAACTAACAAACTAGTCCTGTAACTAACAAACTAGACCTGTAACCAACAAACTAGTCCTGTAACTAACAAACTAGTCCGGTAACTAACTAACTAGTCCTGTAACCAATAAACTAGTCCTGTAACTAACAAACTAGTCCTGCAACTAACAAACTAGTCCTGTCAATAACAAACTAGTCCTGTCACTAACAAACTAGTCCTGTAACTAACAAACTAGTCCTGTAACTAACAAACTAGTCCTGTAAGTAACAAACTAGTCCTGTAAATAACAAACTAGTCCTGTAACTAACAAACTAGACCTGTAACTAACAAACTAGTCCTGTAACTAACAAACTAGACCTGTAACTAACAAACTAGTCCTGTAACTAACAAACTAGTCCTGTAACTAACAAACTAGTCCTGTAACTAACAAACTAGTCCTGTAACTAACTAACTAGTCCTGTAACTAACTAACTAGTTCATACGCTATATTTGTTCCAGGCGAGCTAATTTACAAAGAAAAAATTACCGACCTAATAACGGATAAAATATGTTTTCGTAAATAAATATGTTCATTGAAATTCCACAATCATACAATTTTTTTCAAAAGTAACCGGCTTTTTTTATTTGGTATACATTTTAAAAACAAAAAAAATTTATCCCTGTAATGAATTATAACTGTATTTTATTAAAGCAAGCCATTTAAACTGAAGATATAAATATATGCTAAGGTCTTTGAATACTTTTAATCTCTTATAAAAATTCTTTGCTAAAGTTAAAACTTAGAATACGTCATTTTTCTGAAAGAGGAACACCCCCCCCCCACCCCTGCGCTCTATTTAAGTGCATATCGAAAACTTTATTTTGTTTATAAAGCGAACCATTTTGATAAAATCTTGTAAATTTTGCTTATTGCGATCATTTTTCAATTGTTTCTCAGTGATTCCTTGTACATTCTTGAATTTGTCAGTCCCTTTAACTTATCGCTCATTACAGGTTTTTTTTTAAAAAGTCGAAATGTTATCGATAGCTAAGCGAGTGACGACAAAGGTCACCAAGCGGGGGCACGGGGTGCTCTTGGAGACAAGGGACGTGACCTGCGGTAAAGGCCGCCAGGTGGCGCGTTGTTGCTGTTGGCGCCACTAACGACGTTAACGATCAATTAGTACCGGTTCTCTAGAAGGACGGCTTAATGAATTATACATCACCCGGTGCTGGTGGTCGCGCGGTAGTCAGATAAAGTGAGGGTACTTGCCAGGAGCTGTCGAGGAGGCAAAGGTTAAGTTCAGCAGCCCACACCTCGACCTCCAGGACGGTTGAAGTGTCAAATGGAATAAGCGCGAAAGGTGTCACTGTTCGATAAAATCCACCACCATTTACAAGATATTATGCGTGTTATTTTTTAATTATTTTTTTTTCGTCAGTATGACCTTGTGTTTGTGTGTGCTTAAGTGTGTCTTTATCATCAGATGACATGCTCAAGTTCAAACCCATTTATAAATCCTTGAGGAACAAATATATTACGACATCTGGTTTAGAAGGACTCGTTTAGATTTCAATGACGATTCATCCACAAAAATGACGTCATTTATCCAAATAGCTTCACTATAAAACACCTAACGGGGGGACGGGAGAACTAAGAGTCAACCATACCAGCAGGAGAGATGAAAATGTTGACAATGAAATGACCTACCAGAGGGGCACTTTAAATTAGAAGGAAGACAAAAATAACAAAAAGTATATGTCGAATCTCGCAAAAATCATCTGTAAAGAAGGAGCATCTGTAACAGATATGATAAGAAGATAAGATATCATGCTTACGTGGCAACTCCACAATATCAGTAATCGTTCCAATCTCTTAGAACTTGTGCTTTATTTCTTAACTAGCAACAAAGCCCGTCCAAGGACGGGAATAAGTGTAGGGTGACCTGTGAAGTTCATGGAAGGACATCGCTACATTACCCGCCTCCATCTGTGCAGAGGCCATACCCCCCCCACACCGCGGTCTGTCCAGAGACCCTACCCCCCCCCACACCGCGGTCTGTCGAGAGACCCTACCTCCCCCTCCCAACACCGCCGCTCTGTCCAGAGACCCTGCCTCGCCACACCATTGTCTGTCAAGAGACCATACCTCCCCAAACACCGCGGTCTTTCCAGAGACCCTACCCTCCCCCGTCACACCACGGTGTGTCCAGAGTTATAATGAAGAACCCGTAAATACAAAGTTTTCGATTACAAATCCCAACACGCACCGCTAAAAATAAAGTCTTAAACAAAAAAACTGCACCAAAAATAACTCGTTTTGAACGTCGATCAATATTTAAATGAGACATAATTTTTCTCCGCCAGTGATTGGCTGTAGGAGTTTGAGGGACCAATCGCTATCGATGACCGCACAGAACATTGCCTTTTATTATATTGGAGGAGGAGGATTATTATATACGAAGACAATGCTTAGATTTGAATGTTTGTGGAACGAGTCCATTTATAAAGATATTTTGTACCTTGGTATGGGTTTAATATGCGAGGCAAAAGTAGGAAAGCTTTAATTTGAATTCAAAGATAAAGGTGATGGTAGGAAAGGTAAGGTATTGCAGAAGTTAAAGGTGGCAATGTTGGGTATTGCTGAAGGTAAAAGTGGAAACGTTGGGTTTTTATACAGGTAAGGGTGGGAAAATGTTCTCTAATTTTATACTGGATCAAAAACAAAAACAATTTTTGTTAGTTTTTCGACTAATGTGGTCTAAGCCACTTATTACTTTCGTTCTTCTCTGTAAAGATATGAATTGCAAATCAATATTTGATTTTTTTTATTCATTTTCTATTCACGTGGAGTTGGTAATTTAGCTAAGTTACATGACAGTGACATGACAGTGACATGACAGTGACATGACAGTGACATGACAGTGACATGACAGTGACATGACAGTGACATGACAGTGACACGACAGTGACATGACAGTGACATGACAGTGACATGACAGTGACATGACAGTGACATGACAGTGACATGACAGTGACATGACAGTGACATGACAGTGACTTAGAGGTCTCATCTTATGACGACGTCGACATCGAGAAAATTTCAACAACTTTTCTTTTTAATTTGTGAATTTTGTATCTATGAACATTTTAACTAACATTAACATTCTTGTTGTAACTGACTGAAACATAAATTAAAATGAAAGTCTAGTCAATTTTCTTTCTTAAAACTTCAGATTAAATTAATAAAGTTTTGTTGTTGTTGTTTTTTAAATAATAAAATAATTTTTTTTTAAACTGAAAAAAATGGATACGGAGAGTCTTGGGTTCGAGTCTCTGTAAATGCTGGGATTTGTTCCCGAGGTTAAGGGTATTCATGTGTCCACCCAGCTCTGATGGGCACACGACATTAGTTGGGGTAAAGAAAGGCGGCTGGTTATTATAGCCACACAATCCCTCATTAGCCGCATGGCTACAGAAACTTGTGAACGCTGCTTCACTTGCCCCTTGTGGTAAGAACAGGGAACTTAACTTTTATGTTTCCAGAATTCAACAGCTAAATCATTTAAAACTAACTGCAGTAACCAGACCTTGTCGAGTAAATTTAATGAAAGTATCTGGTGGTGATCCGCTCTATGCTGTGATATTTTTATTAGCACAAGGATATGATCCCTTTTACCTCTAAATAGGTATGAGACGGCTTGTAAAAATAATCTTTAATGTCCTTCTAAATAAAATTGTTTGCGACAAGATACATATCAAGACAATGGGTGTGAGTTAGGGAGGGGTGGGGTGGGGTAGTATTAGGGTCTGTGGTTCCTGATAAGCAACTCTGTCCACGGCTAAACACATTTTTATTTTAAGAAACGTTTATTTGTTTCATGTTGTCACATCTCTTTCGATTAGATTAAATTGGAACTTCGTCTAAAAACGTAGTTAAGTGTCTATTTTATGTTAACACTTTTCTCCAATCGGCTCCCTTCTCTCCCCCCCCCCATTATAATATTACATTTGATGGTACACTTCTGACACCAGGGGTTAATTGTCACCATGTATGGAAAAATGGTGTATAAATAACAGGCAAAATACTCGTTGACATATTGATGATCATGATGTTAATTCACGTTTTAACGAAGGAATGCATCCCCCGCGATTAAAAATCTGTCTCAAACAGCCCAATAATAAAACAACCCCATAAAAACAAGGTTTTTCACTATAAATCCCTTATATATGAGACAGAACTCAACGCGACAAATATTTACAGACTGAAACTGACCTAAGTCGCCTTTGCTCTAAAACGGGGGGGGGGAGGAGGAGGTGTTGTCACCGATGGCATGCGTGAACGACTCAAGTGGCACTGGACGCCTAACAATAACAAACCGTGAAATTGAATTACCTATAGTTATATAGAGATAAACTAAAAGTGCATTATATTAGTTACGGTACATTGGATCGATCTGAAATTTTAAATACGATGCATTGTTAGGTAACACGAGTCTATGTGTGAAATTTCAGCTCAATAGCATCATGGGAAGTGTGTCATTTTAGACTTTTGCTTCTCCGCCCGCGAACGAGATGACGACAAGATTTCGAAGTTAATATAAAGGATTTAATTAAACAACCCCGTAAAAACAAAGTTTTTTTTACTATAAATCACTTATATATGAGACATAACTAAGAGTATTGATTAAGTTCAAACGCGACAAACATTTACAGACTGATACCGAGTGATATCCCCTGGCTTTAAAACCGGGGGAAGGGACGGGAGGGGGTGTGGACATCGACGGGTGGCGTCAACGCGTCAACTCAACTGGCACGTGAAAGAAAAACAATAACAAAACGTGAATTTGAATTGCAAATGTTATATAGAGATAAACTAAAAATGCATTAATTTAATTACGGTACGTTCGATAGATCTGAAATTTTGATACGATGCATCGTTAGGTGACACAAGTCTATGAGCCAATTTTCAGCTCGATGGCATTACGGAAAGTGGGTCATTTTTTTACTTTTGTTTTTCGGCCCGCCCGCCTGCCCGACGACGAACGACAGACAGAGAGAGACGGTGGTGACGTTAATATAAGGGATTTAAAAATATCCATGCAGTATTAGACGTGCAATAAGAAATCGGGTTTTCGTTTTTAAAACGATGAGCAATTCGAAATAACAATCTTTTAACAGCTGGATTCGATTAGAAATGCTGTTCCCGCTCTGAGATTTTTCGCTGCTACTCAGGTTAACATCTAACATAAATGATATTTTTTTTATTCCGCTGTTAATAAAGCGTAAACGGTATCATTATAATGTGAAAACCTATTATTAGATTCAGCAGCGTAGGCTGGGAGAAAAAGGGTAGAAGCGAATGAATAAGGCGGCAATTTGTTTGAGGCGGACAATTCCTCGTTATTAATTAGCTTTCAAAAAAGAAAGGATGAAAAAGAAATGTAGTCTGATATCCAAATAAAATAAAAGTTAAGAAAGAAATTCAGAGAAGAAATAATGAAACATAAAATATTTGAGAGTTACTTTTGCGAAAACGTCAAAATCCATATTAGATTAAATTCTTGTGATACGTATGCTAGTGAGCTGAAAAACTAAGAGGCTGAAAACGTGACATTGGTGTGCGTGTACCTGTGCATGATTATTCTACTTTGTCAGGCGCTTCTTTGTCAGCAGAAATCACAGAACCTGTGCTAGGTCCAACAACAAGGAATCACATTTCAAAAACACATAGGGACTCACAACTCCTAAGTAAATGGTTTGAAATTTTAGAATAGATAAACATTTGCACTTAGTATTAGTGCAGGGAGATACGACTATTGTCCAAGATATGATTGTCAACTTCATCAAATCAGACACGGACCTCACACCACAAAGAGGGATGAGGGGGGGGGTTAACGTGAGATGATTTTACCTTATATAAACTTGCATAATAAAATAGTTTGTTACTTACATGACTTATTCATCTTCGAAGCATCATCATCTTGCTTTTAATGTTGTTTTTTCTTATGCATTATCAACACAAAGAATGAAACAAAGTTCTTCTTAACTAATAGATTTAACTACTGTCAAAAGTTAAGGAAACAAAAGCGGCTGGGAACAGCATGGATCCTCATAGCCGTGGCCTGTGAACGCTGCGTCAGTTACCAAAACGTTTTTAACCGAACGTAGGACGCAATAGTCCTCTTAATAGAAGAAGCGTCGGTAACAGATAAAATAAGATGTACTTCATGAGGTCAATAATGCCCAAAATTATCTAAAAACTTAGGGATTTAAAGTAATGTATTTGCTAAAACATAAATTGTATTGTAGATGTTACTCGGAGAGAAACGAAAAATGGAATTGGTAGAGGAAGCTTTGACGCAGTGGCGTAGCTAGAACTTTTGCCGCCCGGGGCGGTCTCCAATTTGCCGCCCTTTTTAAGGGCCGTCCATAAATGACGTAACGCACCTGGGGGTGGGAGGAAGTCACATACGTTTGTGACGATGTGTGACGAAAAGGGGGGGGGGTGTTTAAGAAATGTGACGTCACGTCAAATCAGACAACTTAAAAAAATTTCCACTTAAGTATTTGATTGCTGACACACTTTATTTAATGACGTTTTGTAAAATGCGTGTTACGATATTAGAATTTAGCGCTACACTAAAAACATACTTAAATGGCAAAAATTTAATTTGAAACATGCTCATTTACAAATAGAAAATACGGCTTTTATTTGGGGGGGGGGTCAAAGCTGTTACGTCTTATTGAAGAAGGGGTCTAAGTTTTGTGACGACGTGTGACGAGGGGGGGGGGTGAAAAATCAGCCAAAATAGCATGCTTCATTTATTGACGGCCACTTACTTGATTATATTATGGTTTTTAAAAATTAATAAACATGAATAAATAATTGTAATTGAAACGAGGTAAAGGTGGGGAAAACGTTTACCATTGTATGCCATATTTATGTAAGCAGTAATAAAAGAGGCCGCATAAGATTATATACCTATAAATACACATTTATAAAAATACAATATACTTTTTTTAAAGGCCACAAGAAAGTTACTGGGGTCGCAGGTCCCCCCCCCACCCATGAGACAAAACATATTCCAAATTTACACACACCCCTCCCCCCCAAAAAAAAATTACCAATTACTATTATTTTATTTTGTATTTATAAATAAATAATTTTTTCTTTACAAACAAAGAAATTGTATACATTAGCAGTGGAGTAACAACGGCTTGGTATTGGGGCAGTTGCCAAGGGCGCCGGCCTGTGCCAGTTCAAAAGTGAGCCGCTAAATATCTAAGTTTTACATTTTTATTTAAATAAAGGCGCCAAAAATAAATTAGCCAAGGGCGTCAAAAACCCAGTTACGCCTCTCTACATTAGTATGTAAACATATTTATACATTTATTTTCCTATTTTTCATAATAGAAAATTCGTTTATTATGCTATCAAAATTAAAATTATTTGTAATATCATGTTCTATGGACAGTATTGCAAGATGTTGTTGTCTTTAATCGCTCATTGTGGAACGAAGATAATTTTGTTTTATCAATTTCAGTTTGGAGAAGCTACTTTCACAACTAGCGACACTGATAGCAATAGTTGAAAAAATTCATAGCAAAATTACAATGTTGGGTACAGACTTTTCCAATCTATACTGTTGAATAAATTTTGATAGATCAAGGGTGCCTTTTTCCCCGTTCTTCTAACATAATGCCTCTTCTTGTAGTGTAGGTACAGCCATAAAAACCTGGATCCTTTTTCTTTCCATATTGAACTGTCAATGTCAATAAAGTAATTTATTTGATCTTCAAATGTTTCATTTAGTAGGTTACAAAATATCATATACGAATATTTTCTTGCAAGGACATGCAACTCATCAAAGCATTATTTTATTTTATTTTATAATTCTATCCATGGATAAAAACATTTCTCGTTGTACTTCTTGTTTTAAAGATAGAACCACGTCTTCTAAATTTTCCCTACTCATATTTTTTCTCCTTCTAACTAGGCGTTAGGTTGATATCTCCATCTCTTCACAAATTGTTTGGCTGATATAACAGCATTTTGTATTGGCACATCTCTTTGTTCAATGCAATGGTTTGCATTAATTTTAAAAAATGACGGGTTCCCATAAATTGAGATAACATAGAAGAGAAAAAGACTGCATTGAATTGAGTAAAATTCCAGCATCTGATCTCGTTTTCCTAGTCACTTCTTCAGATGTCAATTTTTCCAAGACTCTTGAAAATTTAAAGTATGTCTTTTTCTAAATTATTATGCCTATTGTGGTGTTGATTAACAGTGAAATTTGAATATTTACATATTCTTGTCATAAATCTAAATAATTTTCCAAAAAATTGACGAATTCAAATTATTTACACATTACTATTAATTTAATTGGCTAGGCGTAACATGCTTAATAAATAACCGTATTTTAATGAAAAACACAAATTATTTGTGTTACTTTAATGCAATAAAACAAAATAAATTTAAATTTAAATAATTTACCTTACAATAATTTACTGAAAACTGAAACGTTAATATAAATTACTACTTGAAAGTTAAACTCAATATTTGAACCACCATGCCTCGTAGGTAGGTGCTTGTTCGCGCATCATTCTGCGAATGTCGAAATTGCACGTTAAAACTGTCGTGGCGATATTAATAGTACAAATTTTTCGGCCCAGCGGTGATTGTTTTTTTTTGGGTAGTTTTCTTATAAAAGCTTGCCTTGAGCGATTAAAATTTTTTGAACGGTTTTGCGTTAGTTATAATATCCACTATATAATCAAACAAATTTTGTGCGAATCCGTTAATTAAGACACAAAAGTACGAATATTTTAATTTCACCTTGGTTTTCCCCCTTCAAAAGAAAAGGGGTGGTTGTCGGAAATGGTTGTACTTTTCAAATGCCCAAAAATGCCACCCCTAAATGAGTGCCGCCCCGGCCGGACCGCCCCACCGCCCCCTCCCCCTAGCTACGCCACTGCTTTGACGTTATAGTATACTAAAATACAAAATACACAAAAAAAAATGTGTAATGAAAACAATAAAACTTATTTAAAAGCTTTATCGCAGTAAATTTCTATACGATATATTTGACGTAAACTAATCTTTTTTGTGAAGACAAGGGCACTTAAATGGATCCTCCGAGACATAAGGATGCGAGAGAGCGAGTTATTTTTTCTTGTTTTTTTTTGTGTGTGACTAAAATGAGTTGAAAATAAATGAGGTTTCAGAAGTAATTCATGTGAGTTTTAGGCTACCGCAGACTTCGGAAAAGAGAAATGCTTTTCTTACACCAGCTAATTTGATGAGTGTAGGTGACCACGGTATCGCACATAACTTATGACTTGACAAAATTTTTAAAAAAATTTCTTCAAAGTCACGGGCAATTAAAATGAATTAAAGCTCAATTGATTTAATAAAGTCTTTTTATGCTATTAATTCTCAACGTTGCATACATAATATAATAGCATTATTTCGAAAATTCTTTAAAACTGTCGTAAGCTATGCTAGCCGTGAGAGAAGTTTCTCTAAACATAATTTAATATAAAATTAACTACGCTCACAATCTAAACTAATAGTGTTCTTAGCATTAATTTTCTTTTTTAAAAAATATTTTTATTTTTTAGGGCTGTTAACAATTAATGTAAAATTAATCGTTAACTTTTGAATAATTAACGATTAATTAATCATTAATTTCGATTAAAGTCAAACATTGAAATGTATGGTGTCATAAGTAACATTTACTAAACGTACTTGTCGAAAATCAAATTAACACTGGAATGTCTTCTTTATATGACATCTTTTAACCAACAACCCAAACAGACAAGTGTATTGACATTATTTTGTTCAAATGATGAGTGGGTCTTATTGACAATACTAGCGTACACCCGTCAAAAATGACGGAAGTTTTCAGCTGAAATCTATATATTTTATAAATAATTCACTTTTTTAGGGCGCCTACGGCGCCGACCTTTTTCAAAAGCCCAACTAACTTGTCCTTGTTTGATAAAAACGAAATATTAAACTTTCTGAAATGTACACAAAGTATTTTATAATAGGGGTTGCAGGGCGCCTGCGGCGCCCCTTACGTTTTCTCATTTTATAATTATCATCAAATCATCTTTTTACATTGATCCCTTTTCCAAAAGTATAATATGAGCGAAAACAATGACGTCATATAATATTTTTTTACAGCGCATCTTTAATTTGCACACCTTTTGATGCTTTGGTGCAGTAATTTGGTTTTCCCTGCTCTCTAATATTAGTAGCGTCAGGACTGACAGACACTACTTGCGTGACAATTGCAAATTATATTGTTTAATAATAACCAGCCGAGCTGAACTATCGTTTACATAGCTTTAGATTGTCTAATGAAGTTTCTGATACAGTATTGGGTGTTTGGTATGCAGGTAATATGTAAGCGAAGTGTTAGAACCATGGTAGCAATGTTCCCTTTTAGCAGCGCGGCTGCTCAGACATTTGACCGACGCCACGCAGGAGTTTAGAATCACCCCGCAGCAAATTTTGTAAAATATTGCACACAAAAAAATGGACGATGTGCAACTTTGTTGTTTTTTACCTTTTCACTCGGACCAACGAAACTTAGACTTAGATGGAACATTGCATGGTAGCCAAACGATTTCTCTCAATGGACACAATAACCTTTATTAACATTTTGAACATTCACGTAAGTCAATAGTTAAAAACCAAAATGTCCGGAAATTAGTTTATATTTATCAGCCGAAATATTCATTTTTTAAATTATTTTTTAAATTTTTTTTTACTTCCAGTACATTTATAGGTGGTAGCTCTATTAATCGTTAAAAAAATTAACCTTTTAAAATTTAACGATTAATCGAGAAATTAATCGTCAATTTCAGCATCCATAGTATTTTTATAACATCATATTATACGGGGGGGGGGTGAACAAACTTGTGATCCGCCCCGGGTTGCGGAAACAAAACGCTATGTATGTGAATAGTAAATCCGGGTATTTAGTTTGAACAATATCATTTAGATATTCATCAAATGCTCGGTAATTATGTTTGTACGTATCTCAACAGATATGTGTGCCTTTTGTCTTAATATCAGTTAGCTTAGGGGACTTGACCGCCTACAACCAAAAAATTTCGACAAAATGTTTAAAAATTGTACGATTTCGTAAATTGATATGAAATTTGTAATTCCTGAATAGGCTCAGTGTGTACGACGCCCATTATGTTCTCTGCATCGGAAATCTCAATTCCAATCATTTAACTCGTGGCGTCTTGTTTATTGTTTGCCGCAAAAACTTTGGATCGATTTTTAACCCACTTTCTCGAATGCCAGCGAGCTGAAATTTTGCAGGCAAACAAACAAGTGGCGATGATAAAAATGATCTATCAAATTTTCACTTCGATCGAATGTACTGTAATTAAATTAAGGAATTTTTAGATTATCTCTATGTATCTCTATGTAGCATGTAAATTTTTGTGCTATACTGTAGCGGTGCGTATTATATTGAACAACCTTTTTTAATATTTTCCTGTCACGCGGTGCGGTGCGTATTATATTGACCAAACATTTAATAATATATTCCCGATCTGTAAATGTTTATGCTAGTCTATCGCGCGGTGCGCATTATATTAAACATGTTTTTATAACCCTTTTCCCGTGATCAAATGGAGCTGAAATTTAGCAGGTAGACTGTAGTATTTTTTACTATAACTATAAATCCTTTACATATGAGTCATAACTAAAATTTTCGATTTTTGGATTGTCGTGCGATGCGTATTATATTGAAGATACTTTTAGTTATGTCTCGTATATAAAGGATGTATAGTCAAAAAACTTTGTTTTTAAATCCTTTATATTAACTCGTGGTGTCTGTTTGCTTGCACCCTTGAACCCTTGCTTGTCACCAAAACTTTGGATCGATTTTTAACCCACTTCCTCGTAAGCTAGCGAGCTGAAATGTTTCAGGCAGTTTTGTGCCGATTATAAAAACAATGTATCAAAATTTCAGATTTATCGCAAGTACCGTAGTTAAATTATTGATTTTTTAAAGATTATTTTAATTATTCCTATGTATCATGTTATTTTTTTAGATAGAGTGTAAGGGTGCGCATAAAATTGAACAACCTTTCTGTCGCGCAATAAGGTGCGTATTTTATTGACAACACTTTTTATAAACATATTCCTGATCAGTGCGCATTATATTAAACACGTTTTACGAGACATAACTACAATTTTGTATTTTTGGATGGTTTGCGGTGCGTATTATTATGAACATTCTTTTAGTTACGTCTCGTACATAAAGGATTTATAGTGAAAAACTTTTTTTTTACGTTTTTTTTATTTACGGGTTTTTTATTACCAGTTTGAGAAATGGCACAACATATTGTGCTCTACCAGGATGAGTTTTATATGTCTTCTATGAACAGGGACAGAGAACGAACCCGGGCGTCTATTCTCTACGTACTCCCGCGGGTAGTCCTCAAGAAAAGATGAACAAACTATTGAATTATGATCGCACCGTCATGTTATGTAAGTACGGCGTAAACACGATGATTACAGGGGCGGAACCCATAACACAAGGACAAGGTTAGAGAATCATTGACTTAGAAAATAAGAAGGAAAGAAAAATAAAGAAAACGTTTCGTTCAAGAAAATGGCTGTTGGTTTTTTGTTTTGTTTTTTTTGGTTTAAATATATATTTTTTTAACTGAAGGTCAATGGCCCAGTCATAAAGGGACTTCATCTAAAATTCAACTTGTTGACAGACTCTAATAAAATGTTTATTTACTTAATCAATCTACAAAAGTTATTGCCTATCCAGAGTGTATTATCACGTCGGCGGGTGGTTTTAATACAACGGTTGAAATTTAAATCAGTGGAAAATGTTGTTTTTTTGTGGAATGTTCGAGGGCAAACTTCACATGGGAGGAAATTTAAATTTTTTGTATGGTCCATTTGTCTGCGTGCGTGTATATTCTTTATATATATAATATTATTTACATATATATATATATATATGTGTGTGTGTGTGTGTGTGTGTGTGTGTGTGTGTGTGTGTGTGTGTGTGTGTGTGTGTGTGTGTGCGTGCGTGCGTGTGTGCATGTATATAATATTAATTAAATTACTTTCTCATCAACATTAAATTACTTAACTTTAAGTTACGGCATATGTTTTCTAATAATTGTTTACACATTCTATTAACGATAAATCTATCTGATATTACAGAGTAAAATTTCATTTAAAAAAACAACAATAAAACAAAAAGAGTCTTACTTTTAAAAACTTATTTTGCATATTCTCTGTTATATATATTATTGTGACAGTCTGCTTAAGCAGTTACTGGACGTTTCGCAATGTTTCACATTTCACTTTACATCCAAAATAAATAAACGTGTCTTAACAGAATCTAATTGAATCCATGTTTTAAGATTACCATCTACACAATGCAACATACACGCACCCATATTTATCAGACTTTGTTAAAATATCGTTAAAAAATAAATAGATGTTGCTTGGTATTTTTTAAGTAATATCTTCGATGTAGATTGTCATGGCAGCGCTCGAAACTTGTCTTGATATTCGATCGGCTTAGAGCCATTACCCGCTGAGCCATCGGTTAACTCTTCGCGTGATCTCTCTTTAAACTTCTTGAAATCACATTACAAATTACTCGACATTACGTCTAAACTACGACGAGAAGATTGCTTAAAATTATTGCCGTTAGAAAGACGCTCAGCTGCGAGGGGCACTTTTATTAACTCTACGTAAAGAAATAACCTAAAATATGCCTCGGAGAAAAACATAATTTTAATGTCGTTTACTGTGTAATGTATACGCGAGGTATAATCTCAGCGTATTTGTTTGTTTTTATATACATTTCTATATTATTTTTGTTGCACATTGATTTGGTGTCAAGCTAGACGTTTGATACATTAGAAAATAAGTAACTTTTTTAAAAGTAAGACGCTTAAGAAAAACGCACACAATCACGAAAATAAAGTCATGTTGAAGAAAAACAATTTAACTAATTTTTAAAAGTAAATTTACCTTAGATTAAAGTTCCTCAAACTATCCTTGTATCAAATAAATGTCCTGAATATTAATGCCCGGAAAAATGAAAGTAACGTTTAAAGTTTATGAATGAAGTTTTGGTCTGAAGGGGGGCGACAACTCACATTGGTTTGTCAGGCAGAAGTCGCCGGGTTTTAATTGAACAAAGCGCGCGCCTTTCAAACGAGGCCCGGAACTGCCTCACTTCTGCCCACTGCGCGAGCTGGTCTCGTGTGGGAGGGGAGGGGGAGATACACGCCTATTTGGAGTTACTTACACGTTCACTCACTCCTGGCAAGTTGGGCTGCCACCCAGGGGTTGGAGTGGAAATACACGCTTGATTGAAGCTGGAGTTAGTTACACGTTCACTCACTCCTGGCAAGTTGGGCTGCCACCCAGGGGTGGGAGTGGAAATACACGCTTGATTGCAGCTAGAGTTACTTACACGTTCATTCACTCCTGGCAAGTTGGGCTGCCACCCAGGGGTGGGAGTGGAAATACACGCTTGATTGCAGCTAGAGTTACTTACACGTTCACTCACTCCTGGCAAGTTGGGCTGCCACCCAGGGATTGGAGTGGAAATACACGCTTGATTGCAGCTAGAGTTACTTACACGTTCACTCACTCCTGGCAAGTTGGTCTGCCACCCAGGGGTGGGAGTGGAAATACACGCTTGATTGCAGCTAGAGTTACTTACACGTTCACTCACTCCTGGCAAGTTGGGCTGCCACCCAGGGGTGGGAGTGGAAATACACGCTTGATTGCAGCTAGAGTTACTTACACGTTCACTCACTCCTGGCAAGTTGGTCTGCCACCGAGGGGTGGGAGTGGAAATACACGCTTGATTGCAGCTAGAGTTACTTACACGTTCACTCACTCCTGGCAAGTTGGTCTGCCACCCAGGGGTGGGAGTGGAAATACACGCTTGATTGCAGCTAGAGTTACTTACACGTTCACTCACTCCTGGCAAGTTGGTCTGCCACCCAGGGGTGGGAGTGGAAATACGCGCTTGATTGCAGCTAGAGTTACTTACACGTTCACTCACTCCTGGCAAGTTGGTCTGCCACCCAGGGGTGGGAGTGGAAATACGCGCTTGATTGCAGCTAGAGTTACTTACACGTTCACTCACTCCTGGCAAGTTGGTCTGCCACCCAGGGGTTGGAGTGGAAATACACGCTTGATTGCAGCTAGAGTTAGTTACACGTTCACTCACTCCTGACAAGTTGGGCTGCCACCCAGGGGTGGGAGTGGAAATACACGCTTGATTGCAGCTAGAGTTAGTTACACGTTCACTCACTCCTGGCAAGTTGGGCTGCCACCCAGGGGTGGGAGTGGAAATACACGCTTGATTGCAGCTAGAGTTAGTTACACGTTCACTCACTCCTGGCAAGTTGGGCTGCCACCCAGGGGTGGGAGTGGAAATACACGCTTGATTGCAGCTGGAGTTAGATAGACGTTCCCTCATCCTTGACAAGTTGGATGTCGGCATGGGGGTGGGAGGTAGATGAAAAGAGTCGTAAGAACAGTGGCGTAGCTATAAGGGGAGTGGGAGTGGGTCCGAATTCGAAAGTCCCCCGCCCCCACTTGAGGGTTCCCCCAAAGGAGTGTCCGAAAACTTTTTTACATTAAATATTACGCCATCGCCATGTATGCAGGGCCCTCCCCCAAGAGGCCAAGCCCCACGGGCTCCCAAATCCCTACAAATCCCTAGCTACGCCACTGCGTTAGAATGATGCACTGCACGAATAAGGATTCCCCCCAGTCTCACAATTAAAGCCGGCTAATGGGTATACTTTGACGTTGATGTTTGGGACCTGGTATACATAAAGCTGATTACATCTGTGAGATTAAAGATTAAACGCTACGTATTAAAATTTCATGAGAATAGATGTAAATAAAATGCAAAAGCTCTTGATTTATTTCTTTTTTTGTTAGAAGAAATAAATGATCTTCTACATAGACGGAGCGTCTGTCAAAGATAAAATAATTAAGGAGTGAATAGTGTCGACATTTATCAAATGTGTAAATGTGGGCGGCTGTTTGGTATTTAGAAGGCACAAAAGAGATCTATAAGTGAGAGAATGAGTGAACCGCATATGTAAAACCTCATAAGCGCCCGCCCCATGTTTTTAGTCATATTAAATCAAAGCACTTGAACTCATAACTTTTAAATTATTTTCTTCTTTTTAGTCCACTTATAAAAAAAAGTTGTTTGTAAAAATCTTTTTTTTACCTCTAATTATTTGTACAGAATAAAACATGAAATATGTTAAAAGTACCCACAAACGAATACAATGTAACGGCTCATTTAGCCATAATAAGAAAAAAAACTTTTCCCACTATTCTGCATTATACCGCCCTGACTTGAGCTGGTCAGCTCACACGAGAAGATAAGAAGTGACGTTTATACAATTCAGCTACTGACCCGAATCTGGTACCGGGGCAAAGGTTATTGCTGTTTTGCACCAATAAAAGCAAATTGAAACTACACAATACAGAGTTCATACTTCAGCTCCTGCTCTATAGAAGGAGCATCTGTAATATATCAGATTTAAATTGTATATAGTTGGTGTTCATTGCTGGTCAAATTACACACATTTGGCGAAAGGTCTTTCTCTTTTTGTGCCGCCAAACAATGGAATTCTCTACCATTACATATTTGCAGTATTCCAACTACTAAAGCCTTCAAGGCTGCACTAAAGACACATCTCTTCAAACTTTACTTTCGAAAGTAATCAAGGAAACATATCTTTAACCATAAACGTAGTTTATATGTAAACTACTGTCATTTATGTGGTTGTTAGGATATGAATGTTTATTAAATGCATTAATACTTCGATTTATGTTATTATGTTTATATAAAGCGCCGTGAGCCTAGTTCCTTACTGGGGTACAGTGCTTTATAAATTATCGATTTATTATTATTACATACCACATCTTATTTGTTCGTGATATATGAGAGCCGGGTAAAATTGTTTTCAGTAAGCGACAACCGCAAGTGACGTCCATTGATTTACTGCTGTCTTGTTGCTTGACTGCGGGGAACGCCAAGGAACATTCAGCTGGTGAAAATGATACATCACTCTGGGAGAACCTGTCTTACCAAACGTTTGATAACTTTTAGATGAAGCTTCGGAGCTAAAATAATTGATTTACTTTATCGACGTGTGTCTTGTATTTCTAAAAATTGCTCATTGTTTTTTCATTGCGTCTTTAAAGAAAAATTATATGTCATCAAATGTGAAAAAAAAATATTGGTTAGCTGCTCATATAAACTTGCCTAATAATTAAGAGTTTGTTAAAATACGAACCGCGTGTAGTGATACAACAGCGTTGAACACGTTCTATTACTCAGTCCTGTGCTCAAATAGGTGTTGGTTGGAAAAAGGGGAGGGGGTGTGGAGATACCAAAGATGGTTATAGTGTGGTCTTTTTTTATATAACAATGCAATATCTGGGAATTGTATTTAAAATATCGCTATGGAAAGACGTGATGAGTCGCCTTCCTGTATAATAATAATTGATAATTTATATAGCGCTGTATCCCAGCAAGGAACCTGGCTCACAGCGCTTTACATGGAGATCATATAACATATACATATAATAATTAAATAACCATTCACACCAAAATAACAACATAAAGGACAGTACATTACACATAAGCTACGCTAATCATTAAAAGAACATGTTGTTTCATTAATTCTGTAAATACATTTTGAAAAGATGCGTCTTAAGTGCAGTCTTGAAGGACTTGGTAGTTGGAATACTACGGATGTGTAATGGTAGAGAATTCCATTGTTTGGCTGCACAAAAAGAGAATGACCTTTCGCCAAAAAGTTTGTATGTGTCTCTGGTTTAATTAGTTGACCATTGAACGTTCCAACTTTGACAGCAGTACTAAGTCCTAGGTATATAGACCCGTACGCTGTACCGTGGTGGCACCGCAGTTATAGCGACAGTCCTAGGTTATAGACCCGTACGCTGCATCGTGATGGCGCCGCAGTTATAGCGACAGTCCTAGGTTATAGACCCGTACGCTGTACCGTGGTGGTGCCGCAGTTATAGCGGGTCGGAGTAGGGAAAAATCCACAACCTCGTGTTATGGGAGGTACCCCCCTATGAGAGGCAGACTAGGTCGACTTGTGCGGCTGCCATCTGCATGCCCAGACGACCCCCCTCATCTAGGGGATCGTCTCGGGGGCGTCCCCGTCGGCTGGCTCCCCTTGGAGGAGAGGAGAAAGCTGCCTGAGAATTCCCCGAGGGGACCTATAAGAGTCTTGGTGACTCTGCGCATTGACGCCATCTCAAATGTCACATATTTAGTCGTACTGAGTGACTTTTCGTTTTGGTCGGGATGCGGCCTTCAGCCGGTTCAACTCGAGATCCGTCGCCAACCGGTTAGATTCGGTTTAGGACGTGAACCGGTTGGATCTATTCGGGTTCAGTCGTAAGCGGACTACGGTTTGCGCTCTGACAACTTCGGGTTTCGGTTTACATTCCGTTTGTAACAGGTGCTGATTAGGGTTCTAACGTCTATGGGTTTTCGTTCTTGGAATGATTTGATTCCATGGTTTCCGTTCTTGGAATGAGTTGATATTGGTTTTATGGTCTATGGGTTTCGTTTTAGTTTCCGCCCGGTTCACACTTTTATTTTAAAATACTGTGGTTAATTTGTTATATACAGTACCTATTTTGTAATGGAGTTATTCGGGAACAAATAATGTTCACAGCTTTATAAAGATTTCGAAAATAAAATGGATGCCCACCAGATTATTTGATTCCAAATAATTAAATTCAGTTTAAAGAAAAAATTGGTTTTCAATGTTGATTACGGTTGCCTGGTGATGTGACGTCAGATAAGGTATAGGTCCCCGGCATGAGTGGAAGAAACAACCTGAAACTCGCCGGGTGTGAAATAACAACAAACAGATCGATGACATAAACGGTACAGAGTTATAGCCCCTTATTGAGTGCCGGGCGAGTTGCTCGGCGATTGTGTTGAAATTTAATGGGTTTTGGTGCAAATGTGGGGGGATAATTATTTGAATTAGAGATTGTGTGTGGGTGTTCAGTTTAGCCGATGCTGCGGATTGTAAAAAATTATTGTATAAAAGTGGCCATTTGTTTACATATTTAATAGGGTCTCTCAAACTCCGAGACAACTTAAAAGAAGTAATTAAGTTTAAAGATTTCTAGATTTTATGTTATGTAAAAATGGTATATATATAAATACAGTCGGAACTCTCCAAGTCGAACTTCCCTAATTCAAAAACCTCCCTTTATCGAATTAATTGTTAGCTCCCGGGCAAATTGCCTATTGTGCCATTTTCCCTTTAATTCGCAAACTCCGTAAGTCGAGTTTTTTTCCTGATCCCTTTGAGTTCGACTTAGAGAGGTCCGACTGTATATATATATATATATATTATATAGATATATATATATATTATATACATTCCTATATAATAAAAGGCTATGTTCCGTGCGGTCATCAATAGCGATTGGTCCCTCAAACACATATGACTCATACAGTCAATCATATTGAACACGTTTACGCCATTTACGCGGACGTTCAAAACAAGTTATTTTTGGTGCAGTATTTCTTCCAAGACTTTATTATCATTTATGCGCTTTAGGATTTATAGTCAAAAGGTCTGTTCTTACGAGTTATTTATTTTAACTATAATGAATAGTATTTTTGACGTGATGCACATGTAATGCCGGTCGAGACGGCTGTTGGAGGGGAGTTACAACATGCCGAACAGTGGCGGAACGTCCTTCGGCGGGCTTTGTTGCTCGTATATAAATAAATAAATAAATATATATATATATATATATATATATATATATATATAATATATATATATATATATATATTATATATATATATATATATATATATATATATATATATATATATAGACAAGATGCTGAGAGCCGTGGATAAATTCTGAAAGTTTCATAATGGGATTGATGATTATTCGCTGCTACCGTTTCGTTGTCCAAGACCTATTTCGTGTCGTGAAGAGATGTGTTTAAATCCTTAAAAATGTGGACTTCGATTTGACAATGGAAATTGAACTAAGCTGTACTTAAATGAGCGCGACGCCGATGTTTGACATAACATCATTTGGTGTTAAGTTAGTGTTAACTACCAGAGATCTAGTTGTTCTTAATTAGGACATCAACCATGCGACGGTCGGACTGAGTGAGTGTGCTGCGATAGTGGACGTCCGCCTACTTCAGGTGACCCCGTTAAGTCACGCTTCGTTATTTCACGAAATCGTTTAAGTCGCGGTAATTCCATGGCTTCTAAATTTTGTGACGTAACATAGCAATAAATAATACGTACGTATGATTTTCCCGCGATTTAGAGTTTCTGTTTGCCAGGATATGTATTGATATATATAATAAGTGAGTATAAACTTAATTTAATTTTTTTACAAATTTAATTATGTTATAGGCAAGAAGACACTTTTTTTTGCATGCTTTATTATCGCGCAACAAGTTACACTGAAATCTGTACTAAGTGACTAATACGGGTTAACGGGGTCGCACTGTGTAGTGGTTGGTGTTCTGTCATGTTGGTTGGTTTGCTATGATGGGGGTGATGTGCAATAATTGTGGTTGGTGTAGTATGATGGTGTGTTATGATGGTATTTGGGTTGCCATGATGGTGGTTAGTGTGCATTGATGGCGTGCTATGATGGGGGCTAGTTTGCCATGACAGTGCCCGGTGTGCTATGACAGTGCCCGGTGTGCTATGACAGTGCCAGGTGTGGTATCACAGTGCCCGGTATGCTGTGACAGTGCCAGGTGTGCTATGACAGTGCCCGGTGTGATATGACAGTGCCCGGTGTTCTATGACAGCGCCCGGTGTGCTATGACAGTGCCCGGTGTGCTATGACAGTGCCCGGTGTGCTATGACAGTTCCCGGTGTGCTATGACAGTGCCCGATGTGCTATGACAGCGCCCAGTGTGCTATGACAGTGCCCGATGTGCTAAGACAGTGCCCGGTGTGCTATAACAGTGCCGGGTGTGCTATGAGTTAGACCAGTGTGCTTTGACGGCGGCTTCCTTGAGAAATTATCCGCCGTCGCGATGAGCGATCGTCTGCTTTCTTTTGTTTAGAGCTTGTATGATTAGATGTCGTGGAAGCGGTACCAGGAACGGAAAGGGATCGGTCTCTGCCGTCGTGTTGACCCGCGGAGCAAACAACGCGGGAATGGCGACCGTTATTGAAACTATGTCACGGGCGTTAAGACTAGGGCCAGGAATGAATGCCACACGTGGGTTGGAGCAAAGTGGGCAGGTCGAGGGGTGGGAGCGGGGGGCGGGGGAGTCGAAAGACTTGCTTCAGTTAAGGATAGATTATCAGTAATTACCATTAAGTGTAGTGAGTAAGTCATTAACAGTGGAGAGACAAGACGTGTGACGCCATTGGTGGATTTTGACATAGTCTTGTCTTAATATGGGTGAGATTGCAATCAGGCTTTTTGATAATTAAATATATTAGATACGACACGCAGCGTAGCAAATGCCGCAGACTCATTCATAGATAGTAGATAGTACAAAGAAAATGGGGGGGGGGAACTAACATAAACAGCAACGCGAAATGAGAATAAAGCGAGTGAATGTCGGGGGAGGGGGAACCGCTGATGCATTGTTGGTCTCGCGACATACGCACAGCGATTGTTGATAACTTCCCCCCATACACTCGCTTGCCACACATAAACTGTCATTGGTCGACCCTGGCGAGGGTCATTCGTCATGCTTATTTGCTCGCGTCTTGTGCTTGTCCTAATTTCTTTTGAATTATATGTCTTGATAAGTTGTTAAAACAGGGTATGTTTAAGACAGGACGTTACAGACCAACGAACGTTTCGGCAAAAAGCCTTATTCAACGAACAAATAGACAAAAACAAAAATAATCTAACAAAATGAAATAAAAACTAAGCCGCATATGAAATCCAATGTCATAAAGATCTATAGCTATTCCCAGCCACCTTTGTTCCCCTAACTAGTGTTAAGTACACTCAAGGACACCCTTGGCCCCGGTAAAAATTCCTACCCTGACGGAAATTCGAACACATGACCCTTGATACGCCAACCTAGCACGCATACCACTCGACCACCGTGCCAACATCAAAGTACTCCTCGCTCTCAAGAGTTTTGAATACATAGTAAGGGATACAATTCAAAATACTTACATCACACACAAACACTGAGATTACTTTTAACCGAATTCAACTTAAGATATTAACTTCAAATTGCTGTCATTAAGGCCGGGCCCACAAATCCTTTCCAATGTGCTTGATCTTATCTTATCTTATCTTATCTATACAGACGCTCCTTCTATGCAGAAGATAGTTGCGTCTACAGACCATGACAGATGATCTGTTGGCAAGTGATGCAGCGTTCACAGGCCACGGCTTTGTGGGCTCCACGCATTACCCAGCCGCCTAACTAGTGTTAGGTTCGGAGCTGGGTGACTCAGGGACGCCCTAGGCCCCGGGAAGAAATCCCTGCCTTCACATGGATTGGAACCCGTGACTATCGGTACGCCAGTCGAGCGCGCTGCCACTCGACACCAGTGTCTTTTGGGGAAATATATACAAGTGTACATGATGATCTGTGTAAAATGTATACGTTATCAGCCACCAGGTATTCAAATAAAATTACTTACTTTGGTGAAAGTTACATATATTTTTTTTTAAATGTCTTTATCAACGTTTAGCTAATAATTCAATTCGAGGGCTGAAAGTCTGCATAAATAAAATATTTATAAATATCAATTTTTAAAAAAAACATATGAATGCTCAATGGATGAAGAGTTGGTTATTTGTTATCTTATGGTGCTAAATATAATTCATCGAATTAAAGCTAATATATTCTCACACTCTGGAAAGCTTGAGAATACTGTCTTACAGTTTTGGCTAACACTTGGCCAGCATGCTCCACCTGCTGGACAGTGCCTTTCAATGTTGCCTGAATGAAGGTCTCATCACAAAAAGCTAAATTGCCCCAAATATTTAAAGGACATCTGTGTTCTATATAATTCTCTTCGTGGGACCATGCGAGACAAGCTGCAAGTATGTGCAACCGAGCATGACGAATGACCCTCGCAGGGGTCCACCAAAGTATTGAGGCCAACAATGGTCCTTGCGTTTCACTTGCATTGTTTCTTCACAGACTAACGTGAGATTCGTAGTGTACTGGTTATCATGTCCGCCTTATACGGGGAGGGTCCTTCGTTCAAGCCCCAACGAAAACATGTGTTTTTTTTTAAATTTTTTAAAAATGTCTGTTTGTGCCCGTTCTTTTACCCATTTATTACCAAGACTAGCTGACCCGCAGAGTAGCATTTTACGCCGCTAATAAATTAGTGACGTGCGAAGACATCCTGAAAGACACAGTTGTCAAAATGGGGTGGGTTTGGGCAAACGACTGTGGGTGAATGAAAAGAAGGAACTCTGGAGAGACCCGCTGCGTAGCATACGCTGCAGAATTGCTCAAAATAGACAGTGCAAAGAACTGTTGGGGGGAGTGAGAGTACAGACACAAAAAGCAGCACTAAGTAAATAAAAAATAGCAATTAAACGTAAAGACATGCACACTGAGGTTGTTATTACCCGCTTCCCATTTATTACTACCATCACTTAAACATAAACTGTGATTGGCCGACCCTAGAGAGGGTTAGTCATATTTAGGGTTTTTAATTGCGTGTTGTTGTTTTTTGTTGTTGTTTTTTTTTGGGGGGGGGTGGTGGAAAAGCGATTATTGATTATGTAACTCCGATTTTAAACCAATTATCGTTTTATAGCTGACTTCATAGAAGTTAGGGGTGTACCGAATTTCGCATGCAAATGTCTCGAAACCAACAATGAGTCGGCAGCCCCCCCCCCAACCGACGTTCACTATGCTACGACGCGGGGCGTCTAGTTAGCTATATTATTGCATCCTGCATGAAAACAACCCATACACTACTTTGTATAGAAAAACCAGTTTCATTTCGGAAAATCTGATGCTCTAGTAAAGTTTGACATTACTAAATTGCGACACACAATGTCCCCCAGTGAGTCCAAAGTGGACTCAATATCCACGAATTCTGTGTGTGTGATAACTGATGTTTTATTTGATAACCGTCTACTATAACAAAATGTTAATACTTTGAATTCAAGATGCTCATGATAAATCTTTGTATATTAAATGGTGGCAGCTCACTGATAGAAGGTGACAAACAACTTTCTCGCTTTGCCCTTTGGGACACCAAGGAGTTGTCCCACTGCAAGGTACCGTTTACTAGTTGACCCTTTGGATAAGGAAGCTAAATTTCTCATTACAAGGTAAATTATCAGCAGAGCGGGTTTTCGGTTATCTGCGATTGTTCATGATGGCGGTATTATTCCAATGAAATATTTCAGTGAACTAAATCTTTATCTCCAACAGTTTTAGAATGTGTGCATTTTTCACTCACTGTTTGTCAATTGTCACCTGCTGTGGCTGTCATTTGTGTTCAGTTGAACGGTTTATAATTATTTCAATGTATTGTGCCAAGTTGAGAGGACATCATTAAATAAGTTTAAAATGCTAACCATTGTATCGGCAGTAAACAAATTAATTAATGCAAGTCACCGTAGTTATGCATGCATTTTCCAATCACTAGCAGTAATGAAGTAAGAAGAAGTGGCTTGGGGCACACACACACACACATTGCTTTCACGTAACACGGTAGCATGTGCGCAATTATTTACTGACCCCTTTGTTTAGTGAACAGTTAAATATAATTTATTCGTAAACGTTTAAGCTATATTAATTTATGCCATTTTCATGGCTTAATTCAAAGATGTGTTATCTACTTTTAGTTATAACAACTATGAATGGGAGTAAACCATACAGTCTTCTTCAATTTGAAATCTGGTAACATTAAATAAATATTTAAATTATTATCATTATTCTCACACCAATATTCATCATCCCTTTGAATGTATTCCCCATTCCCCATCTCTACCTCCCTAATTAAGGAAATGCATGAAATGAGTGTAATTAGTTATTTTCAGACGACAATGTAAAAAATACTAGTTACCATAAAAATCCAACATTTCTTAGCAGTACCATGGCAACTGTCCTTTCATTCGTTCGGGTCCACATTTGCCTCAGATTTTCAAAAAGTACAAATATGATAATCTGTTTTTTTAAAAAAAAACGTTTCTCATAATTTGTGAAAGTTTAACCTGTCAGAGCTTCCTAAAAACGTAATTCCGTGCCTCGATGTGTAGATGTCTTTAGTATGACCCAAATGTTGTGTATTAGTTCGCTGCTTGCAACTGGCCTCACCTTAAACATGGTAGCCTAACAAGTTACATGCACGTAGTATACATTGAGAAAATAGACTCTAGAGATTCGAAACAATAAACAAAATTTTTTAATGGTAACACTAACGACGAATAAAATAAAAATATTTAATAAATGTTAACGTATTGAAAAATATGATCAGCATCAGGTCGACTATCATTACTTCTCTACATGTTTATCTTCTAATCTCTCTAATTACTCTTCAAGAAAATCCCCCTCCCTCCCTGACCCCCTCCCATATCCTATCATCATGGAAGCCCAGCCCCTAGTCGCGCCAATTTGCCTCCTTTCATTCCACGGATTCAAAGCCTTGTATTTCACAATGTCATCTAGTTCAAGAATTGCAACTCTTGTGTTTTAACTGGGCCATTGGATCACACTGAGGGTGTTTCTGCTGCAGTTAGAACTCATTAAAGTTGACCTACTTGAATACAGGTACTGAGATGATTTGTGGGGGTGGAGGAGGAATGTTTGGGTCTGGACAGGCAGGATAGGGACATGGTGGAGTGGGTGGGGGTGGGGGAGGGGTCAGGTGTTGAAATCAATTGAAAATAGCGTAATACTACCCAAAAAAAAAGGTGAAAAGTGTAAAGGGTGAAGGTCGAAAGTGTGGGAGGAAGGGCTGAACAAAAAAGTACATGTTCGTGATCAATAAGTCCTACCAACTAATGGGGCTGTAGTAATGGTTTAGCACGTTGGAATTTTGAAAAAGTTAATAATAGACTTAACGCACGGTTTGTATCAAGATGAAAATAATTTGAAATAATTCACGTGACGTAAATGACGAGGACAATCGAGGCGAAAACTCGTGGAATAGACTAAATGTTTCAAAAACTAAATAAAAAAAATAAACAAGGCAAATACTACGTATTAGTATTGAATATTAATTCCTACACCAAAGAGGCAAATCCTTGTTCACAACAGAAATTGGTGTGGCGCTTTTTAAAAAAAATGTCGCTACGCTTTTAAAAACAAGTACCGTATATATTCGTTCGTAAGCCGACCTTTTTAGGACAAAATCTGGGGAGTTGAACAATTCCTTCTCCAACATTGTTCTAAATATTATTAGCTATCATTTGACGTTTTTTTTTCAACCCGATGGCTGTTATGGTTGTCGAAGAATTTAATGTTATTAACACATTCAGATAAATACACATTCAGTTTAATACACATTGAGATTAATACACATTCAGATTAATACACATTCAGATTAATACACATTCAGGACAGGGAACTAAAAATAGATGTTTGCAAGAGAAAGACAACTCAGTCACTGATCTCTACAATGTCATCTGAAGGGTTTTAATTATTTTAACGTAAGATCTATACACTCTTAATCACTTTCCGACATTAAGTTAAAAAAAACGCGGGTCATTTATCCCCAAAAGGAAACAACTATGTACTGGCAGGTGATCTTAACGATCAGCTGTAGAGCGATAGCAGAGGCGTCACTAGGGTTGGCGTCACCCGGTGCGGGGCGTCATGGTGTCAACACCATGACAACTTACCACCATAGACATCCCCCGAGTCTGCCAGTGCCAACTAACGGGAACATACGTAATTTTACACGTTGGTGTCACTCATTGTGATGGTGTCACCCGGTGTGGTCCAACCCCTAACATTGACGCCTCTGAACAGTAGAGTTCCTAAGACGATCTAACTCCTGACAGATTGTGTTATTTTTATAACTAAATGATAACCGCGGCCATGGGAAGGTATGGTAGACATCACTTACCCAGGCGGGACCCCGTGTAATTTTTAACTACTTCCGGTGAAAGTTAAAACGTCTTTACTGTCTATATATAAACATCTGCACTGTCTATATATACACATCTGCACTGTCTATATATAAACATCTGCGTTTGAAAACAAAAACCAGGTCACACGTGTGGAGTTCTAGCAATTATTTCGATCCCTTTGGATAACTTTAAAAATAAATGAATTAACGTGCCAAACAGAGATTCACGGAAGGTAATTTGTCAATGTTAGTGGCAACATTGAGCTAGAAAGAGATAAATCTTTCAATGAAGTTTGGCAAGGATGTAATGATGAGTAAACCAATTATAGGAAGGACGATCATGATTTACGTCTTAGAGATATACGTTCATCAGCCTGTCTTGACTGTAAATGAAGGTCGTGGTTTTTTTTGGAAGTACGTGTCACGTGATAGCATTTAATTTATTGGTGTAAGGGAAAACGACATTTACATTTTTTTTAAATTTCACGTTGTCTTGGAACATGTTTCGTGGTTTAAGAATGGCTTATGAATTTCCTGAATTGTTGCCATAGATTCAAAATAGTTGATGTGCATTCGAATTATTTCATGTACTTATTTTTATGATCTCAAGCAAATTGGAAGAGTTCAAGTTTTTTTGGAAAAGTTCATTTTCGCGCTTGCTCTTATCGTTACGAAAAGATAATATTTAAGATTGATATTTACAAAATTGTTTCTCTTTCTTGATATTCCTAATTTGTTCCATCCTTTGATATATCTGCGTCGTAGATTATATTCTTTTTCCATCGCTCTAATTTTATATTTTGACATTCGTATTTAGAACGTTTGTCAGCCTCATACACAAGTATATCCATCAGATGCTTCCTGTATCTCCTCCATGTCACTGCTGACCATCTGCTGTTTTCCACGTCTTCACGTGACGCTCGATGGATGTTCAGTGTCTAAAGAGTAGTTTGCTGTGTCCCTCCAGTTGGTGTCTAAGCAGAGAGATGATCAATGGACATGGTGGCGCCTTGAGTGTCCTACTGTGTTCGGGCGTCCCGTTTCACTCAATGTCGTCGGCTCGACTGAATAGTTTTGTGACATTTCGCTATTGAGTTTGGGCCTTGGATACTTTTGTACTTTAAATATTGGTACCCTTGATATAATTTCACTATTGTGCATAGTATTATGATACCGTTGTATTGCAGTACTTAGTGCTCAATTGCCATAGCACTGTCGGACTTCATCAAAAGTCTCACTTGTACTTTCAATCCTAGTTATCTGATGCCAGCACTCAGTAGAACTTGGTATGCAGATATTGGAACTATGATTATATTTTACTGAAGCATTGAGCTATGAAAAACTAAATTTCTGTCCCGCGGCATGAGATCCTGGAGAAATGTATAATTTTCTTGAATGTTTCTCCCCTGCTGATAGGTGGTGTGCTTAATTAAACATTGACAGAGTTTTGTTTTCCCCTTGTTATCAATGGTGCTCACTATGACGATTAGGACTAAAACTTTTGTTTGTTTGTTGTAAAAATAAACTTTAAACCTAGATTTTCATGTAATTCTGTAAATTTTGATCTAATTGAAATAACACAACATCAAAAAATGCGCGAAATTCTCAAACTGCATAGGTGACTATAAAATATAAGTAATAATATGTTTTAATCAATGTAATAGAAACCACCGTTCTAACTTTTAAAAAAAAGGTTAATGCTGAAATGTAGTTTCATTGACCTTATTGGATCAGCTGACTTTTATAGAATGTGGTTTCGATTCTGACGTCTGTAGGCATGTCAACGTAATCTTATGTCAACAATCAAATCGTGTTTCAATGTTTATTTATGTAACGTTTTATCTGTTTTGGTTCAGTAAATTTTAATTATTTAATAAGATATTTTATTCTGGAATTTAAAAAAAATTCTCGTTAACACAATTTATTTATTTGTACATGGATCGTTGTATAACGAAAAGCTTTCACATATTAACATTTTGAGAATGTTTTATAGAATTTTAATTAAGAAAGGAAATTAAGAACTGGAATTCATTTCGTTCACTAATAGGGCTTACAATACATGAACCTAATTGATCTTCCACTCCTCCTATATAATAAAAGGCAAGTTTCTGTCCTTTCTGTCCCGTCATCTATAGCGATTGGTCCCTCAAACACATATGACTCAGACTCCTACAGCCGATCACTAGCGGAGAAAAATTTACATATTACGCGGATATTCGAAACGAGTTAATTTTGGTGCAGATTTTTGTCATAATTCATCATGTTGTTCCCATCTTGAAGTGATGCCTGCCGCTTATTCCAATGACAATTCTGATAATGCTTTTTTCTTGATGGTCCTGGAGGGTAGTGGCAAGAGTTTTAAGTGTTGTTTGTTTTTTGTTGCTGTTATTGTTGTTCTTCTTTTGTTGTTGTTGTTTTGTGGTTGTTGTTATTGTTGTTGTTTTGTTGTTGTTGCTTTCTTGTTGTTGCTGTTGTTGTTGCTGTTGTTGTTGTAGTTGTTGTTTTGTTGTTGTTGTTTTGTTGTTTTTGTTTTGTTGTTGTTGCTGTTGTTGTTTTGTTGTTGTTCTGTTGTTGTTGTTTTGCTGTTGTTGTTGTTTTTGTTTTGTTGTTGTTGTTGTTTTGTTTTTGTTGCTGTTGTTGTTGTTTTTGTTTTTGTTGTTGCTGTTGTTGTTTTTGTTTTTGTTGTTTTTGCTGTTTTTGTTGTTGTTTTCGTCCACATCCGTTGCCCATCGACGACAATGTCCTGCAAACGCTTCAGCATAACAACTACCAAAACATAGCGTGCATGAACTTCACAGGTCACCCAACACTTATTCCCGTCCTTGGGCGGGCTTTGTTACTAGTAAGTTTATAAAGCCATAAAGCTGAACCTTAGAACGTCCAGACTCATTGACAATGAAATAAACATACATAGATCCCGTAACGGATGTAATGCTTCTTGGATGTAATGCTGATTTGTTCAATAGTGCGCTCCAATAATTACTGCACCAAATATAACTCTTTTCGAACGTTCCGCATAAAATTGTTCAATATGATAATAAATGAATCAAATAAAAATAAATTAATGTTCTGTATTACGTTATTTTTTAAATCCTTTATATTAACTCGTGGTGTCTGCTTATTCCTGATCGGTGCGCATTGTATTAAACATGTTTTACGACACAACTACAATTTTGTATTGTTGGATGGTCTTGCGCTGCGTATTATAATGAACATTCTTTTAGTTACGTCTCTTACATAAAGGATTTATAGTCAAAAACTTGTTTTTTTTTACGTTTTTTTTTACAATTTAATCTGATGTGTATTTATTTTGAAACCTTCCGTCATTTTTGACGGGTGATACGCTGGTAATTTATTAATAATAAAGGGCGTGACATTTTCGGTACAGTGTGTCTAAATTGCTTGAAAACATTGATGTTATAAAATATTTCTAACGTGCTTGTTAATAGTTGTTTTACATCAAAGAAATAAGCAGTTTCGGAGTGGAATTTTTTAATTTTCTTTAGTTATAAATTTTTTACATGTATAAGAAGCCGAACAGAAGATCTGATGAAAGATTTTTGGCAAAAATTTGCTGTATAATATAATATGATAGTTAAAGTGAGGACAGATCAGCGGGAAAATAAACTTCAAGCAGCGATCTATCAACTAGGCAGTGTCTCTGTGACTTGATGATGCCTAAATACACATTAGTGTTAATTTCTTAAGCGCGGTGTTAAATTGTGAAATGTTCAATTATAATGTGGGCCTCTTCTTATACGTCAGCGTTGTTCACCTCGATGCTGATATTTGACAGAAACAAATTG
Organism: Ampullaceana balthica; assembly: GCA_944989445.1. NCBI lineage: Eukaryota > Metazoa > Mollusca > Gastropoda > Lymnaeidae > Ampullaceana > Ampullaceana balthica. The sequence continues at coordinate 461,385 of CALYLW010000140.1, read as the reverse complement.
TCCCGCCCAATGTATGGACCAACCCCCCACTCCTACACAAAGAAAACTCACCGCACGACACACACACACATTTGGAAACTCTTTAAGAACCAAGATAAGGCCCTAAGTTTGTGTTTTGTTTTGGTGATACAATTTATTTAGCCTGAGAAGACGCGATGGCGTATTTGCCTACAAGAAGGTAAATTTGCTCTTCATATTTGGTGTCTCTGCAACACTGGAAGAACTTTGTCCTGGCGAAGGTGGTACAATCTATAAATTGGATCAATATCAAAGTATGCGCAGGGGTTGGGACGGCGGGGGCGGTCATACTGGCTATACTTTGGTCATACTGGCTGTACTTTGGTCATACTTGCTATACTTTGATCATACTTGCCATACTTTGGTCATACTGGCTATACTTTGGTCAAACTTGCTATACTTTGGTCATGCTGGCAATACTTTGGTCATACTGGCTATACTTTGGTCATACTGGCTATACTTTGATCATGCTGGCAATACTTTGGTCATACTGGATATACTTTGGTCATACTGGCTATACTTTGGTCATACTGGCTATACTTTGGTCATACTGGCTATACTTTGGTCATACTGGCCATACTTTGGTCATACTGGCTATACTTTGATCATACTGGCTATACTTTGGTCATACTGGCTATACTTTGGTCATACTGGCCATACTTTGGTCATACTAGCTATACTTTGGTCATACTGGCTATACTTTGGTCATACTGGCTATACTTTGGTCATACTGGCTATACTTTGGCCATACTGGCTATACTTTGGTCATACTGGCTATACTTTGGTCATACTGGCTATACTTTGGCCATACTGGCTATACTTTGGTCATACTGGCTATACTTTGGTCATACTGGTTATACTTTGGTCATACTGGCTATACTTTGGTCAGACTGGCTATACTTTGGTCATACTGGCTATACTTTGGTCATACTGGCTATTAGGGGTCTACCGATATGCCTTTTTGCCGATATTGCCGATACCGATATTACCGATATTTTTTTTGCCGTTTTGAGTGCCGATATGAGTATTTGTTAGGACAAAAATAACAGCTGTCATATTTGATGACGTCATATTTCTGTAGGATTCAAAACGTACTTTCTGTCTTCCTCTCTCCCATTGAACTGCCTTCTCTGTCTTTCTCTCTCTCTCTCTCTCTCTCTCTCTCTCTCTCTCTCTCTCTCTCTCTCTCTCTCTCTCTCTCATTCTTTCGGTTTAGAGCTGGCTATGCTTTATACCTGTAATTTTTTTTTAAATCATTATTTGCCACATTCGGTATCAAGTTTTTAATAAAAAATCCAAATGCATATATCAATTGTTCTTTATGCACTGCTTTACTTTCACATATTGTCCGTCAACTACAATAAAATGAAATCATCGCGGGGATTCAACACAACCGTCAGAAATTAGGGCCTTAAATCCAAATCTCAACACATCTGAGTGCATTTCTTGGCCAATGACGTGTGTTCTTTTGGGAGTAATTTGACCTGCTTCTTGACATAAACATTTTCTCAAATTCAAAAAACGGCTCCAAACATGTAATCACATATATTTTCACCCACAACTTGGGTTGGAAAAGAAACGTTCGACTTTGCTACAACTGTCTTCTGTCAAGATTATGAAAATGTATGAACTATTGTGTATACTCGATACGCCTCTAAACTATGAACATCACATTGGACTAATCTTGTATATATGAAATATATCACCTACCGCAAACCAATTCAAAACTCTATGATATTTTTCACCACCTTCAAACCAAGGAAAAGATAACGAAACCTCTCAACTTTATAGTTCTGCTGACATTTTTATCAATCGCTCCTGAATCTTTTTTTTATTTTTTTTATTTTATTTTAAAGCTGCCCTTTACTTTTGCAACATGGTGGATAGGAAACGATTTCTGTTGACCAAATTTTGATCAGCCGATTACTCTATAAACACAGCAAATGTTGTTGTTATGGTGAGTAATCGACAGCGTAGTATCGTTGGAAGTCGGTTCATTGGCAACGCGACGCCTTTGTTTTCGGGGCGTGAATTTGTTCAGGTAGTGATTTTATTGACTTGAACTAATTGTTACCCTGCGCCGTGGTGAATAGACCGGGCAGCGTTCGAAAGAGAAAACGAAAACAAGTTGAACTCTTGTGCCCAAGCTAACCGATAGAAAGCGGATTTGTTTTTTAAAGAGCAAATCTGGATAGATTCTGTCGATTCCTTAGTGGTCTTAGTTGGAATGCATACATATTCGGCTACTTGTTATCTTAAATGTTTGGTATTTTAAAACGGAAGATCAGAGGGGTAACTGGGTTTTTGACGCCCTTTAATAATTTATTTTGGCGCCATTTAAATCAAAATTTAAAAATTAGAGATCTAACTGCGCCCTTCTGAACTGGCACAGGCCTGCGCCATTGGCAACTGCCCCAATGCCAAGCCGTTGTTACGCCACTGCGGAAGATACTAGATCGGACAAACGAGGTTTGGATGAAGAGTGAAGTGGTTTCTGTAAGGAATACAAAATACTTAACAGCCTAAGCAACGCATGGCCGCAAATAGAATCCCTTGTTATACACTTCAATTTGATATTTTTAAACGAGCGATAGTAATTGACATTCTGTTAGTTTTCATTTAGTAAAGTGTAGATTGAGAGAGTGCAGCGTATTAGTCGACAATGCTGCCGGATGACATTATATTGAAATATTGCAGCGTATTAGTAGACAATGATGCAGGAAGACATTATATCAAATATGTTTAGCCTAATCCATTGATCTAAGCCGAAAAATAAACTATTATATCTTGGATCACTCATTCGAAAACAAAATTCTGGCAACACTCGTCTCAATGAACTTTTACATGATTTCTTGTTAGTGAACGTAGAGAGCATTGATGTCACAGGTTTATGTTTACAATTCAAGACATTCGTTTACTAAAAGTACGACGAGACTTGCTAAACATCAAAGGTCACCTAGGGGGGATAATTAGTTATACGGCAGACGTGACCTTGTAATGTTTGGGTCCAATGTCAATAACAGGGATGATGCCCTTGGCATAGCTTAGATTTTCCTCACAAAAATCTTTTGTTCGTTTTTTTTATAAAAAATTAATTTATCGTCTTTTGTGGTTAGCGAATTTTGTTTGTAATCAATGTTGTCGGAGTAAAAGATTTCTTATTTTCAATATATCTATTTTTTAATTGCCGTTGTGGCTAAATTTTTGGAGAATATAAATAATTTCTTGAATAAATGAAGAAGCGCTATTTGTTTTTCTTTTTCTTTTCAGGAGTGAAAAAAAAATTTAAAAAAAAACTAAAGTGATAAAAAAAGAAAATTTTTTTCTAAGTTTTACTTTTTCATTATTTGTCCAGTCTTTGTAAGTCAGAAATTGTATGAATCATGTATCTATGAGTAAATATTAAGCTATATATAAAAATATATTCAAGACAGTAAAGATTTATTGAGAAATGTTCTCAGCTTGCATGAATCTCGCTTAAATTACTGCCGCAAGAGAAAAAAAAATATTGATTTTTTAAGATAATACTTTTATAGTTTGCCCCATACCTTTTTAGCTAGTTCCGTCCATTAATCTTACATAGCAATTTAGCTTCAATTTATCGAATGCTTGTACCAATTGATATTGGTTTCAGAAAGATATTGAACATCTCCTACACAGCGCACATCACAAACGAAGCAACACACTAAGTACTGTCATTGGCCCCTACGAGGACCTACTCACATCAAATAAGAAGAGGAAATTACGATGGTACGGACACGTGACAAGAACTGGAGGTCTCGCAAAAACCATATTACACGGCACAGTCCAGGGAGGAAGGAAAAGAGGCAGACAAAAGAAGAGATGGGAGGGCGATATCAAAGAGTGGACCGGCCTGTCATTCAGCGACTCTCAAAGGGCAGCACAGGACCGTGACAAATGGCGTGTGTTAGTGAGCAGTTCACGATGGTGCCCCAACGACCCAACAACGGGTTAAGGGATAGTTCAAGTTCAAGTTCAAGTACCAATAGACGGACTTGTTTCATGGAAACAAAGTTAATATATTACATAAACGCTTTCGTCAGAATAAATTATATGCTTCTGTTCATTAAAACTGTTTTGTTTATCTTCAAACATTCTGAAATGATGTATTTTTAACATGTAAACGTGCATAAATATCTATGTGGGTACCAGATAGCTCTGCCGTTAATTGTATAAATATATATGTGGGTACCAGATAGATATGCAGGTTAATTGCATAAATATATATGTGGATACCAGATAGATATGCAGGTTAATTGCATAAATATATATGTGGATACCAGATAGATATGCAGGTTAATTGCATAAATATATATGTGGATACCAGATAGATATGCAGGTTAATTGCATAAATATATATGTGGATACCAGATAGATATGCAGGTTAATTGCATAAATATATATGTGGTTACCAGATAGCTCTGCCGTTAATTGTATAAATATATATGTGGGTACCAGATAGCTATGCAGGTTAATTGCATACATATATATGTGGGTACCAGATAGCTCTGCGGGTTAATTGCATAAATACCTATGTGTGTACCAGATAGCTCTGCGAGTTAATTGCATAAATATCTATGTGGGTACCAGAAAGCTCTGCCGATAATTGTATAAATATATATATGTGGGTACCAGATAGCTCTGCAGATAATTGTATAAATATATCTGTGGGTACCAGATAGCTCTGCCGATAATTGTATAAATATATATGTGGGTACCAGATAGCTATGCAGGTTAATTGTATAAATATCTATGTGGGTACCAGATAGCTATGCAGGTTAATTGTATAAATATCTATGTGGGTACCAGATAGCTCTGCAGGTTAATTGTATAAATATCTATGTGGGTACCAGATAGCTCTGCCGTTAATTGTATAAATATATATGTGGGTACCAGATAGCTCTGCAGGTTAATTGCATACATATATATGTGGGTACCAGATAGCTCTGCAGGTTAATTGCATAAATATCTATGTGGGTACCAGAACGCTCTGCCGATAATTGTATAAATATATATGTGGGTACCAGATAGCTATGCAGGTTAATTGCATACATATATATGTGGGTACCAGATAGCTCTGCAGGTTAATTGCATAAATATCTATGTGGGTACCAGAACGCTCTGCCGATAATTGTATAAATATATATGTGGGTACCAGATAGCTATGCAGGTTAATTGCATAAATATCTATGTGGGTACCAGATAGCTCTGCGGGTTAATTGCATAAATACCTATGTGTGTACCAGATAGCTCTGCAGATAATTGCATACATATCTATGTGGGTACCAGATAGCTCTGCAGGTTAATTGCATAAATATATATGTGGATACCAGATAGATATGCAGGTTAATTGCATAAATATCTATGTGTGTACCAGATAGCTCTGCAGATAATTGCATAAATATCTATGTGTGTACCAGGTAGCTATGCACATTAATTGAAGCACTAACGTTCATGCACTGTTATTCATCAGATGCCTTGCTTACCTATTAGGTGTTATCAGACATAACAAGGAAGTGAACTTACTTTATGTAACATAACCAATGAGTACGTAGATAATTCGAGATATATTAAATAATATAATTTGCAATCTGTCACGCAAGTAGTGTCTGTCAGTCCTGACGCCATGCGAGGTAACTCCCGATAAATAAAAATAAACATATTGCTTTCGAGATTTAAAAAATGTGTTGCTCACCATAAAATATTGTGACGTGACGTCATTATTTGAGCTTTTATTAATGTGTGATGGGAACGAAGTAAAAAGAGCTATGTTTTATTTGATGTGATAAATATTATTATTATTTTTTTGTATTAAATGTCCGTTTTTGTGTATGTGTCCATGTCAATATTACGTACGTAATTATAAATTTAATTTTCTATATTAATATAAAATGGGCCGTCCATAAATGACGTCACGTGATTTTTGCCGATTTTTGACCCCCCCCCCTTGTCACGCGTCATCAAAAAAACTTAGAACCCCCCACCTCTAAAAATACGTCACAGATCTTTGAAAAAAAATTAAATTAATAATAAAAAATAAATAAATAAATAAAAAACTATATTTTCTATTATGAAAATAAGTATGTTTCAAATCACTTTTATTGTCATTTAAGTATTTATTATTTATTTAGTGAAGATCTACATTGTAATATCGTAACCCACGTGAAGCATTTTTTAAAAACGTTTAACAGTTTTTAAGGAGCGTCTGTATTGATAAGATAAGATAAGATAAGATAAGATAAGATAAGATAAGATAAGAAGCGGCCTTCTGAAAACGAACTGTGTTAACATCCTTAGCTTATATTTTATTTTAATGCATACAAATTAAACATTGACTATTAATCATCACGGTTAACGTCTTTGTTTAGAAAAAAAATTATTTAAAAATAACATTTTTAAAATGTATTTTTAAAAAATCCCTCAATTGACTGACGGGCATCCCGTAAGAAAGAGGTCGGCGAACAGAGGTAAATAACCTGAACTGGGGTCAAAAAGGGAATTCTCGGGGGTAATGCAGACTCATTTTTGACATATAACATCCACTACAATCGGGGAGTATATTAAAATACGTCATGTGTACGTGTACGCTTGGAACATATGCCAATTATTAAACCGGTTCCTTCCAGAAAATGCATTTTTTTAAAATTTGACAACTATGTAGATTTCTTACCTACGCACTATATGAAGACACCTAAATCTACCCTCCTTTCATTTATATTGACATGAGTGACAATAATCTTAATCCACATGACTTGTCTTTATCACGTATCAGTTCTGTGATATTTAAAATTAATGCCTTAAAAACTGAGCTAAGAAGAAAAGTTGTTTTGTTCTCCTCTCGAATTGCAATGTCAAGAATTTGATGAATTCAATAAAGTTAATGAATACTTGACTAATTTTAAATAGGCTCATTTACCATTATATCTAGAACAGTGCTTCTCAAACTTTTTAGTATTGCGGACCAGCAAGAATGTTTCCATTGCACCAGAGACGATGCACTATTTTCCTGCACTGAAAATTTTTTTCTGTCCTTTTTTTGAGAACATCTCCGGACCGGCAGCGGATGGCCCAAGAACCGGCACCAGTCCGCTGTCCACCACTTTGAGAAGCACTAATCTAGAAGACTAGAATGGCCAGGGGCGTTTGACCAAAAACCCATCGAACAAGTATATCAAACTTAAAACGTTTTTAATTCTATCAAATAGATTCCCTCCCCCCTCCCATTTTAAAGGAGAGGGATATTCCGTGTCGTTTTGACTTGTAATAATATATTGAAAATGCAACTTTTTTCTTTTTCCCCAAATCAATCTGCTGCGTCTCTGGAAATAAAGATGTTTAAAAAATAAATAAATAAATATATATATATATATATATATATATATATATATATATATATATATATATATATATATATATATATATATATATATATATATATGTGTGTGTGTGTAAGTGTGTACGCATATACATAAAATTTGGAACATATTTTTCCGTTACAAACTATTCTCAACGTTTCATTTCATTATCAACCGGAAATGACCTTCTTGTGCTCCTCCTGGTAGCCGGGGAAGAAAAAATATATCCTGTTTCAGCAATTATGTATATGTATGTTTGATGAAATTTACCATGAGTCTGAGAGAGTGGTCGAGTTATGGGGGAGGGGGGAGACCACCGGCCAGATGCAATAACATTGGCTCCTTACAAGAGATATTGTAAAGATGCTGCCCACTTGTAGAGAAGTGAGCGCAAGTTTCATTATTTTGGGGCAAGGCGAGTTTCATGGGCAAGGCGAGTGTCAGGGGCAAGGCGAGTGTCAGGGGCAAGGCGAGTGTCAGAGGCAAGGCGAGTGTCAGTGTAGAGGCGAGTGTCAGGGGAAAGTCGAGTGTCAGGGTAGAGGCGAGTGTCAGGGGAAAGTTGAGTGTCAGGGTAAAGTCGAGTGTGAGGGGAAAGTCGAGTGTCAGGGGAGAGGCGAGTGTCAGGGGAGAGGCGAGTGTCAGGAAAAAGTCGAGTGTCAGGGGAAAGTCAAGTGTCAGGGGAAAGTCAAATGTCATGGGAAAGTCAAGTGTCAGGGGAAAGTCAAGTGTCAGGGGAGAGGCGAGTGTCAGGGGAAAGTCGAGTGTCAGGGGAGAGGCGAGTGTCAGGAAAAAGTCGAGTGTCAGGGGAAAGTCAAGTGTCAGGGGAAAGTCAAATGTCAGGGGAAAGTCAAGTGTCAGGGGAAAGTCAAGTGTCAGGGGAGAGGCGAGTGTCAGGGGAAAGTCGAGTGTCAGGGGAGAGGTGAGTGTCAGGGGAAAGTCGAGTGTCAGGGAAAAGTCGAGTGTCAGGGGAGAGGCGAGTGTCAGGGGAAAGTCGAGTGTCAGGAGAGAGTCAAGTGTCAGGGGCAAGGCGAGTGTCAGGGGAAAGTCGAGTGTCAGGTGCAAGGCGAGTGTCAGGGGAAAGTCGAGTGTCAGGGGAGAGGCGAGTGTCAGGGGAAAGTCGAGTGTCAGGAGAGAGTCGAGTGTCAGGGGCAAGGCGAGTGTCAGGGGAAAGTCGAGTGTCAGGTGCAAGGCGAGTGTCAGGGGAAAGTCGAGTGTCAGGGAGAGGCGAGTGTCAGGAGGAAGGCGATTGTCAGGGGAAAGTCGAGTGTCAGGGGAAAGTCGAGTGTCAGGGGAGAGGCGAGTGTCAGGAGGAAGGCGAGTGTCAGGTGAAAGTCGAGTGTCAGGGGCAAGACGAGTGTCAGGGGCAAGGCGAGTGTCAGGGGCATGTGATGGAGGAGCGGTGCAATCTTTTATTTCCAGAGACGCAGCGGATTGTTTTGGGGGAAAAGAAAAAAGTTGCATTTTCAATGCCCTTTTGTAAGAATATGAAGGAAAGGGTGTTTTTTTGTTCTGGGTTCTTCCTTTTTTAAAGAACACTTAAGTAATAAATTTTAAAAGAATGAAGCACTTAAACTTACTAACTAACGTATATCTTACTTATAAGTAACATTACAAGCCAATGATCAAAAGAGAAACGTATATACTATATTGCTGAAAATATTATTGCAATTGTGGTTATCAATAAATATTCTGATCACTAAAGATAAAATGGGACTTATTTTAAAATCGTGAAAGGCTAAGCTCAAATAGATTTAGTAAAAAAAATAATAAATAGTAAAAATTTGAAGAAGCAAGAATAACAGTTGCTTTGCTTTCCAAATTACTTTCTTATCAAATATTATTGTTAAATTGTATTGAAAACCCCCAAAAATTAAAGATAGGAGACCAACATTAACGCCATTCACTAATTGTCCCTGAGCTACGTGTTAAGAATTTTTGTTTTAACTTTAGAATTAACATTTTACTGTGTTTTATTGATGTATGTGGGATAAGTGCTTCCGGCATAAACAAATAATGTTTGCTAACTCACTATTACCTTACAAACTTAGTTAAAGGATTCTTCTTCTTCTTCTTCGTTCTCAATTTGAGTTTTGCGTGCCGACGAGTTTTGCGCCAATTGGCCCGTGGTCTCTGACTTCAGCCTGCTGTTTTATCTGGATGTGCTTCCATAGCCTTTGGTCAGCCAAGACCATCTGCAAGGCAGCAGTTGATTTCGGCAAGTGATGCAGCGTTCCCAGGCCACGGCTATAAGGGTTCCACGCATTACCCAGCCGCCTTTTCCCTAACTAGTGTTAGGTACCCACTCGAAGCTGGGTGGACTCGGGGACGCCCTAGGCCCTGGGAACAAGTCCTTGGCTTCCCAAGGATTCGAACCCGTGACTATCGGTACGCCAGTCGAGTGCGCTGCCACTCGACCACCGTGTCCCCAGTTAAAGGATGAAATTGTCGAACAATCATGAAAAGAATTACACCTTGTGGTTTGCGCAATTTAACTCTTTTCATGTGCCACTGAAAAATCTTTGTACGTCAGAATTGTTATTTAATGCCAATATTCGAGAAATGGTTTTCTCCGTCTCATGTAAATCTCTAGTAAAGAATATTATTCGCTATAGCTTTTCACACGCGCCACAGACGAATAGTTTACGTGTTCGAATATAAAGCTGTGCAGCCGACAATATTGTACCCAGGACAATAATGTAGTTACTGCAATACAGTATCCATGACATTACTGTACCCATTTCATTGCTGCACCAATGACACTACTGTAGTCATGAAATTACTGTTAGTTTTGTTATTCCTCTCGGGCAGAAGTCATGGATTTCCATTGACGACGATCCGTCGCCAATTGTATTAGGTCTGGATTATTTCTTAGACCCATGGTTGAGCTTTCTCTTTTGACATTACTGTACCCATGACATTACTCTATCCATGACATTGATGTACCCATGACCTGGCTACAGCCATTACGTTAAATGGCTGCCTACCCTATTTTTCCCTGGGCCAGCCAGCCAGCTTTGGCATTAAATATTCTGGAAACATCAAAAGCGTAACAAAGTTATTGGCGTGTCTTCGTATTGCATCATCGCCTACGACAAAGCGTGGGCGCACGCGAAAATAAGTTTTCGTTTATTCAACGTTGCCTAGAACGTGCTTTTGTCTCTTGCTTCAAATGTCAACACAATTTTTTTAAAAATAGGATTGTATGTCCTGAATATAGTTGAACATGACCAACAGAATGTATGAGATAATCGTAATAAATTAAAGGTCAAAAGTTAAGCCCTGAGTAGGCCAAAAATAAAATCGTACTTATGGCGTACGAGTATGTTACGAGTATGACTATAACAGACCTAGCGGATAATTGTGACCATATTCATATAAATGTCTGCGTACTGCAAGTATTGCTGTCATAGACATGACGTCACATTATACCAAACCAAATAAACCCCCCACCACCCAACCCTTTCGCTTAAAATTGCGCAACGTTACATTGGTCTCATGTTCCATCAATGTCAGATATTCGCAGCACTAAAATAACTTTTAAGATGTTGTCGTTTTAACAGTTGTTTTTTTTTCAAAGATATTTTATGTGTGTGTACTGATGTACGATCTTTAACATCACCCTTAGATCCAAAAAAATAAAAGCTACAAATATATTTTGTTTTCCCTTTGGATAAACTTAAGGGACATTGAAAGAAGATATATTTTGTCTTCTAGTGGGCGCAGGGCGTACTTTTCCCCAACAAACTGAGTAAAGTCATTAAAGTACATCCAACGGCCCGTAACTATTACATCATAAGAAATATTTCCTGACGAGTTTCGCTTTCAAGACTCAGTCACGTGATGCTAATGCAGTCTGACGCGCGGAGTTCATTGCATCAAGCGATGCTGAGAATGTGCACTGAGCTCACTCGAACAAATCGGTCACTCCGAGGAACCGGGAATTTCCTGAACTGATTGTGCTTTAACGTGTTTGTATCATACGGTGTCTTCATATGAAGTTTTCAGCACAAATATTTAGTATTGACTTGTAATGAGAAAACCGGTTCTATCACGAATTGATGTTTCATAAAAATGGAATTTATCATGAACTAGGGGTTGTTTCAAAAGCCCAAGTAACTTATCCTTGTTTTATTATTACGTAATATTATTACACTTTCTGAAATGTACACTAAGCATTTTATAATTGTTTAGGTAATTGACGTCACATAATATTTTACGGCGAGAAACACCACACGCTCTGTTAATCTCGAAACCAAATTGATACCTTTCTTTTTTAACTGCTATGGACTGTTGTACTGTCTCTCAGCATTATGGAATGAGACAGAATTAGTGACCTGGGCTTTTATATTATTTATTATGGTTGAAATGAAATAATTTTAAAATGGATGTGAATTATCACAAGCAATTTGGTGTGAAAGTTTTTGTTTGTTAATTTCTCTCAATAAACCACTCTTTGAAGAATCAGTCACTAGCGATGCATGGCACCAAAGAATAACACTTCCCACGGTAGCCCTATGATAATATATCCATCGAAATTTTTAACGCAGTTCTATGAAAGTTGTGGGTTCCAGGAGAAAGTAAACGCGGCCGCCCCCGACCAACAAAAATAAAGAGTTTATCACGCATTAATCTTGTAATTCAATGTTATGCTATTAGGTTACGTAAATTTCTGAGGGTTTGTTTTACATTTAATTTCTTTATTCAAACATTGTTTTTCCTTTATGTGGGATTTTTATTCTTTTAAAATTAATTTTGTGATTATGTTTTATCCGAGGATCAATCTATTGCAATGGCTATGTTGTCATCGGATGCAGCTCGTTTAGAAATATGAACCTTTTCAATAATATATTGCAAGTTATCTCATGCTTATATAACAAAAAAATCAGAGATGGACATGTAAGGTCGATAGATGACTTGTTGATATGTCCTATTCAGTGCCGTAGCTAGGGGAGGGCGTCGGAATTCAAAAGTCCCCTCGGGCCCCCACGTGAGGGGGGGGGGCAATGGAGTGTAAATTATCTAATGTCATGATGTCGAATATCAAAATGTAGCCACCGCCCCACCCCCCCCCCATTTCAAAGAGGCCAAGCCTTCCGGACCCCCAAATCCCTAGCTACGCCACTGGTTGTATTTAACTTTCTGAAGAAAAAAAAACGTAACTCAGGTAACCAGTCTGACATCACTTAGATGAGGGCTGACCATTGTGAAACACAAAGATACTTCTACAAGCTGGACATGAGAAGAGCATGAGGTTGTCTATCGAGTGTTTGACGCAACTGAGGAGACGGTGACCAAATGCGCTTCAGAGTTTGGGCGTGCGGACAGACCAGACAAAAGACGTGCAAAAGATTACCTTTAATCATGAGGTTCACCGGAGAACGTTTTTGACACTTTATAAGAGTTAAATGTCGACTCAAAAACCAAAACAATAAATACCGTATATACTCCAGAATAATCGATCTCGCGTATACTAGACGACTCCACCAATTTGAGACTTAAAAAGTTGAATTTTAATCTCCGAAAATATGTCATTTCTCGTATTTAACAAGACATTCACAACAAGACATTGACAACAAGACATTGACAACAAGACATTCACAACAAGACATTCACCATAAGACATTCAAAACAAGAGATTCACAACAAGATATTCACAACAAGACATTCACAACAAGACATTCACAACAAGCCATTCGCAACAAGACATTCGCAACAAGACATTCACAACAAGACACTCACAACAAGACATTCACAACAAGACATTCACAACAAGACATTCACCATAAGACATTCACCATAAGACATTCACCATAAGACATTCGCAACAAGAGATTCACAACAAGACATACACCATAAGACATTCACAACAATTGATTCACCATAAGACATTCACAACAATTGATTCACAACAAGACATTCACCATAAGACATTCACAACAAGAAATTCACAACAAGACATTCACCATAAGACATTCACAACAAGACATTCACCATAAGACATTCACAGCAAGAGATTAACAACAAGACATTCACAACAAGACATTCACAACAAGACATTCACAACAAGACATTCACAACAAGACATTCACAACAAGACATTCACAACAAGACATTCACAACAAGACATTCACCATAAGACATTCACAGCAAGAGATTCACAACAAGACATTCACAACAAGACATTCACAACAAGAGATTCACAACAAGACATTCACAACAAGACATTCACAACAAGACATTCACAACAAGACATTCACAACAAGACATTCACAACAAGACATTCACAACAAGACATTCACAACAAGACATTCACAACAAGAGATTCACAACAAGACTTTCACCATAAGACATTCACAACAAGAGATTCACAACAAGACATTCACCATAAGACATTCACAACAAGACATTCACAACAAGACATTCTTAAAAAAAACATTCACAAGACAGTCACACGTAGGAGGCATAGATACTTGGACGAAAATCTTTATCTGGAAGCTATATTGAAAGAGGTTTTTTTAAAATTAATATTATTCTTACAAGATACGACCCGCGGCGTAGCATACGCCGCAGACTTGCTCATCACAGATAGTGCAAAAAACGGGGTGGGGATGAGAGAACGGACACAAACAGCAGCACGAAGTAATGAAAAAAAAAGCGAGTAAACGTGGGGACATGTGCGCATCGGTTGTTGTTAAAAATGGGGAAAAGAACGGGCAGAAAAAAAACATTTTTTTAAAAAGTGCTCCCGCTGGGGCTTGAACTCAGCACTTTCCGCGTACAAGGCGGGCGTGATAACCACTACACTACGTACCATATTTTAATCTGTGAAGAAACAACGCAACTTAGCGCAAGAAAAGTTGTTGCCCCTTCCCCCTCTTTTTTTTTCTTTTCATCCCAACACCCTTGCCGTGATTTTTCGACCCCAGCGAGGGTCATTCGTCATGCTCATTTGCACATGGTCTTTTAGGAGAAATATATATATATACAGAGAGAGATTTTGATCTTTTTGCTGTGCAGGTATTCTTAGCGGAGGGAGGGGGCGCAATTGTTAGGGTTCATCTGATCGGGGGATATGATTGACGTGTTCTTTCAAAGGGCGGGAGGGTAGAGAGGCTAGTTAGTCGTTGTTGAAAAGTTTAGATCGAACATTTGCAATACGCATAATGAGTTTTAATTATATTTCAATGTTTCCTTCTTTTAAATAGAAAACTTGATCTTAAAGGTGTTGATATAAAACACTTTTCTTGTAAATTCATTGTGACTATGATATTACCCCAGCCTCCCCCACTTCTCTCAAATTCATTCACATACCATCAACCGCACAAGGAAACACATCAATTGGTATGTTGAGGAAAAAAACAATTAGCCGGTCTAACGCTGCCGAGGTGCACAGATGGCTAAGTACAAAAGTTGTAATCTGAACCGATATGATCAGTAGGCAGATGAGGACAGTGGCTTGTCGAAATGACCCACCAAACACGTGGTTCGTTTGTTCCTTCAGCACTATGACGACGTCGGTGGTCTTTTGTTTTCTGGCCATAAGCTTATGGACAAGGGCGGACACCACAGCGGGGTGCCCAGACAGACGGGCCATGGAAACAACGCGATGGATTTCAGCCCAAAAAAAAGACTTTGAACGTCTAACGCGGTGTTCCACTGACCTATTTCCTATACACTCCACATGAATTCTTGAATTTGTCTGGCGTTCGATTCAAACTTATGAATTTAGTCCTCTACTAAGGTATTAATCAATGTTTACAATATATATCCAAAAACTTGAATATGCAATGCAGCAAGTCTAATTAAAAAAAAGGGGGGGGGCATTTTGGTGTCACGTGCCCAAAATTCAACCAAAATCCATTTATTTATATTGCAAAGTGCCAACAATGAAACCTGAAAATTGGGGTTTGGCTTGGCTGGTTTGATTAAGGAAGTATTTTTTTTAGTAGCGTCCCAGCTGATGAGGCTCTGCGTGCCGACTGTGGCACGCGTGCCATAGGCTCGCCATCACTGGTCTAATACAAAACTCAGGTAGATGTAGTGATAAAAAAACACATTTCTGTTCCTTATACAAGAACAAACACATACAAATGCTCTTTCTTCCCGTTTAGAAGTCGGGCGCAGAATGGGTTGCCCGAACAAATCTAGAAAACCAGCACAAAACTCTAATAAAAATACAAGACAAGACATAAACCATGGATAATCGAAGGACGCAATAATCTTCTAAATAGAAAGAGCATCTGAAAAATAAAAGATAATATAAACATAACACAAATTTCATGGTTGCGTCGAATAGTTTCGTTGCTGTTGTTTTTTTCATTCACTCTAGTGGGCATAATAAAACAAGGGCACGGTGGTCGAGTGGCTTGTGCGCTCGGCTGGCGTGCCGATGGGCACGGATTCGAATCTCCGTCAACGCAGGGGCGTATACCCGGAGCCAAGGGTACCTGACACTATAGTTAGGAAAACAAAAGAAATAACTTGGAACCCTCATAGCCGCGGCCTGTGAACGCGTCACTTGCCAACAGACCAGCATGCACGCAATAATCTTCTGTATTCAAGGAGCGTTTGTATAGATTAGAGAAGATTTTTTTTTCTTAAAAAGAAAAAAAAACTTTTCTTTTAAAACGCATCTTTCTCCTCACAAGGAGATGCTTTGGTTCCGTATCTCTACTGAACACTATGAGATGTGGGCAATGTTAAACGTTGTGTGTGGTTTCATGATCTATGATGAAATAGTCACGAAGTTATGGAAGAAGGGTTGGCATTTTGAAATTGAAGGATTGGACAGTGAGGATATGTTTGGTGAAGGAATGGAGAGTGAGGATATGTTTGGTGAAGGAATAGAGAGTGAGGATATGTTTGGTGAAGGAATGGAGAGTGAGGATATGTTTGGTGAAGGAATACAGAGTGAAGATATGTTTGGTGAATGAATGGAGAGTGAGGATAGGTTTGGTGAAGGAATGGAGAGAGGGGATATGTTTGGTGAAGGAATGGAGAGTGAGGATATGTTTGGTGACTGAATGGAGAGTGAGGATATGTTTGGTGAAGGAATGGAGAGAGGGGATATGTTTGGTGAAGGAATGGAGAGTGAGGATATGTTTGGTGAATGAATGGAGAGTGAGGATATGTTTGGTGAAGGAATGGAGAGAGGGGATATGTTTGGTGAAGGAATGGAGAGTGAAGATATGTTTGGTGAAGGAATGGAGAGTGAGGATATGTTTGGTGAAGGAATGGAGAGTGAGGATATGTTTGGTGAAGGAATGGAGAGTGAGGATATGTTTGGTGAATGAATGGAGAGTGAGGATAAGTTTGGTGAAGGAATGGAGAGAGGGGATATGTTTGATGAAGGAATGGAGAGTGAGGATATGTTTGGTGAAGGAATGGAAAGTGAGGATAGGTTTGGTAAAGGAATGGAGAGAGGGGATATGTTTGGTGAAGAAATGGAGAGTGAGGATATGTTTGGTGAAGGAATGGAGAGTGAAGATATGTTTGGTGAAGGAATGGAGAGTGAAGATATGTTTGGTGAAGGAATGGAGAGTGGGGATATGTTTGGTGAAGGAATGGAGAGTGAGGATATGTTTGGTGAATGAATGGAGAGTGAGGATATGTTTGGTGAAGGAATGGAGAGTGAGGATATGTTTGGTGAAGGAATGGAGAGAGGGGATATGTTTGGTGAAGGAATGGAGAGAGGGGATATGTTTGGTGAAGGAATGGAGAGAGGGGATATGTTTGGTGAATGAATGGAGAGTGAGGATATGTTTGGTGAAGGAATGGAGAGAGGGGATATGTTTGGTGAAGGAATGGAGAGAGGGGATATGTTTGGTGAAGGAATGGAGAGAGGGGATATGTTTGGTGAAGGAATGGAGAGAGGGGATATGTTTGGTGAAGGAATGGAGAGAGGGGATATGTTTGGTGAAGGAATGGAGAGAGGGGATATGTTTGGTGAAGGAATGGAGAGTGAGGATATGTTTGGTGAAGAAATGGAGAGTGAGGATATTTTTGGTGAAGGAATGGAGAGTGAGGATATGTTTGGTGAAGGAATGGAGAGTGAGGATATATTTGGTGACGAAATGGAGAGTGTGGATATGCTTGGTGAAGGAATGGAGAGTGTGGATATGTTCGGTGAAGGCATGGAGAGTGAGGATATGTTTGGTGAAGGAATGGAGAGTGTGGATATGCTTGGTGAAGGAATGGAGAGTGTGGATATGTTCGGTGAATGAATGGAGAGTGAGGATATGTTTGGTGAAGGAATGGAGAGTGAAGATATGTTTGGTGAAGGAATGGAGAGTGGGGATATGTTTGGGGAAGAAATGGAGAGTGAGGATATGTTTGGTGAAGGAATGGAGAGTGTGGATATGTTTCATGAAGAAATGGAGAGTGAGGATATGTTTGGTGAAGAAATGGAGAGTGAGGATATGTTTGGTGAAGGAATGGAGAGTGAGGATATGTTTGGTGAAGAAATGGAGAGTGAGGATATGTTTGGTGAAAGAATGGAGAGTGAGGATATGTTTGGTGAAGGAATGGAAAGTGAGGATAGGTTTGGTGAAGAAATGGAGAGTGAGGATAGGTTTGGTGAAGAAATGGAGAGTGAGGATAGGTTTGGTGAAGGAATGGAGAGTGAAGATATGTTTGGTGAAGGAATGGAGAGTGAGGATATGTTTGGTGAAGGAATGGAAAGTGAGGATAGGTTTGGTAAAGGAATGGAGAGAGGGGATATGTTTGGTGAAGGAATGGAGAGTGAAGATATGTTTGGTGAAGGAATGGAGAGTGAGGATATGTTTGGTGAAGGAATGGAGAGTGAAGATATGTTTGGTGAAGGAATGGAGAGTGAGGATATGTTTGGTGAAGGAATGGAAAGTGAGGATAGGTTTGGTAAAGGAATGGAGAGAGGGGATATGTTTGGTGAATAAATGGAGAGTGAGGATATGTTTGGTGAAGGAATGGAGAGTGAGGATAGGTTTGTTGAAGAAATGGAGAGTGAGGATATGTTTGGTGAAGAAATGGAGAGTGAGGATATGTTTGGTGAAGGAATGGAGTGAGGATAGGTTTGGTGAAGGAATGGAGAGAGGGGATATGTTTGGTGAAGAAATGGAGAGTGATGATATGTTTGGTGAATGATTGGAGAGTGAGGTTAGGTTTGGTGAAGGAACGGATAGTGTGATTATGTTTGGTCCTGTCGCCATATTCATTCAGACGCAACACGTCCCTTGAAACGAGTTGAGATTTGGCCTAGATTTAATTAAAATCAAGGATTAACTAATTCCCGAAATAAATAAATGTCTGGGATCATATTTGCAACCCTAGCTATGTAGCGATCTGGGATCATTTCGACATCAATGGTTTATTTTATTTTATTTATTACTAGGGGCAAGTACCCGGCTTCTCCCGGGTTTAACAACAACAGCAACAACAACAAAAACAACAAAAGCAACAACAGAAACAGCAACAGCAACAAAACAACAAAAACAACAAAATCAACAACAAAACAACAACAAAACAACAACTACAACAACAACAAAAAACAACAACAAAGCAACAACAACAAAACAACAACTACAACAGCAACAACAACAAAGCAACAACAATATGAAGGACATTGACGTCGCAGGGCAAGGGATGTGGACAACAACAACAACAACAGCAAAAACAACACAAAAGCAACAACAGCAACAACAGCAACAACAGCAACAACAACAAAAACAACACAAAAGCAACAACAGCAACAACAACAGCAACAACAACAAAAACAACAACAGCAACAACAACAAAAACAAAGCAACAACAAAACAACAACAAAACAACAACTACAACAACAACAGCAACAACAACAAAGCAACAACAACAAAACAACAACAAAAGCAACAACAACAAAAAAATTATTTTATGGCGATAATCGCCTTCTTGTTAATCTCGACACCAAAATGTATATTAATTTGCGTCATTATTTTACGTCTTAATTTTCAATAATTTTTATTTTATATAGCTCATATAGGGAAAAACTACATTTTGGGCCCCCGGGCCCCAGTATCTTATATATAAGGAACGAAACCTGTTTAATAACCTTTCCGGTATAATTTTGTGTACGTGTACCAAATTTCACGTTATTTGGTTGTCTGGATCTTGAGTTATTAGGGAACAGACAGACAGACATCCAGACAACAAATGCGGCTTATATATATAGAGATGAGTCATGACTGTGATACTGTGTCAAACCAATTTCCAATTTAAAAAATTTTTAAAACAAAAAAATGGCTACTTGACTCATTAATCACTTGAAAAAAATATTGAGATCGCCTGACTGCTAAAGCTCACCTCTGCACACACCACATGTCGGTGTGTCTGGCCCATCACAATGCCGCTTTCATCCCTTCACTGTTCGTGTCATCATTAAACAGTGAAACCTTTCTTCACTGTCATCTCGCGGTCCCAGGAAGGTTTCCAGTCTTTAATTATTCATCCGCTGAAACAAACGAGCCGCTAATTTAATCAGTGATGAACACGTGTGATGACATGCAAGGACGGTGTGAATGTACACTCTATACCATTGCGTACATACAGATATACTTACAGACAAGGACGGTGTGAATGTACACTCTATACCATTGCGTACATACAGATATACTTACAGACAAGGACGGTGTGAATGTACACTCTATACCACTGCGTACATACAGATGTACTTACAGGCAAGGATGGTGTGAATGTATGCACTATACCACTGCGTACATACAGACATACTTACAGTGGAGGATTGTGTGAATTTTTGCTCTATACCACTGCATACATACAGACACACTTACAGTGGAGGATGGTATTCCCATACTAGCGCGTACACACAGACAGACAACATATACAGACATTTTAAGGACCGATTTCAAGCACTAATATAGACAGACGTGCACTCATGAAAAAAGAGTATCAGAATTACAGAAAGACGCGCGCAGATAAAAAAAATATTCCGATTAAAAAAATAAACACTCTGACACATAAGAAGACACATATTGATCGAATTACAAATACGCATGCACATACTTATAGACACACTCTCACATACGAATGTAGACACACATACATACACACATAAGAACTTCATACAAACATGAATACAAAGAACCACGCAAAACAGACGGAGACCGAAACAAAATAAAATTTAATGAAAAATTCATCGCAGACAAAAATACACATACATAAAAAGTGTTAATTAAAAATTAAAAATACAACCAATCGATTTGTCTGTGCCACCAGTATGATCTAAGTCAGTGCTTCTCAAACTTTTTAGTGTGGCGGTCCGGCAGGAATTTTTTCCATTGCACCAGGGGCCGGTGCACCATTTTTCCTGCACTGACAATTTTTTCGGTCCTTTTTTGAGAACATATGCGGACCGGCGGCGGATGGCCCACGGACCGGCACCGGTCCCCAGACCACCACTTTGAGAAGCACTGATCTAAGTCACTAAGTTTTTTTGAAAGTGTAGCCAAAGTAGGAAGTTTTACTTCACAGGTTTATTAGAGTTTGGTTCTTTCGTGGCTTCTTTCTTGGTGACCTGCTAAGAGATAACGTTTAAGTTATTAAGAATCCTTTTATATAATAAAAGACTAAGTTCTGTCCCGTCATCTATAGCGATTGGTCTCTCAAACACACATGACTCCTACAGCCAATCATATCAAATTTACGCGGACGTTCAAAACGAGTTATTTTTGGTGCAGTATTTCTTCCAAGACTTTATTTTGAGTTATGCGCGTTGGGATTTATAGCAAAAAGCTCTGTTTTTACGAGTTATTTATTTTAACTATAATGAATAGTATTTTTGACGCGATGCACATGTAATGCCGGTTGAGACGGCTGTTGGGGTGGGGGAGTTACAACATGCCACCGAACGGTGGCGGAACGTCCTTGGACGGGCTTTGTTGCTCATTTAATTATAATAAACTCTCAAATAAAAACAAGAATTGTATCTGAGTTCCAATAGTCATCAAGTGTTTACACGAGTTCCCATATTCATTTAGAGTCTAGAGTTACCACGAGTTCCCATATTCACCTAAAGCAGTGATGCAGAACCTATAGCACGCGTGCCACAGTCGGCACGCAGAGCCTCATCAGCCGGCACGCGACTAAAATATTACTTCCTTAATCAAACCAGCTAAGCCAAACCCCTATTTTTGGGTTTCATTGGAGTGTTGGCACTTTGCTATAAATAAGTGGGTTTCGGTTTGAATTTTGGGCACGCGGCACCAAAAATTTTAGCCGTCACTGACCTACAGTTACAATGAATTCCCACATTTCATATAGTGATACCAGTATTTATAATGGAATATCTCATGTCATAGTCGGTGTCTGAACGCCAAACGCTATGACCATATTAATCCTCATGAATGGGGTGATCCCCAGATAATTACAAGTTAAATATTAAATACAGAGATATCATGGACACATACATCTGCCAAAGGTGCTATTTGAGGAAGTGACTTGTCCACTGCATGGACAACACGATATGGCACTCATGGTGAGCTGTTAGCTTAATAATATTAATTCGAATAAATTTAGATAACTCTTCAAAAAAGCGATGAGCAGCCTCCAATGAATGTCAACTGTATACACAGAAGTGCAATTACCCAATTCCCACCAAGAAGGTAGCATTATTATTTTTAAAATATCAATCTACATATTCTTTGAGACAAATCATCTGCAGCCGCAGGCGAACCCACGTACAGACGTTGCGCCAATCAAAATCCCATTCTAAAGTCACGTGTCCCACACTAACCATTAGCAGCGATCTTGTATTTCCGTTGTTTACGGCGCCACTTGGCGGAATGCGAGACGAGGAAATACTCCAGCCCTAGGTGGCGCCACAGCTGTTCTTCCAGGATGTTTGCTCGACAGCGATTCATTAAAGGTGAAAACATCAAGATAATTGATTGGTTAGCTTTGTTTGAGGTCATCAGAGATGAAGACGGAGAGGGGAGGTTAAATTTCTTGATGACAAAGTGAGATGCGGACTACCACTATCCTTCTCTCGGCTGTTCTGTGGATTTCCTTCTCTTTTTTTATCTGTAACGCGATTTTAATTTCTTTAAACCAACTTGACGGGAATGTTTTACAAGAGTATATATTTTTAAAAAAATAATTAAATGTTACAAATGTTTATGTTAATAATCATAGTCAAAGTTTAGGTAAGATCACATAGTTATGATAGATTATAAAGCCTCATCATGATAATTTAACAAATTGTTTGTTGTTTTTTGCCTTTACTTGAAAAATAATTTTTTCCCTAAGTGTTTAAATGTGATTTTTCAGAATTTGATAGGAAACATGTTTCTTTGATAAAGTCGTAGTCGTAAAGTTTGAATCCGTTGTTAGCTGACTATATTTTGAATGTATTCGTAGAGAAATATTTTCTTCACATTGAAATAAGTAAAAGAATCTGGGCTCGAACTTATGTGATTTCAAATAAGGAGAGTTCATTTTTCATTTCACTTTTACAAAAACAATTCCTAGTCCCGAAAAGTTTGTTGTTATTGGAGCCCATCTCAACTTACACATCTCAACGGTAGTGAGGAAAACCTCACGCTGTGGCCGTGGTCTGCCTGCCCTCTGAGAGGTAGGGATGTTGGTCTGGCAGTGCCCGGGAAAGCTATAATGTAATATTGTAAGGTGACCCGAGGCCTGACCGGTGGCTACCAATATATATCCAATCACGGCCCTGAGTCGGGCTGGCCGGGCCACGGCTGCTTCAGGTTTTCTCCATTAGGTCTTACACGATTATGGCACTTTATTTGTGTGGAGGGTGTGGGGGCGGGGCGGGGTATGTGAGGTGATTTGTGTGTTTGCGGTCCTGGTTGTGGATAAAGGAAAGCGCAAGGTATGGGTGAGGTTATCTCGCAAGGTCTTGTATGCTACTGACACGCAGATTTGTTGACTTCGAATGCATGTCTCTACCGTTGAGCGTCACGTTCGATTAGCTAACGTATTGTAGGACTAATTATATTTTATCTTTGATATTCAAATTCTTTTCCGAAGACATAAAGAGTAAACAAAATAAAATTTGTGCTAAATAAGGCCTGATTATTATTATTATTATTTTATTTTTGCAAAGTAATATTTTAAAATTGTTCTAAACAAAATTTGAGAAGTTAGGATTCTCGGATTTCTTACCAAACGCTAAATATACTTTACACTCTACATCGCTAGTAAGTTTGAATGCACTTTGAGATTGTATACTATTATATTCCGTATGTTAAAAACCGGACCAAAGCCACACACGAAATTGATGTAGCATAAGTAAATACTAATAAAATAGATATTTAAAGAATTGAGCGTCTGTATAGAAGGGGCGTCTGTATAGAAGGGACGTCTGTATAGAAGGGACGTCTGTATAGAAGGAGCGTCTGTATAGAAGGGGCGTCTGTATAGAAGGGGCGTCTGTATAGAAGGAGCGTCTGTATAGAAGGGACGTCTGTATAGAAGGGACGTCTGTATAGAAGGGGCGTCTGTATAGAAGGGACGTCTGTATAGAAGGGGCGTCTGTATAGAAGGGGCGTCTGCTATAGAAGGGGCGTCTGTACAGAAGGGGCGTCTGTATAGAAGGGGCGTCTGCTGTAGAAGGGGCGTCCGCTATAGATAATACGTGTCAGCTTAGACCAATTATAAAAGAAGGCCTGATAAGATATGTAAATTTATAATTAATATGAGACTTTTGAACATTTAAAATGGACAACTTGCAGCATTAAACAAACAAGCTAAGCGACGTCTACTAATTACTACGTCTAAGCTCATTAAATCTATTTATTTTATGAAATATTGAACATAATATGCAGTAATGGTGTTGATTAGGAATATACATATTTATGATTTTCTACAGCCGTCACAGTTTGAAAATTTCCATATTTCCCCATCCTACAACAAGCATTACTTTCTTACCAATTAAATTCTAAATTGAAAATCATAACTTTTTTACTTATTTTATGTAATGTTTATGATATGGATTTTTAAAAATTAAATCTAATGAATGATGACAATATCAATATAAATATAGAGCCTAATCTATTATTGAATGTTGAAACGTTGTAACATGCTAAAACATACTTTACATAACGAACATAAGGGTATAATTTATGATTTTCAGAAAGTGTAAACGGCCCCACTTGTCCAAGTAAGAGTTATTTATCTTCTAAATAATTATTTTTTTTCAAAATTCATGTAAAAAATGATGTGCGCAATAACGTATGTGCACTGAATAAAATAGCAGAATCGGTGCGATAAGTTAGCAGATGGAGCCGTCCCTTTACTTATTCCAGATGGTTCTGCGGCTCAGATGTTGTGGAAGCGCTAAATTCAGATATTTGCCTGGACCAATCAAATTTGACGATTTTATCTCGCGAGATTTGTCATCGTCACCTTTCCAGATGGAACCAATTTTCTCGAGTTTTCTCGATAAAAACATGAGAGCTTCATCATAATTTGACCCTAAACAGCTTAGCCTGCCGCCATCTTGGTTCAATCTCAGCTCTGTCCGGCGACTTCTATCCACCCCTGTCTCACCGCAATAAAGCAAACCGGAAACAACGTTTTTAGAGTTTTCTTTATGGTGCGTGGGCAGACAGACTTTATTAGAACCAATCGTCTTTGATCATGAACGGGGGGGAAAACATAGGGTGTTTAAATAAAAAATAATTGTCTAATAATAACTAAACTTAATTAAATCATGAGTGTTGGGATAGAGATTAATCGTTGAGACATTTTTATCCAGGAATCTACAAAAGTTTGACTGAATTTTCTATTTCGTCTCATGGGAAATTTTTTTTTAACTTGTTGTGTTAGTCATACACTTTTAAGTTATAAAACGGGGATGTTATTTAAGTATAATATTACGTTTTTTAAGATTAGGTTATACTATTTTCTCTTGCGGTTTATAATTTACCCCAAAAATGTTTTGTTTATATAATTGATTCGTGCTGATTGTTTGATTGTTACGTTGATCTTCAAATTTAAAGCGTCAATAATTATATTTCTCAGCATTTGAAAGAGAAATATATTGATAGTTCGCTTTATTTCAATATTTGAATTTTAAGCGCACTTTAATTTGTTCAACACGAAGATGTTGTTACTTTAAAACTTGAATACTTAAAGAGGGGAGACAATCATGTTTGGATGTGTGAAAATGAGTTAGGGGTCCTTGTCTTAGAATTTATTTAATCTTTTTTACTTTAAAAAAAATTAAAGAATGTAATTTTTAAAAAAAACCGACTCAATTAAATTACTGACGTGTTTCTCTAAAAAATGTTTAGTATTTGACCATAAAAGACCCCCCCCCCGACACATGGAACTCCTTTGTGTGCCTAAAATGGCATAGCACCAATTTTAATACACTTATAAACAATTTCGCAAAACATCAGCGAAACATTGCGTGGGAGCCGAAGACATCCATCTACCAATATTGCCTTCAAACAAAGGCCCGATACCCCATGCTTATTCCCCCGGGCCACCAGTGCCCCACCCACACTCGACTAATTGACCGCAATGCCCCTCCCCCGCCCCGCACCTCTGACACCGGTGTATTGTTGACGATCCCTGTATTCGTAAGCGAAGGAGCACGCAAAACGCCGATTTCTTAAAATAGCGCCAACAGTTATCTTCTAAAAAAATTATAATAAATTATGTTTGTGAATTTATTCCTCCTGGCATGATCGATGACCAGAGCTAGACCAACAAAGCGTGTCCAACAGTGGACGATATTGATTTGAGAATAATCAACATTAAAAACACTTTTTAAAAACTAGTCTTATATTAAAAATGGACGAATTTTCTACTTTTTAGTCTAAGCATTTTACAGTAAGTGCATAGCCAGCTTACCTTTTGACTATAAATCCCTTATATATGAGACATAACTAAAAGTAGTGATTATGTTTAAACGTGACATTTACAGACTGAAATACAATTATCTCCCCTGGTTTTAAAACTGGGTGCAGGGACGGTAGGGGTGTGAACAGTGACGGTCGGCGTCAACGCGTGAACTGGGCACGTGAAAAAATTATAAACAAATAGTGGGACGGTTCAGTTTAAACTTACAAAGCAAGTTAATATAAACTAAAAAATGCATTAATTTAATAACTGTACGCTTGATTGATCTGAATTTTCGATACGATTCATTGTTAGGTGACACTGGTCCGTGTGCCAATTTCAGCTCGATGGCATGACGGGAAGTGGGTCATCTTTGACTTCTGTTTTTCCACGGTGCCCAAGACAGAGAGACAGAGACGGCGGTGAAGTTAATATAAGGGATTTAATAAAGAATGGGAGCGAGCTCTTCTGTGTGGCCTTTGAGCAAGAATACTGACGAAAGAATCGGAGGAAAGACATGGAACTAAATCGGAGTAGGCTGCTATTAAAGTCCAAAACATTATAATTGCCATCAAATTATTTTCGTTCTTAGCCAGATGTTCGATCTTCTCAATATGGAAATGCGTTTAACATTTGGTAAATTTTTAACCATTTCTAAATCCCTTATATTAACTTCACCGCCGTCTCTCTCTGTCTTGGGCACCGCGGAAAATTAGAAGTCCAAATTGACCCACTTTCCGTCATGCCATCGAGATGAAATTTGGCACGCGAACCCGTGTCACCTAACAATACATCGTATCAAAAATTCAGATCGATCGAAAGTACAGTTATTAAATTAATGTATTTTTAGTTTATCTATATAAACTATATGTAGCGGTCGCTATCGTTTACATTTTACGGGTCAATTGACTTCACCCCAGCCATAGGTGAACACATCTCGTGTTTTAACCAGGTGTACCAGCGTGCTTTTGTTTACATTTTGCATGTCACGCTGAGCTCGGTCCAGCGATCGGTGACAAGACCTTTCCCCTCTCCCACCCTCCACCCCCGCCCTGGGGTTAAAAGCAAATGGGAGATAATTTCGGTTTCAGTCTGTAAATGTTTGTCGCGTTTGCACATAATCAATACTTTTAGTTATGTCTCATATATACGGGATTTATAGTCCAAAAAATTGTTTTTACGGGTTTGTTTTATTAAGTCATTTAAATCAAAAAGAAAACATAAGATTTTTTTAAAGAAATGCTTCCACACAGGGCCGTCTTAACGCATAGGCCCGTTGGGCTGCTGCCCGGGGGCCCACGAGCATAGGGGCCTCATGGGGAATATGTTTTTTTATATATAATATGAATATTTATTTTTTCTTTCTGCCGGGGAGGGGCCCAACACTATTTCTTTGTCTCTGGGGCCCAAAAGGGTGTAAAGACGGCTCTGCTTCCACATGGTATCATTTGCTTACTGTTCACCCCTAAAAAATATAAATGGCCTATAATATGCATCTGTTATGACAGTATTCAATTTAAGTTCATGTAAAAGACGTACTTTATGTTTTTTGCATTTTTTACAGATCGATAATCCTGTTTTCGCATCTGTAAAACAATTTTAACAAGCAACATTTTTTAAAATTATTTTTTAATTATTTTATTTTTAAATTTCATAATTTTTTAAAATTAATTTATAACTACGAAACGGTTAGTCTTTCGACAAAAATAAAATTCTTTCTTTGTTTTTCAGAGTTTTGATGAGTTGGTTTTGAAGGGGAAAATATCCACGTGCAATTAACACTTTTTAAAAGTAATTTTATGGGTAAAGATTTTATATAATAACTATGCTCAAAGATTGCAGGTCTTTCGTCCATTTGGTTGAACTCAACGAAAGACTAAAGAGAATTAAAGTAAAACTAATTCTTAAACTATGCTTACTTCGTGTATTAAAGTTTGAGTGACAGTTAGTCGGAACTAGAAAACGTTCGAGAACCTGTGTATTTCAGTGCATTGGCTTGCTAGTTGTTTTATTCAGTAATCTGTATTTTTAAAGTCAAAGTTTGTAGCAAAACAGATGACAGACTGAAGCTATCTAAAAGATTAATTATTAAAGATATTTATGATACATTAAAAGTAGAATTCTCAAAATTATTATAAGTATAAGGTAAATAAGTTTAATTTAAAAAAAATTGGATTGGATGAAGATATGTTCAAAATAAACTATACAAAATTTACAGACAGGATTTTGAAGAAAAAAAAAGTGGAATGCTTTTAAAAAGTATAAATGTAATTATAAAATAATGATGCAAGGCAATGTTGAGATGGTGTTTTCTCAAGATTTAATAACAATATGTACCCACCCGTCCTTACTTCGTGAGTACAAAATTAAAAAAATATAGTAGGGTGGTGTTTCTGAATTTCATTCAGATATTTGGTTAGAGTATGCGTAAAAGGAATAAACGATTTTCGCAAAAGAAGCTATGAAGTATAAATAATGAAATGGGGATAGTTGATAGCGATGCAATTTGTATAGTTTAAAGCTGGATGAAAAAACCAGATTCTTAATTAACAAGTTAGTTTTTTTCCGGCCGTGGCGAAAAAAAAATCAGCTCGCGTGCCACGATTACAGTAACAGTTTATAGTGGAAACACTGAAATATTAAATTTTGAATATGGAAAAAAATGAGTGAAAAACCCCATGCTTTACTATTGTGTTTCCAAGATGTAAAAATTTCCAAATATAGTAGAATTCAGTTTAGTTTCCATTTCTTTCTATGAACTGGTACATTAGAGAAATCAGAACATTAATTACGACTAACAGCCGAACCAAAATTAAATGAACAAGCGACATATTGAAAGCTTCAATATTTCGAATCTCAACGAAAGCGGACATCGTATTTCATCAACATAAGCGAGAGTTGGAGAGTATCAAGCATGACGCAGCGCGTGTTCTGCTTTAAACATAAATATTAAATCATGAATCGATGCACTTCGTAATTAAACTTTTTTATGCAAAAAGCACCCTACATTGTCATTAAACATAACAATTTTGGTCCGTCAAAAATATTTATAACTGACTACTGCCGAAAAAGCAAAAGTCAAGCTGCTTTAAGTCGAACTTTGAAAACGAAGTCGAGCTAACGTTCATCATGTGCACATCCCGACACGCTACGGGTGTACTAATTTCTCATAAGAAAAACATAGCATCTTAAAAAGCATCATTTACTTTCAATCAGTCGATTACAACGAAAACAAAACATTGACTTTTAAATCAGAGGCCAATATTTCCGAGGCGCACGGAGAAAGCGTAAAAAAAAATTCAAAATCTTCATTCAGCGACACAACAGATAACAAGATATGCTCAAAACTTTGTACTGCACAGCACTTCAACCAGAGATACTGGTCAGGAGTATTCAAGGATGAAGGACACGACCAGAGCGTTATTGGTTCAATCATACGTCATCCAAGCACACGAAAGAACAGAGCGTTATTGGTTCAATAATACGTCATCCAAGCACACGAAAGAACAGAGCGTTATTGGTTCAATCATACGTCATCCAAGCACACGAAAGAACAGAGCGTTATTGGTTCAATCATACGTCATCCAAGCACACGAAAGAACAGAGCGTTATTGGTTCAATCATACGTCATCCAAGCACACGAAAGAACAGGGCGTTATTGGTTCAATCATACGTCATCCAAGCACACGAAAGAACAGAGCGTTATTGGTTCAATCATACGTCATCCAAGCACACGAAAGAACAGGGCGTTATTGGTTCAATCATACGTCATCCAAGCACACGAAAGAACAGAGCGTTATTGGTTCAATCATACGTCATCCAAGCACACGAAAGAACAGAGCGTTATTGGTTCAATCATACGTCATCCAAGCACACGAAAGAACAGGGCGTTATTGGTTCAATCATACGTCATCCAAGCACACGAAAGAACAGAGCGTTATTGGTTCAATCATACGTCATCCAAGCACACGAAAGAACAGGGCGTTATTGGTTCAATCATACGTCATCCAAGCACACGAAAGAACAGAGCGTTATTGGTTCAATCATACGTCATCCAAGCACACGAAAGAACAGGGCGTTATTGGTTCAATCATACGTCATCCAAGCACACGAAAGAACAGAGCGTTATTGGTTCAATCATACGTCATCCAAGCACACGAAAGAACAGGGCGTTATTGGTTCAATCATACGTCATCCAAGCACACGAAAGAACAGGGCGTTATTGGTTCAATCATACGTCATCCAAGCACACGAAAGAACAGAGCGTTATTGGTTCAATCATACGTCATCCAAGCACACGAAGGAAACAATAAGATGGTGATGCCCTTTAAGTACAAGCTCAAACAGAACGACAAACAACGCAGTCAACAAATCAGATTACGGCGCCGGCCAACACGGTATGTTTCTACACGATAGTAAGTCAGATCTGTAACTCAGTGACACTTTTACACCATAGTAAGTCAGATCTGTAACCCAGTGGCACTCCTACACCATAGTAAGTCAGATCTGTAACCCAGTGGCACTTCTACACCATAGTAAGTCAGATCTGTAACTCCGTGGCACTTTTACACCATAGTAAGTCAGATCTGTAACCCAGTGGCATTTCTACACCATAGTAAGTCAGATCTGTAACCCATTGGCACTTCTACACCATAGTAAGTCAGATCTGTAACTCCGTGGCACTTTAACACCATAGTAAGTCAGATCTGTAACCCAGTGGCACTTATACACCATAGTAAGTCAGATCTGTAACCCAGTGGCACTTCTACACCATAGTAAGTCAGATCTGTAACTCAGTGACACTTTTACACCATAGTAAGTCAGATCTGTAACCCAGTGGCACTCCTACACCATAGTAAGTCAGATCTGTAACCCAGTGGCACTTCTACACCATAGTAAGTCAGATCTGTAACTCCGTGGCACTTTTACACCATAGTAAGTCAGATCTGTAACCCAGTGGCACTTCTACACCATAGTAAGTCAGATCTGTAACCCATTGGCACTTCTACACCATAGTAAGTCAGATCTGTAACTCCGTGGCACTTTAACACCATAGTAAGTCAGAGCTGTAACCCATTGGCACTTCTACACCATAGTAAGTCAGATCTGTAACTCCGTGGCACTTTAACACCATAGTAAGTCAGATCTGTAACCCAGTGGCACTTATACACCATAGTAAGTCAGATCTGTAACCCAGTGGCACTTCTACACCATAGTAAGTCAGATCTGTAACTCAGTGACACTTTTACACCATAGTAAGTCAGATCTGTAACCCAGTGGCACTCCTACACCATAGTAAGTCAGATCTGTAACCCAGTGGCACTTCTACACTATAGTAAGTCAGATCTGTAACTCCGTGGCACTTTTACACCATAGTAAGTCAGATATGTAACCCAGTGGCACTTCTACACCATAGTAAGTCAGATCTGTAACCCATTGGTACTTCTACACCATAGTAAGTCAGATCTGTAACTCCGTGGCACTTTAACACCATAGTAAGTCAGATCTGTAACCCAGTGGCACTTCTACACCATAGTAAGTCAGATCTGTAACCCATTGGCACTTCTACACCATAGTAAGTCAGATCTGTAACTCCGTGGCACTTTAACACCATAGTAAGTCAGATCTGTAACCCAGTGGCACTTATACACCATAGTAAGTCAGATCTGTAACCCAGTGGCACTTCTACACCATAGTAAGTCAGATCTGTAACCCAGTGGCACTTCTACACCATAGTAAGTCAGATCTGTAACCCATTGACACTTCTACACCATAGTAATCAGATCTGTAACCCAGTGGCACTTCTACACCATAGTAATCAGATCTGTAACCCAGTGTCACTTCTACACCATAGTAATCAGATCTGTAACCCAGTGGCACTTCTACACCATAGTAATCAGATCTGTAACCCAGTGGCACTTCTACACCATAGTAATCAGATCTGTAACCCAGTGGCACTTCTACACCATAGTAATCAGATCTGTAACCCAGTGGCACTTCTACACCATAGTAATCAGATCTGTAACTCAGTGGCACTTCTACACCATAGTAATCAGATCTGTAACCCAGTGTCACTTCTACACCATAGTAATCAGATCTGTAACCCAGTGTCACTTCTACACCATAGTAATCAGATCTGTAACCCAGTGGCACTTCTACACCATAGTAATCAGATCTGTAACCCAGTGGCACTTCTACACCATAGTAAGTCAGATCTGTAACTCAGTGACACTTTTACACCATAGTAAGTCAGATCTGTAACCCAGTGGCACTCCTACACCATAGTAAGTCAGATCTGTAACCCAGTGGCACTTCTACACCATAGTAAGTCAGATCTGTAACTCCGTGGCACTTTTACACCATAGTAAGTCAGATCTGTAACCCAGTGGCACTTCTACACCATAGTAAGTCAGATCTGTAACCCATTGGCACTTCTACACCATAGTAAGTCAGATCTGTAACTCCGTGGCACTTTAACACCATAGTAAGTCAGAGCTGTAACCCATTGGCACTTCTACACCATAGTAAGTCAGATCTGTAACTCCGTGGCACTTTAACACCATAGTAAGTCAGATCTGTAACCCAGTGGCACTTATACACCATAGTAAGTCAGATCTGTAACCCAGTGGCACTTCTACACCATAGTAAGTCAGATCTGTAACTCAGTGACACTTTTACACCATAGTAAGTCAGATCTGTAACCCAGTGGCACTCCTACACCATAGTAAGTCAGATCTGTAACCCAGTGGCACTTCTACACTATAGTAAGTCAGATCTGTAACTCCGTGGCACTTTTACACCATAGTAAGTCAGATATGTAACCCAGTGGCACTTCTACACCATAGTAAGTCAGATCTGTAACCCATTGGTACTTCTACACCATAGTAAGTCAGATCTGTAACTCCGTGGCACTTTAACACCATAGTAAGTCAGATCTGTAACCCAGTGGCACTTCTACACCATAGTAAGTCAGATCTGTAACCCATTGGCACTTCTACACCATAGTAAGTCAGATCTGTAACCCAGTGGCACTTCTACACCATAGTAAGTCAGATCTGTAACCCATTGACACTTCTACACCATAGTAATCAGATCTGTAACCCAGTGGCACTTCTACACCATAGTAATCAGATCTGTAACCCAGTGTCACTTCTACACCATAGTAATCAGATCTGTAACCCAGTGGCACTTCTACACCATAGTAATCAGATCTGTAACCCAGTGGCACTTCTACACCATAGTAATCAGATCTGTAACCCAGTGGCACTTCTACACCATAGTAATCAGATCTGTAACCCAGTGGCACTTCTACACCATAGTAATCAGATATGTAACTCAGTGGCACTTCTACACCATAGTAATCAGATCTGTAACCCAGTGTCACTTCTACACCATAGTAATCAGATCTGTAACCCAGTGTCACTTCTACACCATAGTAATCAGATCTGTAACCCAGTGGCACTTCTACACCATAGTAATCAGATCTGTAACCCAGTGGCACTTCTACACCATAGTAATCAGATCTGTAACCCAGTGTCACTTCTACACCATAGTAATCAGATCTGTAACCCAGTGGCACTTCTACACCATAGTAATCAGATTTGTAACCCAGTGGCACTTCTACACCATAGTAATCAGATCTGTAACCCAGTGGCACTTCTACACCATAGTAATCAGATCTGTAACCCAGTGGCACTTCTACACCATAGTAATCAGATCTGTAACCCAGTGGCACTTCTACACCATAGTAATCAGATCTGTAACCCAGTGGTACTTCTACATCATAGTAATCAGATCTGTAACCCAGTGGCACTTCTACACCATAGTAATCAGATCTGTAACCCAGTGGTATTTCTTATAATTAAAAAATGGTTGGCCGTCCTTAGACTTTAACATCGAAATCTATTTTCTTTGAACTTATCGTATTTAAACACGTAGTTTCTTAAAATCGACGTCTTGATGTGAATCTTCGGTTCACTGTCTTATTTATTTCAGTTTCCCAACGGTGAGTACGGAGGCCACTCAAAATGCCCTTAAGGAAATTATTTGCTTAATCCTGTTACCCTTCCTGTAATCATCAAAGTACAATTTAAGTTTGTATCAAAAATTAATTCACTTAGACTTCAAACCAATCATAAGCACTGGGAGTTTTAAAAAAATCGGAAAAAAGTCTTCTTGAAGACTTCGTATCTTCAAAATAAAATTACGTGAGCTACAGATATGTTCAAACAATCGTTACGAACATGACGCTATCCAAGGGGCCTTAGATCATGAACATTTTTTAATGTGATTCAGAAGGCAAATCTACCTGCTTTGTTGAGCCAACAAATTTTAGATTTAGAATGGAAATATACCTGCTTTGTTGAGCCAACAAATTTTTGATTCAGAATGGAAATATACCTGCTTTGTTTAGCCAACAAATTTTTTTATTCATAGTGCAAATATACCTGCTTTGTTGAGCCAACAAATTTTTGATTAAGAATGCAAATATACCTGCTTTGTTGAGCCAACAAATTTTTGATTCAGAATGCAAATCTACCTGCTTTGTTGAGCCAACAAATTTTTGATTAGGAATGCAAATATACCTGCTTTGTTGAGCCAACAAATTTTTAAGCGTTTCTAAGAAACATTAGAGCGCTGCAATGATACAGTGATATTCGCAGCATTTTTGACATCACAATCTCTCAAACACTACATTCACAATTAATCAAAGCTGTTCGAAAATAATTTGGTAATAGTGTACTGATGTTAACCTCAAGGATGACGGATTGCATTCAAATAATCCATACATCAGGTACACACTTCCTGACACACAGAAAGAAGATGTACGCTGCTACAACGGCGCGTTAAAACAAACAGGGTAGCTGTTCTAGCACGCAAGAAGTATATGTCAAGAAACAGTATTGTAGTTCAACAAAAAGACGAAACGAAATGTTCACGGTTATCCATCATTTTGATATCGCAGTCTTGCCAAAGCGAGATTGGCCGTTTACATAACTGAATGTTGGTACTTGAGGCTGAAATACAATACTCATTTAATTTAAATCACCGTTTCGGATCGTGGTTGGTTGAACGCGAATACATCCAAAAGTATATCTTCAAGAGATCTGCGACTCCATCGGCGCTAAAAATCCTGATGTACAACATCAGTGTAGTCATAATTTGTTGATTTAAAATGTGCACTGTTGTTAGGACCTTGTTCAGAGACTTATGTTCAGTTTGTTTTATTCAATATCACCCAGGGTCAGAATTAGTCATTTTATCATGAAAAATGTATACTACGAGTATATAACAAAGTATCAACATTTACAACTCTAATAAAAATGCAAGAATAGACATAGACCATGTATAAGCGTAGGATGCAATTATCTTCTGTATAGAAGGAGCGTCTGTAATATAAGATAAGAAGATAAGATATTACAACTGCTGTTTTCTTGAACTTGAATTAGAAACGTGTGTATAGTGGTAAGAGAAAAGAGGTACAAATCAAATGAGAGTTTTCTGGTGTCAAAAAGCCAATTTATCCCAATTCTTATTTTTCTGTGTGTTCCATCTTTGAATGTGTTGCTATCAAATGGCGTGTAAAGATAGCTTAAGCGATTTCAACAAAATAAATTTTAAAAAAAAAGAACTATTATAATTATTTGTAGGC
This sequence comes from Ampullaceana balthica, assembly GCA_944989445.1. Lineage (NCBI taxonomy): Eukaryota > Metazoa > Mollusca > Gastropoda > Lymnaeidae > Ampullaceana > Ampullaceana balthica. Next base: position 425,499 of record CALYLW010000140.1, on the reverse strand, counting down.
ACACTATAAAAACCAATTGTCGAACCCCGAATTCATTGCTTTCCGTGCTCATCAAAAAGCTGTTGCAGTAATAATATAAACAGATAAGAAACATTTAAACGGCTGTTTACTTTGTTATTTTGTAATGATTACATTGATTAAACAAAATTGTGCTTATCATCAACGGCAAGAAAATTCTTTGAATTAAGTCAGGGTCCTCTAGCTACTGTATTAGCTCTGTGAACGAAACCGGAGTTTTCTGCTCTTGCTCTGACGTCAGCTTTGTTCTCCCACGTCACGGGTATTTGCTGACGTTAAAGGAGACAGGAACTAAGTGGGCGGTACCCGTTCTGAGGGATTGTAATCGAAGGCTAAAGGAGTTGACATACGGCGGGAGAAGGAGTGGGACAGAAGGGGGGGGGGTGAATGACTCGCTTTCAATATAATTATTGGAGTACATCAATTTCATTATCTTCCCTCGCCCACTGGCTCGCAGCTGATAAAACTCGGCGGAATCAACTTAAGACAACATTTTAATCACGATCGCCATAACGAGAGGTCTGACCGCCAAGAATTGCAATTAAAAATTTAGAGCTTCGAAAGAATGAAAATAGTTGGGTTTTCGAGGGATACATTCATGCTCTTTATTTTATGCCATTGTTATTTGAATACCAAGATTGTTATTTCTGACTTTGATAGATCGTAATAATTTTTTTTGAAGTTGGAAATCAAGGGGAAAAAACCGAAGTGGTTATTTTAAAAAAAATTGAAGCTACTTCGTTCGGACATTATTATCTTATCATCTTAGCCAACTCACTGTAATGGGATTTTAGTTAGTTCAACATTTCTTTGTTATTTTTTTATTGTTAAATTTATATATTTTGCTGACGATGAACAAAGAACTTAGTAAAAGACGAGTTGTTGTGTAGACATAGTATGAGCGTGTGAGTTGACTTGACATAGTATGAAGCTCGTGATTTGTTGCTGTGAAGTGAACTCGTGCGAGGTCGTGAACTCAGGGAGAATGGCTTTAAATGTAATGTTCAGGTGATTAAACAGGCAGCTGGTACACACACCACAAGATGTTGATACCTTGTTTCTTGCAGTTAGACTATTGCATGATAGACTATAATAGAGAGTGTCAGAAGTTGACCAAGTATCACGACCGTTACTACTACATTGTGTCAGACTATTACTTCTACAAACTTAACTAGCCTTTAAAACGATAAAAACCACACTTAATAAAACCATTCATCGTGGGCCATTAAAATTTACAAGAAAAAACAAAGAAAGCATTTTACATACATAGTTATAACACTTGACGCATACTTGAAAATAGCGACAAAGATGAAAATAGATGATTAAACTTGTAGTCAAGGTGATTTTAAATAGAAAATTTTCTCACATATTTTCTAAATACGAGTTTAAAAAATAACGTTATTCAACAAGATTTTATGACATAAAAGTACATGTATGATAATGAATTCTTTGAAAAAGACCACATTTGTGTGAGTGTGTGTATTTTTGCGTGTGTGTGTGTTTGTTGTCTGTGTGTGTGTTTGTGTCTGTTTATTGTGTGTAAATGTGTGATTGAGAGTGTATAAAAGTATACCTAATTGTAGTTTTTAATTAACACTGTTGCTAGCATATGATTTAATTGAATGATCGCTTGCAAATTTCTTTTCATATGCATTTAATTTATATATAGCTAGCGGTACAAACAAAGCTACCCAAGGACCCCTTGCGTTCCCTCACATACGTTCAATATTGCGCCGCTCCGTTGTGTGTACATACATTTGAGATTTTGTTAAGAACAAATACGATATACAAGAAAAGAATATTGACATATATTTTTTATGTTGTGATGCAGGTTAAAACGTACTATTCAAAGTTCGCTAATCGCTCACTCAATAATTTGACATATTGTTTTTTAATCGAATCAATTTTTAAGAACAAATTCTATTCTAAAAACAAAAATGTGTAGCTCGTATATATTTGTTACCTTATCATTTAAAATTACAGTTTCGTTTTTAAATAGCTGCCCTATAAAATTGTGTGAGCAACAGACTTCTACTTCACACCGCAACTTAAAACATATCAGTATCATAATGTTCTACACGGCCCGAAAGTAAGAGCTTTTATTTCTGCTCACAGATCCAAACAGCCTGTTTGTAAAGTAGTACATCCAGTGTTAGATGTTTGTAATGTATTACAGCCACTGTTAGATGTTAGTAATGTAGTACAGCCAGTGTTAGATGTTTTTAAAGTAGTGCATCCAGTGTTAGACGTTTGTAAAGTTATAGTACATCCAGTGTTAGATGTTTGTAAAGTTATAGTACATCCAGTGTTAGATGTTTGTAAAGTTATAGTAAATCCATTGTAAGATGTTTGTAAAGTTATAGTACATCCAGTGTTAGATGTTTGTAAAGTTATAGTACATCCAGTGTTACATGTTTGTAAAGTAGTAAATCCAGTGTTAGACGTTTGTAAAGTTATAGTACATCCAGTGTTAGATGTTTGTAAAGTAGTACATCCAGTGTTAGATGTTTGTAAAGTAGTACATCCAGTGTTAGACGTTTGTAAAGTAGTACATCCAGTGTTAGACGTTTGTAAAGTAGTACATCCAGTGTTAGACGTTTGTAAAGTAGTACATCCAGTGTTAGATGTTTGTAAAGTAGTACATCCAGTGTTAGATATTTGTAAAGTAGTACATCCAGTGTTAGATGTTTGTAAAGTAGTACATCCAGTGTTAGACGTTTCTTTAGATTTTTCCCCGACCACCGTTCCGTTGTCCCTGCACTGTGATCACCAAGGTGAATTGGTATATGGATAACACCATCCACTTCCAGGAAGGAAGAAATGGATAAGGGAGATAAGATCATCTTGTTAATCTTTACTAACGTGTCTGCCGCTGAAGAGTTTTTCTAACTTGCGTTTTAGAAAAATTAGGTATTTGAAAACGAAAAAATATTACTTTTTTAAAATCTTTTACTATAAATGAACTCCTTTAATACAAAAGATAACACATATACATTTTTTTCATTCGCTTATTAATTATGTGACTATGAAAAAAAAACAATGCCAAAATTTTTTAAAGTAGCTGCTTTCTCTACCGCCCCATCTCTTGCCCTCCTGACAACCAACCCCACCTTGATGAGACACAAGCCTCAAATAGCAGAAGCATGCCAAAGAAAGTTGATGTGAACTGCCCACATCGAGGTCCTTGTTAGCCATTCTCCCCACGCCTGTCCTTGCACGTTTCATGCTTAAGACAACACATCTCTCGGCTAAAACCTTTTGGATGGAAATGGCAACAAACTGAGAGTATCCACGTTAGCTGGAGTAAACAACGTCGCGGATGGCGAGAGGGACAGAGAGAGAGTGAGCAAGTGAGAGGGAAGAAGAGAGGGAGCAGAGGGAGAATGTGAGAAAAGAGGATTGAGGGGGGGGAACAGGGGGTTGAAAGGAGGGATACACTTTTTTCCCCAATTAGATTAAAAAGAAGAGTTCTACACAAGATGAACTTCTGACATTTATTTTGCGTTAATCACCCTCGCTGACGATAAAATGCAAATGATCCAATTTGTCCTGAAATTGATTGTGTTTCTAAACTGTTTACCTCAATCCAACACTAATTTTTTTTTCTATGTTGACAGATCGTCATCCTAGTCACAGGATGTGGCTGCGTTGAACTTTTTAATGACATCTCTAAAACGCAACAAAAATGTGTGTCCGTGAATAATATTTATGTCGCAGCAGTCAGTCCTCTTGATGTTCGATTTCCTCATAATGAGTTATCATCCATTATATCCCTCATCATCCATAATATCCCTCATTATCCATTATATCCCTCATCATCCATGATATCCCTCACAATCCATAATATCCCTCATTATCCATTATATCCCTCACTTGCGTATCACCCGTCACAAATGACGGAAGTTTTCAGCTGAAATCTATTTATTTTGAAAAAATGCAATTTTTTTAGGGTGCCTATGGCGCCGACGTTTCTAAAACGCCCAACTAACTTGTCCTTGTTTGATAAATACGAAATATTAAACTTTCTGAAATGTACACAAAGTATTTTACAATAAGGGTTGTAGGGCGCCTACGGCGCCCCCTTTGTTTTTTTTGATTTTATAATTAACCATCATCAAATCCTAGCTTTTTACATTGTTCTCTTTTCCAAAAATAAAATATGAGCTAAAACAATGACGTCATATAATATTTTTGTACAGCGCATCTTTAATTTGCACACCTTTTGATGCATTGGTGCAGTAATTTGGTGCGCTGCTTTCTAAAATTAGTAGCGTTACGGACAGAAACTACAGACGTGACAGAGATTGCAAATTATGTATATTGATTATCCATTATATCCCTCATTATCCATTACATCCCTCATTTTCCATTATATCCCTCATTATCCATTACATCCCTCATCATCCATTATATCCCTCATTATCCATTACATCCCTCATCATCCATTATATCCCTCACTATCCATTACATCCCTCATCATCCATTATATCCCTCATTATCCATTACATCACTCATCATCCATTATATCCCTCATCTTATCTGTTTACAGACGCTCTTTCTATACAGAAGATTATTGCGTCCTACGCTTATCTATGGTTTGTGTTTAGTCCTGCATTTTTATTAGAGATTTAAATGTTGATAAAGTGTTGGTTTTCCTGGATTCTTCAGGCAACCCATTCCACGCCCGAATTCCGGACGGGAAGAAGGAAAACTTGTATGTGTTTGTTCTTGCATACGGAATAAGAAAGGTGTTTTTATCCTTATGTCTATCTGAGGGTTGTATTAAGTTATCTTTGTGTTGTATTTCTAAATTAGAATTAATTGCTTTATGTATGATTACTACTTTGCTCTTGGTTCTTCTATGCTCTAGTGTTTCAAGGTTTAATGATTTAACTAATGGTGTTACTCTTGTCAGTTTCGAATATTCTCCAGTAATGAATCTGGCAGCTCTTTTTTGAATTTGTTCTAGTTTATCAATGTTTTCTTTGGTGGATGGGTCCCATACAGAAGATGCATATTCTAGTGCAGGTCTCATCATCTATTACATCCCTCATCATCTATTACATCCCTCATCATCTATTACATCCCTCATCATCTATTACATCCCTCATCATCTATTACATCCCTCATCATCATCATCCCTCATCATACATCCCTCATCATCTATTACATCCCTCATCATCTATTACATCCCTCATCATCTATTACATCCCTCATCATCTATTACATCCCTCATCATCTATTACATCCCTCATCATCTATTACATCCCTCATCATCTATTACATCCCTCATCATCTATTACATCCCTCATCATCTATTACATCCCTCATCATCTATTACATCCCTCATCATCTATTACATCCCTCATCATCTATTACATCCCTCATCATCTATTACATCCCTCATCATCTATTACATCCCTCATCATCTATTACATCCCTCATCATCTATTACATCCCTCATCATCTATTACATCCCTGTTTTCTTTTACTTTGGATACTCTCAGAGTTTTCACCCCTTGAAAGGTAACAAGTCCAATGAATTTACCTCGAAACGTTCATTGACGGTGTGCTCTGGGCATGTGTGTGGAGCTAAGGGTCGCTGACGAGTTGAGAGACCGATCAACCACTGCATCTCTTGTGAGTGGACTGTCTACAGTATCACCATTTCTACGTGCGTGGGCCGAACAACAACAACAACAACAGGTCGGTCAACAATGAAGCGAGATGATATCAGGTCACCGGGGGCCAATCAACAGAACGAGTGATGTCCCTTGAGGTGCCCGCTCATTAAGATCTGGAAAGATCTGTGATTGTTGAAGACCCGTCATGATGGAAGTAGTTTTGAGGTGGGTGGGGGAGTCATCAGCTATTTCCCTCGTCCGTTGTGTTGAAATTTTAAAAAATTTTAAAAATTATTTTTGTGATGGACTTCTAATTATTTTTTGGAACGCGAAACTTCTAAAGAATGCATGCGATACAAAAGTAATAAAATAGAAAAGTCTATTTAAAATTGCATTGTAACCACAAGTTTAAAAGAAATGATCTGTTGCATAAATAAGATAGACTTTATAGAAGGGCGGGGATATTCGATATGATCCTGTAGAACAGTGTTTCTCAAACTTTTTAGTATGGTGGACGGGAGGGAATTTTTTCCATTGTACCAGGGACCGGCGCACTATTTTCCCTGCACTGACATTTTTTATTTCTGTCCTTTTTTTATAACTTCTGCGGACCGGCAGCGGATGGCCCACGGACGGGCACCGGTCCGCGGACCACCACTTTGAGAAGCACTGCTGTAGAATGTAGAGAGTGCAGCAGAGAATTCTAAACCAGATCATCTTATAATGTTGCAGCTAAGAATGACGATCATTGTATCTATAGTTTTTGTGAAGCATGTTTTAAAATTTTATTTTAATTATTAGAATGATTGAAATATATCATTTTATTATTATTACACGCTTTTATTTAACTCACACTGTTTGTATGTTGTATGTTGTATCCGTCAAATCTTGTAACGTAAAATTTAACCTTTTTTGATCATCCTAAAGATCTCAAAATTTTACCACAGATAGATCTTGGATGACAGTACATTGTATCAAATTTTCAGATCGATCGAATGTACCGTAATTTAATAAATGCATTTTTAACTTTAACTTTATATATAATCTGTATCCATGCTATTCTTGACTTTCACGTGAATGTCACCGCAGTTCACCACCAGCCATCGGTGACCACATTCCAGGTGTTAAAAAGCTCAGTAATATGAAACTAAATCTAAATTGACATGATAATACAAGAGGAACAACTGTAATTTGTGTATCCTTGTTGGCCGAATTGTTAACGTAATAGATTTTCGACCTGGAGGTACTGAATTTTCAGATGGGGAAACTGTCTTTTTTAATACATAAATTTGTAATTAATATTTAATAATCTATCTTTTTAGCACTATCACATTTAAGTTATAGACAACGAAGTTTGACTAAATAAATTGAATCGATTATGTCGAAAAATTGATTTAAAAAATTTTTGATACTAAAAAGTAGAAAATAAAATATTTAAACAAATCTTTTTTTTTAAAAAGCACACGCTTTTATTTACATATAGAAAGTGCACTAAAAAGAAGAAAATAAAAAATCTCAATCCGTGAACCTATCGACTATAAAAGCGTGTGGCCCTTATCACAACTTGCTATCATGTACAAGGCTGCGAAACATAAATACAAATTTATATGAATATTAATAAACATTTAAAGCTTCAAAACTTTGATCATATACATGCTACTATCATATTAATTAGAAAAAAATGATCTATATGCAAAAGAGTAGTTGCAATAAAGAAATGAGTTGTGATGGGCACCCCACGCTTTTATGTGCAGTCGATAGGTTCACGGATTGAATTTTTTTATTTTCTTCTTTCTAGTGCACTTTCGAATATATGTAAATAAAAGCGTGTGCTTTAAAAAAATACATATTAGTAACGTCTAATTTCATTTCACTGTTACGAAACCATAAAGTTTAAAGCTGAATAAAGTCTATCGGAGTTTTTATTAGTCGGGAATTTTTATAAAATAATATTATAGGAGGTTAGATCTAAATTTAACTTTAATATCTTTATTAATAAAAGCGATATTCCTACATATTAAACTTTAAGAAAACTTATTTTAATATTTGTAAAAATTTTAAAAAATGTTAAAGATATGCAAAAGTAAAACAGATAATGCTTTATAAGCCACCCATTTGTATCAGAATATGAACAACTTTTGTACAACTCCTTGAATACTTTGTTCTCTAAGCTGAAAGCAGAACATTTGCCTGTAGCATCGCTTTGTGAGGGTAACAGAATCTGCTATGCTATTGGCAAACAATTGGACAAATGGAGGAAGCACCGAATTTGCATAGCAATTTTTACAAGAGAGCCTATAAACTGCTGTGATGTATCATATTAATCTTTTGGTAGATGCTAAGTTTCGGCGCTGCAGTCTCTACATAGGGAAATGAAACGAGAGTTGAATTCATTTATCTTATATATTACAGGCGCACCTTCTCTACTCTGACAGAAGATTTTTTGCGTCCTACGCTTATTCGTGGTTAATGTCTAGTCTTAAATATTTATTAGAATCTTGAATGTCGGTAGTCTGTTGCCTTTCTTGGTTTATTCAGGCCACCCATTCAATGCCCGAATGTCAGACTGGAATAAGGTGGATGTGTATGTGTTCTTACAACTTTTTTTCATCCCTGTGTCTACTTCAGAACGAAGTAATTTTAACAAACGTGAATTTATGTAGGAATGCAATTGCAAAAACTTATAAATTTAGATGAAATTCGATAAAATAGAAATTATTATTCATATGCATTATTAGCAAAAACAGGGGTGGGTTTTAATGTTCTAAAACACTTTCAATTTAAATCGAACGGTAATGTCTAAACAATGTTTTCCCTGAACAATTGAAGTTTAAATCCAAGTACGTGTATTGAAATGTTAGATTTATGCGTTTCATCGCCAATCGACCAGTCAAATAACAATGAAATCTGTTAACCAGGAGTTTCGGTGTGTTTATATCATGATGGTGATGATGACTTTCTTCACTTACTTAACGTTACGGGGTCGCTTAGCCTCGGGGGACGTCTGTCCATTTTTATTCATTTCTTCTTCTGTTTCCATGTTGTACGGACTTTCTATGATCTGTTATATTACAATGACGTTTTCGTGTTTTATGGAAAGTACGAATAATTTTTTTAAAAATATATTTTAATTACAGAAAGGCCGGTGAGGTGTTCAAATCGAAAATTGAGAAGTTGAATTATTTCTATTAAATGATATTAATAAGGACAATGCTGTGACAAGTAGTAGTGAATGTCTTTAAAAATTAACGTGTGTTTTAGCATAATATAACAATTACATTGCGCTATAACTTCACGTTGTTGTCTGATAACAAAATTTTGACTATCAATGCTTCTTGCAAATTGTAACTTTTTTTTTAAATGGAGGAATTACTTTTTTTTATCACGGTATACATATTTTTGAAAAAAATTCTTTGTTACATTTTAACTAAACAACAATAAACTTGATTCCTAATTTAAAAATAGCGCATCTATTTTTAGTTCATTCATAAAACCTTCAGTTGACCTACATGGGTCCGATGCAAAATTTAATAACATTACAGTCACATGCTCAATAACATTACAGTTACGGGCCCAATAACATTACAGTTACGGGCCCAATAACATTATAGTCACAGGCCCAATAACATTACAGTCACGGGCCCAATAACATTACAGTCACAGGCCCAATAACCTTACAGTTACGGGCCCAATAACCTTATAGTCACAGGCCGAATAACCTTCTAGTCACAGGCCCAATAACCTTATAGTCACAGCCCCAATAACCTTACAGTCACAGGCCCAATAACCTGATAGTCACATGCCCAATAACCTTACAGTCACAGGCCCAATAACCTTACAGTCACAGGCCCAATTACCGTCACCACTTCCACGAGCTTCCGGGCCCGCCCCAGCTTAAGGCGAGGGTCAACAAAGATGTTAAACGCTAACAGATGCATTGCGAGGAGTTGTGTTTGGATATATAATGGAAAGAAATCTTCATTGAATTCATTCCTCAGCCGATGAGACTAACATTCTAACATCGCGCCCAATTCGAGATCTAAAGAGCAAGCTCCTTTGGTTAGACATGAGAGTGTGGGGCGGGGGGGGGCTGGAGGGGTCAGGAAGGGGTCTGGATGGGGCTGGAGAGGGGCTGGGTGGTTTTCGCATGCTCGAAGAGGCCTTTAAATACAGTGGTGAAAGGAACAAGAATAAAAATGAAAGCGTCATGTAATGCATCAATTTCTGTATAGGAAAATAGTGTTTATGTTAGGGGAGGGGGTTTGGTATTTAAAAACATATGATGCATTCTATTGTTATTTTTTTAAAAATTACATGACTGAATGCAAATAACGTGAAAGTTAATAAGTCTTTAAAATAATACATGAACTTAGCGTTTTACCGTATGGACGGCTTTAATATAATTTGTTATTTTACACACACAAACACAAACACACACACATATATATATATATATATATATATATATATATATATATATATATATATAATATATATATATAACATGACACATATTTCTTTTAAAACTTACATGCTTTGTTTTTAGAAGTTTATTTCCTTCTTAATTTTGTCTCTATACTGTCAGATTTATGTGTCGTTTTTAAAATGTACGTGCTTTGTTTTGACAACTTTATTTACTTCTTGATTTTGTCTCTATACTGATAGATTAGTGTGTCGTTTTTCTGATAGATTTCTATCGATGATAATTATTGAACTATTGCAAAGGTCCGGGAAAATAAATACGCCGTCTCAATAACCTACATGTGGAAGAAAATTAGCAGCCCCGAGCCTAATAATCTTCCTGGGTCTTCCCGGAACCCCCCCCCCTCAGCTGTCCCTCCCCCTAAGGGACCTAACAGCTGAGAACCCCCCCCCCTCTGCCGGAATGGTCCCTTCTGAAGCGCCCGCCTGGGAATCCAAGACATAAGTCGAAAATGCCTCCCACTACAAGTGACCTCACCGGGAGGGATGGAATTTTCCTTACTTCGACTCGCTACCACTTCGGCGCCACTCCGGCAAAGCACACGAGTCTCTATGATTAGGACTGCCGCAAAGCGGGGGATCACCAATGACCTACCTAGGGTGTAACCTCCACTTGAAGGTTTCCTCAGAGCTGGCGTCCGCTACGTTCTTCGCGGTACATTTTGCTAATCCATTCTGGCGCTCCTGGCCCTAGACCGGCACCGATCAATGGAGTTGCTAGTAAAATGCGCCATCTCCAGCGGTCAAAGAGAAAGACCGCAATCACAATAAAATAAATAAATAACTTTTTAATTAAAAGTTGAATTTTGGGTACCTACGTTTTGATGTCATATTTAAATGACTTGAGACTTGAGATTCGTGAGCTTGATCGTCATTTCGTTCATTTAATTTTGTTTTTAAAGACAAGATAAAATACTAGATCTACATGTTTTTCTTAAGTACCGAATAAAATCCATAAGAAGAAAATACATATTTTTTAAGGAATGGAATTTCAGTATATATAATTGGTTACTAAATATTTGCTTTATGTACAGTATTTCAGGCTGTATGATAATTCATATTAGGTTTTACTTACATTTAAGCTTCTGAAATAGATTTGATTTTACACTTTTAAATTAAAATCAATTTATGCTTTGAACGGTCGTCAAACTTATTTTATCAGTGGACCAGAACTCAAATAACATGCAAACTTGTGGACACGGCAGGATGATCATTTAATAGGCGTACATTTAAACCTTTATAAAACGGTTATATTCACCAACAGGAAATACATTTTTAATAGGGCTGCGGAAATTAACGATTAATTTCTCGATTAATCATTAAAATTTTATTTATCGATTAAAATTATTTTAATCGATAAAAATTCGATTAAAATTAAAGAAAATATTTATAATATTTGTAAAAAAAATTATTAATAAATGATTATTATTAATTATAAATAATTAATAGTAATTTATATATTTTTTTACGTACGAAACTTCTCCCGCGTAATATTATAATTTATTTTATTACTTTATGTGGACCGGCAGACGTTAACTAAAACATGGCTGACAGCATCAGCGTAGTTAAATTTAAACATATAACTAGAAAGTTTAGCAAAAATTTTGTTTTTAAGCTAACTGCGGATGGCAAAGTCGAAGTTGGTGAAAAAGTTTACTGTGTTCATTGCCATAAACAATTCTCTTTTAAAGGATCAAATACATCGCTGACGTACCACCTTCAGCACAAACACCCGATCAAGTATCAACACATTGTCATAAAATTTAGTTCAAAATATTCTTAATTTTCAATGTCCGTGAGAAATGTTCAGTTTAATGACGTCATAAATTTCTATTTTTGGCTTTAATCTAAATTATCGATTAATTAATCGATAATTTTTCAAAAGTTAACGATTAAATTTAAATTAATCGATAACAGCCCTAATTTTTAATAATTAAAAAATCATCGGCTCACACATCATCAGTGCTGGATATTTGACATAGATTCTAAGCTACTTGTTTGTTTATGTAGCGGGAAAATGTTCTATGCTATTTATATTCTATTGATGACACTACACGTTTCCATCAGTGAGACATCCGCCAACACAGATGCGTGCATCCAAACACAAGCAACTAAAGTTTAAAGGGCTACTTTTAACGGCGAACATACATTCACTACAAAGCTTTTATTTCAACTTAATCTGATTGAAGTGAAAACGCACACGATTAGTTGATCTTTCGTTAATAATTTGGCTTTATATTTTAGGGTCGTTAAAAATAAATGTTTACCTAACATTCTTCCTTAGCCCGGATATAACTGTACTCCAGTCAAGATTTCTCGAGCCAGATGTGCTGCTGGCCGGATGTAGCCCGAAGGCCCAAGGCTAGACACATGTGCTGTAAAAATGAATGAGCAGAAATAGAAAGTTGGAAGCGTCAATTGGAACAAACGCTGTTAAAAAAAACTAATGGTTTTTTTATTGCCAAAAAGCGCCACGCATCTCGGGACATCGGTGGGACAAAGTGGGACATCGGAGGGACAAAGTGGAACATCGGAGGGCTAAAATAATGGCGGTCTCGAGTGACTTTCAAAGAGCTTCGTGTTTAAAAAGGCATCAATTTAGACTCTCTTTTTAAAATTTGTGGCGGGGAAAAAAAACTTGAGAAAACATAAGAAATGTTGAAGTTAGACTTTTTATAAAATATATAATAATAAACTAACACTAAAAAAGTAACATAATTGATTTAAAGGTTCTTGTGTAGATTTCAGCTGCCTGATTTGATCCAACTTCATTGCTATCACGGGTCTCATTTGATTGGATTGCTTGCCTTTCTGGCTAACCTCACTTGATTTGAATTCTTTCGCTCATTGGCTAGTATTAATTGCATTGCAGTAGCGCCACCGTAGTAATGACATACGGAATTAGATTTGTTGTTTGGGAGAAGCCCTACAAGAAAGAAATAGTTGTCAAAAAAATTTTTATCACTCAAAAGCCATTTGGTGCAGACTTAGAAGTACATCAGATGAACTATTTCATTGCGATAATAAATAATCTCCACATTAAAGTTATTGCATACACTGTGTACATGTTTAGTTTATTGGACACCTGTGTACGTGTCTACATGTCTATTTGATGGCACCACAGTGTACATGTCTAGTTGATGGCACCACAGTGTACATGTCAAGTTGATGGCACCACTGTGTACATGTCTAGTTGATGGCCCAACTGTGTAAATGTCTAGTTGATCCCCCTCCCGTTTTCCTATCTAGATAATGGCCCCGCTGTGTACAAGACATGTCTATTCGATAGTCCCTCTGTGGACGTTTCTAGTCAAACGGCGCATCATCAAATATCTCGTTACGGGCATCATTTCAAGCAAGCGGACGTCATCAGACATGCGAGCATTCAATTAGCCAATGTATCTCTTTATCTTTGACCTACTGGTCACTCCGCTTTATCTTATTTCGGCACGGCGGCGCAAAGGTTACCACCAGAAGGCGCAGCAAAGTCCGCAGACAACGACACACCTTTGTCGAGCGAACAAAAATCGTAGTAAGCTATGACGTGATCAATACATAAATAAACCATGTTTAGCTTCTGGGCAACGACAGCCCTGGATATTGTGGCCAGAGACTCGGAAGCATTGTAGACGGGAAGACCTTCTATCACAGTGATTCTCAACCTGTGGTCCGCGGAGATGTACCTGGTGGTCCGCGAGCAAAGGATGAATTTTAAAAAAAAATAAAAAACACGAAAAGGCATAAATGTTGTCACTTATTAAAAATATGTTGATTAATATAAATCCCTCGATGAGGATAGAATATCGACTAAATAAGGTTTTGATTCTGTGTTTACTTTTATCTATACCCGATATTACATGTTACTCTAGATTCTAAAAGGGCTTTAGTTTTTAAATTGATATTCAGAAATAATTTTTTGAAACCATTGAGTATATTAGCCTTAATGTAATATTACAATTATTAAAGTAATAAATTAATTCCATTGATTGAACACATGGATACATTTCTAATAAAGAAAACAACCGTGGTGGCTATATGAGCTGCAGAGGCCAAAAAGCCAGGTTATTTAAGGGGGAAAGTGTTTAACAGACTGAATTACATGATGATGTGAATGACTTGGAGAAGAAAAATCCCCAAAAGCTTATTGATATATGAACTATAGTTTATGGATTGCTCTTCTGGCTTACTTGACTTTTTTTGGGTTTTTTTTTGAAGAGCTGAATAAACTTATAATCTCAGCAAGGAAAGCTGACACAATTAAATACTATGTGACAAAGTGTCTGCTTTTACGAAAAAGCTTGATCTTTGGAAAACAAGATTATTTTTAAGGATAACTTTGAAATGTTTTATCAAATTGTCCGAATTTATCGATAAACCAGAAAACTCTGGAAAAAAATTAACAACTGTTGATAATTTGCTTTTCTGGCAATATTCAATCACCGCGGTATCAATTTTAACTTCTTATTTGTGGGTTCATCATATTTGTCCTTTGAGTTCCTTGTGGAACATAGGGCCTCTGTCAAAGCTCGCCACTCTACACGGTCCCTTGCCAGTCGCTTCAATTCTTCCCAGCTCTTCCCAGTCCTTCCAGCCGCTTCCAACATACCCCGTCTCCATGTACGCTTGGGTCTCCCTCGTTGTCGTTTGCCCTGGGGGTTCCAAGCCAAGGCCTGCCTAGCCCTGCTGTTATCTTTCCACTTTATTTGTGGGTTGAGCGTTCGGATTTCTTCGCAGGTTTCCTTCCTGTTTCTTGAATATATCGACTCATTAAATGTACCGACATCGGATTTAAACCAATTCATTGAACTGACCAACTGACCAGCGATACTACTATTAATTAATTGAATATTTCGCATCACAAAGTGAGCTTGATGAAATTTTGGAGTCCACAGAACTGTCTCAGAAAGCTTTTAAAATACTTTTACTCCTTACAACATCATATCATTTTGAATGTGGATTATCGCATTGGTTAGCAATCAAAACAAAACATTGTTCCCGACTTAAAGTTAAGATGAACTATGATGTAGTCTTTGAAGTATTAAACCTTGTTCGGATATGCAGTGCTCAAATGTAAAAGCTCAAGACTCGTGCTAAATAGACTAATGTAACAGTCTTAATAATACTAACAACTGCTTAGGACTTCAAGTTTTGTATAAGTAAGCAATAAGAATTGAATAGTACTATAAATAAAAGACTAGTATAAGTGACATTTGTTCGTTACACAAGAAAGTCATTCCAATCTGTTTCTATTCGATATTGTTTTTGGAGCACGTAAATCATAGCATTTAAGAATAGTTTTACTAACTAACATGTTTATTAGTAACTTGTTATATATATACTAGCTTATCACCCGTCAAAAATGACGAAAGTTTTCAGCTGAAATCTATTTATTTTATTAAAAAATGCACTTTTTTAGGGCGCCTACGGCGCCGACCTTTTCAAAATCCTAAATCCTCTTTTTACATTGATCCCTTTTCCAAAATACATGTATGAGCGAAAACAATGACGTCATATAATACTTTTTTTACAGCGCATTTTTAATTTGCACACCTTTTGATGCATTGGTGCAGTAATTTGGTTTTCCCTGCTTTCTAAAATTAGTAGCGTCACGGACAGACATTGCAAATTATATTGTTTATTAATAATAGTTTTCAGCACGACAGTAGTACAATTTTCAGTAGCGGTCCACGGCTAAGACACACTTTTTTCAAGTGGTCCTTGAATCTCAAAAGGTTGAGAACCACTGTTCTATCAGGCGAGGTCACTCATGTTTTTTGTGTTGGTATTTTGTTTTTAACGCATCAGAAATAATACTGATATCCAAAACCAATAACTTGGTTTTAAAAATCTAGATGTTAATTCGGATCTTTGTCATTGTTTACAGTTAGTTAGCATTTCTTCCCTTTAATTAGTTAAATCAATGAACCCGGAAACACTAGAGGATTAATGAACAAAGAGCAAAGTACCGGTAGTAATAATACACTAGGCAAGTAACTCTAACTTGGAAATACAACATAGATATTACACCTGGGAAAATCTTGAGATTACTCTCACTTTCTTCGAGCTTTAGCAAACACTTGGAGAAACCTGCTCAATCTGCTGGGAAGCGCCTTTTTCTGAGCGTAAGATTCAATAGCCGCACTGCGCACCCCCCACCCCCCCCCCACCTTCCGGGCTATGTCTACATCTGGGGACGAAGTCTTTAGTCAATACGTGCACGGCTCTTTCAGGGGCTAGGCTGCATTACCTGCAGTTTGGGTGCCTGTTGTGTTTTCTAAATATAGCCTTCAAAATTATGAGTTGTTAGGACAATTATCCGTTCTCTTTCGATTTATCGTACTCTGGTCTTTGCAACTCTACTTCCACCATTGGTCTGCTGGACATGGCCTGGGCATGTCGGCACATACCCATCTGTCCGCCGAGCTGTCATCAAGTTCATGGTAGCAGTTGTTCCCAAAGGGTTCCGTAAACCAAAGTATGGCCCTAGTATAAGTAACTGTGATCTGATAAAAAAGTCTGGTTGTGGTTGGGGCGCACCGGTTTCTGCCATGGAATCCGTTTTTTTTTCTCTCGCATATTCGCGTGACTATCTACTGTCAGAGTCCAAGCCGATGTGCGTAAATATCAGATGACCGGTTGTTCAAATAATTAATTCAGAGCAGGGGCGTCACTAGGGTTGGTTTCACCCAGTGCGAAGGCTCACGGTGTCACTCCCTCACGACTTGCCCCATATGTGCAAAATATCAGGAACATACAAATTTTAAATTTTGGTTTCACCACTTGTGATGGTGTCAACCGGTGCGGTCCGCACCCCTCACTCCCACCTAGTGACGCCACTGCTTCAGACATTCAGAAAGAGGCCAAACTTGTTGTGCCCGATTTACATCATCAGCCATCTGCGCATCCACATACACATTGATCAACAAAGATCTTTGACAGACAAACTATCGACCAACAAACCATTGTGTATCAGAAGGCATATTGAGAGTTTAATCATAGTTAAGTAGTTACAAAATGCGTGACTTTCACACATGGCACTAAGACATTTAAACTCTATAGAAATATCTACCGAGAGACATCAATATATTAATGTTATCATATAAATATTTTTTACTAATAATAGGCTTTGGTATTATTTGAGGTCTCGGTGAAGCAAACAAAACAGCAAGTTGAACTTATTCAGGAGCAAATTCAGAACAAGGGTGATAAGGGTGTAAGTGACGGCTAATAGTTTGGGTAGGGCTATCCGGAGTGGGGGATGTCAGGAGTGGGGGATGTCAGGAGTGGTTTAGGGATTCAGGAGTGGGAGATGTCAGGAGTGGGGGATGTCAGGAGTGGGGATGTCAGGAGTGGTTTAGGGATTCAGGAGTGGGAGATGTTAGCAGTGGGGGATGTCAGCAGTGGGGGATGTCAGCGAGTGGGAGATGTCAGCAGTGGGGGATGTCAGGAGTGGGAGATGTCAGCAGTGGGGGATGTCAGCAGTGGGGGATGTCAGCAGTGGGGGATGTCAGCAGTGGGAGATGTCAGAAGTGGGGGATGTCAGCTGTGGGGGATGTCAGGAGTGGGGATGTCAGGAGTGGGAGATGTCAGGAATGGGAGATGTCAGGAGTGGGGATGTCAGGAGTGGGAGATGTCAGGAGTGGGAGATGTCAGGAGTGGGGATGTCAGGAGTGGGGATGTCAGGAGTGGAAGATGTCAGGAGTGGGAGATGTCAGGAGTGGGAGATGTCAGCAGTGGGGGATGTCAGCAGTGGGGGGTGTCAGGAGTGGGGATGTCAGGAGTGGGGATGTCAGGAGTGGGAGATGTCAGGAGTGGGAGATGTCAGGAGTGGGTGTGTCAGCAGTGGGGGATGTCAGGAGTGGGAGATGTCAGAAGTGGGTGTGTCAGCAGTAGGGGATGTCAGGAGTGGGGATGTCAGGATTAGGGGATGTCAGGAGTGGTTTAGGGATTCAGGAGTGGGAGATGTCAGGAGTGGTTTAGGGTTTCAGGAGTGGGGGGATGTCAGGAGTGGTTTAGGGATTCAGGAGTGGGGGATTTCAGGAGTGGTTTAGGTATTCAGGAGTGGGGGATTTCAGGAGTGGTTTAGGGATTCAGGAGTGGGGGATTTCAGGAGTGGTTTAGGGATTCAGGAGTGGGGTATGTCAGGAGTGGTTTAGGGATTCAGGAGTGGGGTAGTGATGCCATGCTAAGGGAAACTGATACATTAAAGTCTGACAGTTAAAACAATACGTCTGTTAACAGAGAAATAAATTCAATAATTATCGACATAATTTGTGCGTCTTGTTAAGTCAACTAGAAGCCTAGTGCCGACTATTTATTGTAGAAAAATTGTCATTTTTTCTGCATGTTAAGGGAAGTAATCGAGGAAAACGTAAGTATATTTCGCTAACAGTGAGTTATCCACCCTTGTTACTATCTTACAATTTTGGTCAATATGATTCATGATAAGAGACCAATTTCCATCCCCCTATCAATAAGCACACGCATTTCTGAATATACCACTGCACACAAAGACAAGTAAATAATAAAACTTATAAAAAGCAGCCTAAAGGGAGTGAAATCAGCTTGTCTAATATGACAGACACATTGGTCATGAGAATCACTTTTATATAATACAATAGTTCAACTGGTACGAGTATATGGAGTGGCGAATCATCTAGGAGGTAATGTTTATATCCGAGTACATATCACTGATCATAACAAATACAATACAATGGTAAATCCGGATTCAATGATCAGATGAAACAGGTAACATAAGGCAATGGTGTATGACATCATATAATATGTATTAAAAATGTTTATTTGAAGTAGCATTAATAAAGAGTAGATATGCTACTTTTAACATTTTTTTTTAAAAAATTGATGTGTCATCAATATATATAAATATATTTAAAGTTTATTTAATTACATAACATATTACCAGTTTTCTTATTAATCTTTTTAAAAAAATTATTTTTCTTTTTTTTTGGGGAGGGGCGCGTAATTTCTAATAACTTTTTTATAAAACTTGTAATTGAATTTGATTTCTCACCTGTACACTTTACAAGCACTTTGAGTGTGTTTTAATTGTTTATAAGTAAAAAATTCTATTGGATTCTGTACAGATTTTCAACTGATTGATTAATGGTATTTATTTTGTTCTTCACAAGAAGACTAAAAAAGAAAAAAAAAGGTTTCAACATACCATTGCAGTTTTTATTGGCAGTGCAGTAAATTGGTCCAAAAAAAAATCCATGAAAGATGAAATCGTATTGGTCTGTTGAAAATGATCCCTGTGGTCTAAGATATGAGATTGAGTTTTTGGTTCAAAATTAATTTATTAACTAACTCTATAATGTAAAAAAAAATAAAAAATGCAAGATGCGACAGACGTTAAAAAAGAATTACAATTAACACCAAATCTCTAATTATAACCAGGTCATGAATTGCTAGGTAGGAAATTACATACTTATAATAATAACATTTATGTTTGATAAAAATGTGTATCTTGCCATGAACGCATCCAGCAGGTTAAAAATCATTTCTTTACACACAGAAAATAAAATCTGATTAATTCTAATTTCCAATTATTGGATACGTTGACAAATACCACAGCAAGCAACATGTTCGGTTCTACAGAAAACCTTTACTTCATCTGTTCATAAATAACATAATAAATAATTTTTTTGAAAAATAATAAAGCCATTTCAATTTACAGGTGGAAAAGTCTGGCATAAAAATAAAACTTGAAGATGACTTTAACAAGAATGTGATTTTATCATTTTTGAAAATAAAATCTAAAATTGAGGTTTAGAACCACAACAATGTTTTTGTGAAGATTTTTTAAATTTGACACAACAATGTTTTTGTGAAGATTTTTGTAATTTGACACAACAATGTTTTTGTGAAGATTTTTTAAATTTGACACAACAATGTTTTTGTGAAGATTTTTTGTAATTTGACACAACAATGTTTTTGTGAAGATTTTTGTAATTTGACACAACAATGTTTTTGTGAAGATTTTTTGTAATTTGACACAACAATGTTTTTGTGAAGATTTTTTAAATTTGACAAACACATTGTGTGGGGGAAAAATAATCTGGCTCATATATATTAGAAACTGATGAACGACTTGAAAGAACTAAAGTACTCGAGTGACATCATGGAATTAAGAATCTTAAAACATATTTTAAACTATATAATAAGTATATGGAATGTCATAGCAGATTTAATAACTTTCAACCAATTCTAGGTGAAAGCATGCGGGACTCCTATGCGGGACTCCTATGCGGGACTCCTATGCGGGACTCCTGAAAATCCAATTTATTCTGATAAGCTAATCAAGATTGGAGCTACAATTTAACGTGTGAGCTTACATTAACATATTCACTAAAAACCAGTTAATATCATTATAATTGTTTTCAATCTTTTAAATGTTAAAAACATGAATTTGGAAGGACAAAAAACTGAGTAAAAAAAATTCAACAAAATTAGATGTTTGTTTTGTTAAGAGTATTTTGTATGCCATTTATCAGTAGGCAACCATTTTTTTCAGGCATTTATGATGCCCCTATATAAGACGCTGGTTAGGATGATTTGTGTAAAAAAAAATAATTTATACAAGACGCACCCATGTATAAGATGCAGGTTCCTTAAGATTTGTGTAAAAATAATTTATACAAGCCGCAACCTTTTATAAGAACCTGCACCTCATATATATTTTTTAACGATTTTATTAAACAAATTACATAACATGCCACAGCCTTGTCATCTTCCGCACTAACCAATTTATATCAAGTGGTTTCCTAGCCTTTAACATTAATGAAACTTTGTCCAATATTTCATCAAACAAGGCTTTAATACAATCTTTAGTTTAGATCAAAGAATCGTCTAATGCAGGACCTTTACGATTATTTTTTTATTCTTATACGAGCAACAAAGCCCGTCCAACAGCAGTCTCGACCGGCATACATGTGCATCACGTCAAAAATACTATTCATTATAGTTAAAATAAATAACTCGTAAAAACAGAGCTTTTTGCTATAAATCCCAAAGCGCATAACTGAAAATAAAGTCTTGGAAGAAATACTGCACCAAAAATAACTCATTTTGACGCGCGTAAATGCGTTTAATATGATTGGCTGTAGGAGTCATATGTCTTTGAGGGACCAATCGCTATCGATGACCGCACGGAACATTGCCTTTTATTATATAGGATGCCACCGGGTTGATCACCTGGTATCTAATCTTCACTGATCTGCTGGGCATATAAGACGCACGTTGGATGCAGGGGGTAGGTGAAACTTTGTGTAAGACGCATCTTAAAAACAGAAAAATTAGGTAGGTATTTATGGATTTGACACTTGAATGTTAATAGACATTCATTTATATTGTAATTCTAATTAAGTTTAGGTAAAACTTCAGTTTTTATGTCATTTAGTAAATTATTACTTACATGTACAAGATTGGGAAAATATTGTGTCTTTGGTTAATGAAAATGATAACAAATTAATGAATCATTCTCTTAAACACTTTTGCCAAAGCCCAGAAACTACAAGAAGGAAAATCACGGAGTTTTCATTTGATATGGTTATAAAGATAATTTGTTTGTGAAAGTGTAAAAAAAAAGTATTTTTACTGAGATCCTTTAAAGAAATTAAATATGAGATGATTTATTTGTTCATGAATTGTATAACAAAGGGGAAATATCATCAAGTAAAGTTGAGGGACATTTTTTTCTTTAAAAATGTTTTTATTATATTTTTAATTCATATCGAATATATACCCTATCACAGAAAGTGATTAGATATTTAAGACAGGTGATAGCATGATGATACTCTTAATTAGATACAGTTAAATAATGATCTGAAAATTTGTCATTTGCCAGTTAGATCTGCAGAAAGAGCTGATCTTCAAATAGCCCCTCCCCCACCCCACCCCCTTATTGGAGATGGAGAGCACATGAATCATCAATAAATAATTCTGTTTCAGAAGAGGGACAACATTAATGAAATGAAACAGAAATCAACATAAGAGATTCACTCACAACCAGTGATGCTTGCCAGGAATTATAAACATATGTACATGAATAAGGCTAACAGCAAAGGTAATGTGGTATACAAATATACAACAGCACATAAAAGAAAAAAAGTTAGCAGTAAAAAAAAATGTCTGAGTGATGAGTGGCATAGTCTATAATGTATAAGAAGAGAATGAAATAAAATTGCCTCAATTAAAATAAGTTTTGTTTTCTTAATGCCTTATTCATTGGTCCATCTATCATGACAAAAAATGGAAATGTTAAAATGTTTCCTAAAGTGCGGTTCATGGTCTTGTGTGAACTTCGCACCTTTGAATTTGTAAGAGTATTTGCTGCTAAATACAAAAATGATATAAAAATATAATCCTTCTTATTTTATATAATTCTTTTAAAGTGTATAATTGATATGATTTAATTATATACACAATATATATATATATATATATATATATACACACATATATATATATAGTTGAAAGCTACATTTGTAAGGTTTCTCTTGTATTATTTAAAGATTTTTAAAATATTTTTTTAAGTAACTTAAATTAAGTTTTAAAAAAAATTTAAAGACTACTTTAGACTGAAAATAAAAAAAATAACAGTAAATAAATTTTTAAACAAATTTTAATGCCCCCTGTTCATATTTAATCTTAAATGAATTTCACTTTAAAGCCAAGCAACCAATACTATCTTTAAATGACATAAAATTGTGTGCAATACATACATTTTAATGGCCCTGATTAAATACTAGAGAGGTAAAAAAAAATCATCTATAATAATAACAATAATAATAAATTTTTTTTACAGCATTCATTGTCACAGCTTGGTGTGACTCAGTGGGCTGAAGGAATGGTTTACTTTAACATATAAAACAGATGGCACATTTTAACCGATGTCAAGTTACAGAAACACTTTGACATCACAAACAGATGGCACATGTTATTATTTTTTAACACAAGTCTACTTACAGAAACACTTTGATATCAGAATAATACACAACTATGTTAGCTTTCATATATATGCAATGTCTTCTTCTTACCCTCATTTTGTTTCTTGTGAAAGGCAAGGGGGAAAGGGGGAAGTTTTTATTTCTTTAAAATTATAATAAAGTTTTGGAAAATAAAAACCACAAAATAACTTTCTGAAGAATTGAAAACCAAAATCAATTTCAGTAAAGACAAGACAAAAACTGTGTTTAGAGTTATCTGAGTTTTATCACAAAATATAATAATATATGTGCTAAAGGAATAATATGTATATCAAAACTGTTCATGATTGAAAGCCATGAAGATGTATTTACATTTGAAGATTAGGACACTCCTTAAACATGTACCGTCTATGATATGGGGAAATGCTTTCTGGGGACCAACACAGTTATAAACAATTATCTCTCGATGTGATATTTAAGAGCTCTTTTGTTCCATTCAAATTAACATTAAGAAAATTAACAGGTTTGTATTGGACAATGGAGACTTTCAGAGATCAAACAAGGCATTTTTTGAGTCTTCTTGTAACGTAAAGATCATAAATGAATGGAATATTTTTCATTAAGTTAAAGGCTCATCCAAAGTTATTTCATGACAAGCCAAAATAAATTTTACTTAAACTTCATTTTAAAAAATTGTATCACATGAATATTTTCTGGAAGGTTAATTTTGTTCAAAGCATTAAGTAAAAAACAAATTAAGAGAAGTGTAAGCGTGGACAACAGCGATTTCCAGTAATTAAGTCAAAGTAAAGATATGCTGTTGAGTTAATGCTAGCACATAGGAATGAACAAAGCATGAGTATAAGTTTACATTGTTACGTTGTTACATATGATGTCATATAAGGAAGGGCACAACTCTAATTTGAAATTCTGTGTATCATAATAAACCCATCAACTTAAATTAGTTATATATGTGTATATATTTTATAAATAAATTATCATCTTGTTAAAATACATGTATTATAACATTCTGAATGTAAACAAAGTTTTATACGGTGCATGTGAGAAAGAATCTCTTTGATTTGCAGTCTATATAAAATTCTATTTGATTTAAAGAAGATTTTAAGAAAGAATGAGATTGTTTCCTTCAGAGTATATGCTAAAATAAGCTTTTTGATTTACAGGACGTGCCATCAATGAGATTGTTTCCTTCAGAGTATATGCTAAAATAAGCTTTTTGATTTACAGGACGTGCCATCAATGAGATTGTTTCCTTCAGAGTATATGCTAAAATAAGCTTTTTGATTTACAGGACGTGCCATCAATTAGATTTATTTACATAAACAACTAAGAATGACATTCTTTGATTTGGATTGCAAAAATGATAAAGTGAGGTATTAAATTTTAAAAAAAAAGAAAAATGAGGTTATAAGAAAAATAAACACAAGAAAACAAAGTAATCTAAAAAGCTTGACTTTTTAAACATTTTTAGTCGCTTTGAAAAGTCAATAATATTATTTTCAATCACTGTTATGGTAGAAAACTAAAATATCCCTAAAAAATAACTTGCTGACTCAAACTTATTCAAAAAATAATAAAGGGCCCGGAGAATACCAAATTTTTTACAATCCGTCAGACTGAGAGAAATTTCAGTTGGTCAAAGTTGATTTTATAGACATTTAGCTCTATGAATCGGCTTAGAATTAATTTTTATGATAAATTTCACTTGCTCCGTCAGCGATAACAAATTAGCTTCTTTCAAAAATAAACAAGTGCGTGTCTATTTGTGGTCAAGAAATAATGAAAAGCACCTATTCATCAAAGGCTACAAACTTTATACAACTTATCAAAGAATAAAATTTACTAGATTTAAAACTAAGACCAAAACCATAATAAAGGGTAATTCTAATCTTAGAAATTCAAATATTCTCGCTTGTAGGGCCGACAGCAGGTAATGAGATGTGAATCAAATGAAACCGACAAAACAAATGATAGCGCATCAGTCAGAAAATTTGAATTGTCGTGATTAAGGACCTTAGACAAACTGCAAAACATTTTTCATCGTAACACTATGGAGATAAGTGCACACGAAAAAATGTCAGTGAAAGGAATGAGCGACGTAGAGCCCTAGATGACATGAATTATTTCTTTGCCATTTTGGTGCCATCACGTGGTAGACAAACTCAAGGTAGGTATAGGTGCACAAGGCAAAATGTAAGATCAGTGAAAAGAGCTTAATGAGAACAAGGACACTTCATGGGTCTATAAAACATATAACACAGATAATAATTTGTCATGTTTGAGATCTTTGTGAGGAGAAAAAAAAGAGATGTGGAATTGTGGCTCAGTTTTGATGGCAAGATTTGATCAGTGATCTTTACGTTTGATTGGATTTCCTGTGCATATAAATTTTTGAACAGAGGACGGCCTGCCGTGATGATATAAAATGTTATTAAAACAAGGAATTATGAGAGTGATTAAAGATTTAAAAGGGAAATCTTTCACCATGAGATTCTTAATTAATCGGCTGCTGAAATGATCAAACCTACAGAGCAGGTTTTGAATGAAAGGTTTTTAAAAGGTTAAGAAACGCATAATAATAAATGGCGGAGGTAAAAGTGTAAGCATGAAAAATCTTTAACATGGATTGAAGCAACGGAAAAAAATAGGGAGTGAATATTGCTTTATGTTTTTAGGCATGTGAGTAGATTTATATTGAGCACTGAAAGAGGTCACGTCACATTAGACCACAAAACGGTCAGTAAAGTAAATGCATGTTTGCTAGGTTAATAATTTAACCAGGTTAAGAAGCTCAAATTTGGAATATAAGTGTCATGCTAACGGTCAGCAGATAACAAAACAAAACAATGCCCAGAAAGAGGGTTAGAAAATATCTGCTTAATCAAGATAAAGAGGAATTAATATAGAAAAAGTAGCTAAACTGTTTTTAAAAAATGTTAAGTCGGGCATTAAAAAAATATTTCCCCAAATTACTATTTTTCAAAAACAAAACAGCAAAATAATTTATATATATTTAACATATTGAAATTTAACATGCCTACCATAATTTATAAAAGATTTCATTTTTTAAACTAATTTTCATTACACATTACAACCAAACGTTCTTTGATTAAATATGACACAAAAATTCCTTTTTCTAACATTTTAAATTTAATATATCAGTTAGTATTTAATATAAAGGTTGAAATAAAACTATAAAAGAAAATATATTTCTGTTAATTGAGATTGCTGTTAAAAACATTTAAATTGTAAAAAATGGAGTACTTACTTATGACATATTTTGCAAGAGCAATTTCTATTTATTTTACAAAATACTACCTTCCCCACAACATAGAAAAATACAAAATGCTATTCAAATAATTATTTTGCTTACAAAGTAGCAAAACAAAGAATTGATAAATAAAAATTGGATAAACGATTAAAGTCTCTTTTTAAAAAATGTCAATATGAAACAACAACAAAAATTCAGTATTTTCTTTAAGTCTATCTTCCTGCATATAAATATCAAAATCAAATGCAAGAGACACAAACAAGTTTTGATATTAAAACAATAAATGTGGAATTTATTAATAAACAAATATAGGTGTAGATGTTTCGTCAAATGCCTCTAAAAGTAGATATAAATTAACAAAAGTGTTTCAATTAAATTGCTTGTGTCTCTTGTATTCTATAGAAAAGCTTTATGGCAGTCCAATTCTGTATAATGGAATACCCCTCCAGTAAATGTGTCCTCTATGTATTCAAAAAATAAATGCTTATTGTTTTCAACAATGTATACCTTATTTTTGTTTGAAAATTATGTTTTTAAAAAAATATCCATATCCTTACATTTGAGATTTTAAAAAATCAGACATAAAATATGAAGGTTGTATTAATTGCTCTTTAGTTTGTGTTTCAGGTGAAACAGCCGATATGTAAACAAAAGAATGATAAAAGAATTGATAACAAATATACCCAACAGGTATCCCAGACTGTTGCCAATGTTTTCAAAATGCCATTTTGAGTGGACAACAGCTCTGCGCTCCCTGAAGTCCAGAAGAACAGCCTGGAGTTGATCCATGACGGCCAAAATGGATGACACATGAAACAGCTGGTGAGAGTGACCAATGATGTCGAAAATTCCCGGGAGGAGGCGCTCGGGCAGATGGGATGCGTAGAGGAATGCTGCGATGAATGCAAACAGAAACTGTCGGCTGTGCAAGTGTGTGGCTGTCGAATGGCCCTCATCCGCACCGGGTTGAGAAATTCTATAAATAATGGGCACGCTGTCATAAATATAGGGAACGGCAAAGGCTCCGAGCCGCAGGGCTTTGCGCAGAGGACTGGGCTTCATGAAGCGGGTCTCGCACGATGTGAATGTGCAGATGATGGCGCTAATGGCCGCCAGGTTGACGTAGTTGTCCCTGTACCAGCCAAGGCTCGAGTTGTCACGGAGGAGGTCTGCTGGGAAGCAGTAGGCCCTGTAGATGACAGCCACCCCGAAGCTGAACAGGCTCAGCGCAGAGTAGTCTAGGAAGAAGCAGACATGCCTCGCTCTGTCGGACATGACATTGAAGAGGTGGGCCACAGCACTGGCCAGTGGGAAGGCACAGCACACCAAGAGATAGGTCAGCAGGGGCCATGTGTAGGAGTCATTCCAGAAGTCTATGCTAAACCATAAGTGACAGGCTATATACACGAAGTACCTGCAACCAATATGAAAAAAAAACAAAAAACTGTAATGCTTCTTTTCTTCTAGTATTTCATGCGAATGATTTATTTACGTCTCATTTTTTTGTTTTGTGATTTAATTTTATTTTAATAAAAGTTGACAACCTACACTTCAAAATAAATGTATAGATGGCAATAAAAATTTTTAAAAATGTATGCAATGATCAAAGACACTGATGTGCCTACCAGGTGGGTAAGAAGTGTGTCCATATGTTAATGGTCTCATTAGTTGGATCAAAGAGACTCAGTAGGCACTGTGTGACTGAGCTTTTAGGGTGGCGGTAACCTCGTAGGATATAGTGTTCATGGAAGTGTTCTGGAACCTGAAGGTGAAGAATGAATTGAAATAACTTCATGTTATTTTATTCTGGATGATGGATATCAAATAATAAAAGCCATAATTAACATGTTGTCTGTTACAAACGCTCCTTCTAAACAGAAGATTATTTCATCCTACGCTTATCCATATAAGGAATACATGCAGCCCATAGATCTATTTCATATATGATGTATAAGACAAAGTGAAACAATTGAAACATGATTTTCATCACTGAAAATACTTTTATCTTATCTTTTACAGACGCTCCTTCTATACAGAAGATCATTGCGTCCTACGCTTATCTATGGTTTGTGTTTAGTCCTGCATTTCTATTAGAGATTTAAATGTTGATAAAGTGTTGGTTTTCCTGGTCGGGAAGAACGAAAATTTGTAAAAAATCAGTTGAAAATATTTTTTTATGCAGAGTTTAATAGATTAGTAAATAGTAAATATGTATGTTATAACTTGCCAAATAACTTTAACGGTCAGTATATACACCGCAATGTCTTGTTATGAATTTTAAAACAGCCATTTCTTTTATCACTAATGTAACATTTGTAGACTAGTTGTGACTTTGTGTTTCAATAAGACACAGCGTGATCACAGTTTAAGATTAAAAAGATTAAGATTACAGTATACATGTACATATTTAACAATCAGCTGACCTGATGAACATTATAGATCGGGCCACTGAGGCCTCGCCCTGACGACACTGACATTCCTAGCATGGCAAGTACAAGTATCTGTCAATGGAGATGAGGCCTTTTAACATGTTCTCTCATGGCTGGCTTCTAAATGATGGTAGTGAATTGAATTTTGTGATATAACCAAACAATGTCAA
Organism: Ampullaceana balthica; assembly: GCA_944989445.1. Lineage (NCBI taxonomy): Eukaryota > Metazoa > Mollusca > Gastropoda > Lymnaeidae > Ampullaceana > Ampullaceana balthica. Next base: position 396,537 of record CALYLW010000140.1, on the reverse strand, counting down.
TGGTATCAACTCCAGATTACCTGTGAAGAAAAATATATTAAAATATATCATCGGATATTCAAAAACATATAAATTATCAGTATAAAAGAGATGTGGTCAGCATTAAAATATTCATAGTCAATAGTCATAGATTTCATGGGAGTGAGAAACCTGTACCTTCAAATGCAGGGGTATCTCATTTTAGAATTCTTTTAAGGTTTAATGTGAGTTCCTTGAAAGCAATTTTTTTTTCAATTAAAAAAACTTTAGTAGATGAGTATTTCAATTTCATTCATTCTGGTGAATTAATTTGGCTAGCCTAACTCACTAAAACAGAACTAACTCACTAACTTGGGTAACAGTAACATTAAAACGCTTTAAATGTAAAAAGCACAATATGGGTAGTTGTCAGAAATAGTGTCCTATGCCTGCTTAAAGTATAGAAAAGATACCTCGCTCGCTACAACAAACCGCCGCTTAACTAATATATATAATATTTTAAAATAAATGTAACCAGCTTCATCCTCATTTCAATGTCAATTTTATTAATTTTTATTTGTATGGAAACATGGTCATGGCATTTAAATTCTTTGATTTACAAAATACTATTTTGTATAGCTTTTATTGACATGGCTACAAAATATAACTTGCATTAATTCTGCTGTCCAGGTCCAATAGTCCTCACCAACCGTCACAGCAAATGTGTGTGCTCGGTAACAAAGATGAATGTTTGTTTTTCAAGCGCTAAGGAGCCATGATCAACAGGACAAGCCACTAGTTGACATGCCGAAAAATGTAATCTTATCCACTGACAAGGACATGGATTGGCCATTCGTTTAAATAAAAATATCAAATTGGTTATTATATTTTTATATTAATTAAAAATTAAAATTAATTGAGAAAATGAATTCATTTAACAAAATTATTTTCATGGTGCATTTTTTTTTAAATTATTTTTTTTATTTTCAAATCTTTTACGACAATCGCTACATTCTTGGACCCAGCTGCTACAAAGTTAGACTATCGAATAATTCTTTGGATCATAAAAAAATAGAAGTTGATCCCCTTTATCATTTAAAATAATTCGCAATTTTATATCTTGGTAATCTCGTTGACAAACAATTTTATTCATGATTATATACAGATACTCATGGTAGAAAAACTTAATAGCATACCTTAAACCAACGCTTTTTTTAGGAATATAACTTTTCTAACTTTTAGGAAATATATTTACAGCTTATATAGGTATATAACGTTTTGTCTTATCTTACTATTACATACTAGATACGATCGGTGGCGCAGCGGCGTAGCATACGCCTCAGACTTACTCATAGATAGACGGACGCCTCTGCTCATGTGTTGCGGTGACAGAGCGAAGATATTCTAAGAATAAAAAATACAATTACCAGCTATAATTTGATAATTAGTAAATATTTTTTAATTATTAAAAATAAATTATTATAGATAATAGACGAATGTCCCGTGAAATTCATTATTTTATCTAGGGGCCGTCCATATATGACGTCACGCGTTTTTTGCTGATTTTTAAACCCCTCCCTCCTCGTCACACTTCTTCACAAAAACTTAGACCCCCTCCAATATGACGTCACAAAGCAGAGCCGTATTTTACACCATTTGGGCCCCCGGGCAAAGAAATAGTGTTGGGCCCCTGGGCGAAAGAAGAGTGAGGCCCCCCAAGAAAAAATTATACAAATCATATATAAATAAACATATTCCCATGGGGCCCCTATGCTCGAGGGCCCCCGGGCAAATGCCCAACAGGCCTATGCGTTAAGACGGCCCTGTCACAAAATTATGACCACCCCCCCCTAAAAGCGGTATTTTCTATTTTGAAAATGAGCATGTTTCAAATCACTTTATTGTCTTTTTAAATCCCGTTATATTAACTTCGCGGCCGTCTCTCTCTCTCTGTCTGTCTCTCTCTCATCATCTCATGGGCTCGGCGGGCGGAAAAACAGAAGTCAAAAATGACCCACTTCCAATGATCCGATCGAACTGAAATTTGGCACACGGACCCGTCTTACCTAACAATGCATCGTATCAAAATTTCAGATCGATCGAACGTACCGTAATTAAATTAATGCATTTTTAGTTTATCCTTATATGAGGTATGTAATTTAAAATCACGATTTGTTATTGTTTTTTTGCCACGTGAAAGTTTGAGCATTGAGGCGACCCAACGAAACGACGGTGCGCTTTTGTTTACATTTTACGTGTCACTCTGAGCTCGGTCAAGCGAATCGGTGACCAGACTTTTCCCCTCTCCCCCTCCCACCCACCCCTCCCCCCTAGGGTTATGAAGCAAACTTGTGTTAAGACAGATTCAGTCTGTAAATGTTTGAAAATAATCAATACTGTTAGTTATGTCTCATATATAAGGGATTTATAGTCAAAAACTTTGTTTTTACGGGTTTGTTTTATTAAATCCCTTATATTAACTTCACCGGCGTCTCGTCTCTCTGCTCTCTGTCTCTCTCTCATCATCTCATGGGCTCGGCGGGCGGAAAAACAAAAGTCGAAAATGACCCACTTCCAATGATCCGATCGAACTGAAATTTGGCACACGGACCCGTCTTACCTAACAATGCATCGTATCAAAATTTCAGATCGATCGAACGTACCGTAATTAAATTAATGCATTTTTAGTTTATCCTTATATGAGGTATGTAATTTAATTCACGATTTGTTATTGTTTTTTTGCCACGTGAAAGTTTGAGCATTGAGGCGACCCAACGAAACGACGGTGCGCTTTTGTTTACATTTTACGTGTCACTCTGAGCTCGGTCAAGCGAATCGGTGACCAGACTTTTCCCCTCTCCCCCTCCCACCCACCCCTCCCCCCTAGGGTTATGAAGCAAACTTGTGTTAAGACAGATTCAGTCTGTAAATGTTTGAAAATAATCAATACTGTTAGTTATGTCTCATATATAAGGGATTTATAGTCAAAAACTTTGTTTTTACGGGTTTGTTTTATTAAATCCCTTATATTAACTTCGCGGCCGTCTCTCTCTCTCTGTCTTGGGCTCGGCGGGCTCGGCGGGCGGAAAAACAGAAGTCAAAAATGACCCACTTCCCATGATCCGATCGAACTGAAATTTGGCACACGGACCCGTCTGACCTAACAATGCATCGTATCAAAATTTCAGATCGATCGAACGTACCGTAATTAAATTAATGCATTTTTAGTTTATCCTTATATGAGGTATGTAATTCAAAATTCACTGTTTGTTATTGTTTTTTTTCTTAGTTCCACGTGAGTTTGAGTTGACGCCGACCGTCGTGTTGACGCCGACCGTCGTGCCGACACCCCCTCACATCCCACCCCCATTTATTAAAGACAAGGGACATCACTCGGTGTCAGTCTGTAAATGTTTGAAAATAATCAATACTGTTAGTTATGTCTCATATATAAGGGATTTATAGTCAAAAACTTTGTTTTTACGGGTTTGTTTTATTAAATCCCTTATATTAACTTCGCGGCCGTCTCTCTCTGTCTGTCTCTCTCTCATCATCTCATGGGCTCGGCGGGCGGAAAAACAGAAGTCAAAAATGACCCACTTCCAATGATCCGATCGAACTGAAATTTGGCACACGGACCCGTCTTACCTAACAATGCATCGTATCAAAATTTCAGATCGATCGAACGTACCGTAATTAAATTAATGCATTTTTAGTTTATCCTTATATGAGGTATGTAATTTAAAATCACGATTTGTTATTGTTTTTTTGCCACGTGAAAGTTTGAGCATTGAGGCGACCCAACGAAACGACGGTGCGCTTTTGTTTACATTTTACGTGTCACTCTGAGCTCGGTCAAGCGAATCGGTGACCAGACTTTTCCCCTCTCCCCCACCCCTCCCACCCACCCCTCCCCCCTAGGGTTATGAAGCAAACTTGTGTTAAGACAGATTCAGTCTGTAAATGTTTGAAAATAATCAATACTGTTAGTTATGTCTCATATATAAGGGATTTATAGTCAAAAACTTTGTTTTTACGGGTTTGTTTTATTAAATCCCTTATATTAACTTCGCGGCCGTCTCTCTCTGTCTGTCTCTCTCTCATCATCTCATGGGCTCGGCGGGCGGAAAAACAGAAGTCAAAAATGACCCACTTCCAATGATCCGATCGAACTGAAATTTGGCACACGGACCCGTCTTACCTAACAATGCATCGTATCAAAATTTCAGATCGATCGAACGTACCGTAATTAAATTAATGCATTTTTAGTTTATCCTTATATGAGGTATGTAATTTAAAATCACGATTTGTTATTGTTTTTTTGCCACGTGAAAGTTTGAGCATTGAGGCGACCCAACGAAACGACGGTGCGCTTTTGTTTACATTTTACGTGTCACTCTGAGCTCGGTCAAGCGAATCGGTGACCAGACTTTTCCCCTCTCCCCCTCCCACCCACCCCTCCCCCCTAGGGTTATGAAGCAAAGTTGTGTTAAGACAGATTCAGTCTGTAAATGTTTGAAAATAATCAATACTGTTAGTTATGTCTCATATATAAGGGATTTATAGTCAAAAACTTTGTTTTTACGGGTTTGTTTTATTAAATCCCTTATATTAACTTCGCGGCCGTCTCTGTCTGTCTCTCTCTCATCATCTCATGGGCTCGGCGGGCGGAAAAACAGAAGTCGAAAAATGACCCACTTCCAATGATCCGATCGAACTGAAATTTGGCACACGGACCCGTCTTACCTAACAATGCATCGTATCAAAATTTCAGATCGATCGAACGTACCGTAATTAAATTAATGCATTTTTAGTTTATCCTTATATGAGGTATGTAATTTAAAATTCACGATTTGTTATTGTTTTTTTGCCACGTGAAAGTTTGAGCATTGAGGCGACCCAACGAAACGACGGTGCGCTTTTGTTTACATTTTACGTGTCACTCTGAGCTCGGTCAAGCGAATCGGTGACCAGACTTTTCCCCTCTCCCCCTCCCACCCACCCCTCCCCCCTAGGGTTATGAAGCAAACTTGTGTTAAGACAGATTCAGTCTGTAAATGTTTGAAAATAATCAATACTGTTAGTTATGTCTCATATATAAGGGATTTATAGTCAAAAACTTTGTTTTTACGGGTTTGTTTTATTAAATCCCTTATATTAACTTCGCGGCCGTCTCTCTCTGTCTGTCTCTCTCTCATCATCTCATGGGCTCGGCGGGCGGAAAAACAGAAGTCAAAAATGACCCACTTCCAATGATCCGATCGAACTGAAATTTGGCACACGGACCCGTCTTACCTAACAATGCATCGTATCAAAATTTCAGATCGATCGAACGTACCGTAATTAAATTAATGCATTTTTAGTTTATCCTTATATGAGGTATGTAATTTAAATTCACGATTTGTTATTGTTTTTTTGCCACGTGAAAGTTTGAGCATTGAGGCGACCCAACGAAACGACGGTGCGCTTTTGTTTACATTTTACGTGTCACTCTGAGCTCGGTCAAGCGAATCGGTGACCAGACTTTTCCCCTCTCCCCCTCCCACCCACCCCTCCCCCCCTAGGGTTATGAAGCAAACTTGTGTTAAGACAGATTCAGTCTGTAAATGTTTGAAAATAATCAATACTGTTAGTTATGTCTCATATATAAGGGATTTATAGTCAAAAACTTTGTTTTTACGGGTTTGTTTTATTAAATCCCTTATATTAACTTCGCGGCCGTCTCTCTCTGTCTGTCTCTCTCTCATCATCTCATGGGCTCGGCGGGCGGAAAAACAGAAGTCAAAAATGACCCACTTCCAATGATCCGATCGAACTGAAATTTGGCACACGGACCCGTCTTACCTAACAATGCATCGTATCAAAATTTCAGATCGATCGAACGTACCGTAATTAAATTAATGCATTTTTAGTTTATCCTTATATGAGGTATGTAATTTAAATTCACGATTTGTTATTGTTTTTTTGCCACGTGAAAGTTTGAGCATTGAGGCGACCCAACGAAACGACGGTGCGCTTTTGTTTACATTTTACGTGTCACTCTGAGCTCGGTCAAGCGAATCGGTGACCAGACTTTTCCCCTCTCCCCCTCCCACCCACCCCTCCCCCCTAGGGTTATGAAGCAAACTTGTGTTAAGACAGATTCAGTCTGTAAATGTTTGAAAATAATCAATACTGTTAGTTATGTCTCATATATAAGGGATTTATAGTCAAAAACTTTGTTTTTACGGGTTTGTTTTATTAAATCCCTTATATTAACTTCGCGGCCGTCTCTCTCTGTCTGTCTCTCTCTCATCATCTCATGGGCTCGGCGGGCGGAAAAACAGAAGTCAAAAATGACCCACTTCCAATGATCCGATCGAACTGAAATTTGGCACACGGACCCGTCTTACCTAACAATGCATCGTATCAAAATTTCAGATCGATCGAACGTACCGTAATTAAATTAATGCATTTTTAGTTTATCCTTATATGAGGTATGTAATTTAAATTCACGATTTGTTATTGTTTTTTTGCCACGTGAAAGTTTGAGCATTGAGGCGACCCAACGAAACGACGGTGCGCTTTTGTTTACATTTTACGTGTCACTCTGAGCTCGGTCAAGCGAATCGGTGACCAGACTTTTCCCCTCTCCCCCTCCCACCCACCCCTCCCCCCTAGGGTTATGAAGCAAACTTGTGTTAAGACAGATTCAGTCTGTAAATGTTTGAAAATAATCAATACTGTTAGTTATGTCTCATATATAAGGGATTTATAGTCAAAAACTTTGTTTTTACGGGTTTGTTTTATTAAATCCCTTATATTAACTTCGCGGCCGTCTCTCTCTGTCTGTCTCTCTCTCATCATCTCATGGGCTCGGCGGGCGGAAAAACAGAAGTCAAAAATGACCCACTTCCAATGATCCGATCGAACTGAAATTTGGCACACGGACCCGTCTTACCTAACAATGCATCGTATCAAAATTTCAGATCGATCGAACGTACCGTAATTAAATTAATGCATTTTTAGTTTATCCTTATATGAGGTATGTAATTTAAATTCACGATTTGTTATTGTTTTTTTGCCACGTGAAAGTTTGAGCATTGAGGCGACCCAACGAAACGACGGTGCGCTTTTGTTTACATTTTACGTGTCACTCTGAGCTCGGTCAAGCGAATCGGTGACCAGACTTTTCCCCTCTCCCCCTCCCACCCACCCCTCCCCCCTAGGGTTATGAAGCAAACTTGTGTTAAGACAGATTCAGTCTGTAAATGTTTGAAAATAATCAATACTGTTAGTTATGTCTCATATATAAGGGATTTATAGTCAAAAACTTTGTTTTTACGGGTTTGTTTTATTAAATCCCTTATATTAACTTCGCGGCCGTCTCTCTCTGTCTGTCTCTCTCTCATCATCTCATGGGCTCGGCGGGCGGAAAAACAGAAGTCAAAAATGACCCACTTCCAATGATCCGATCGAACTGAAATTTGGCACACGGACCCGTCTTACCTAACAATGCATCGTATCAAAATTTCAGATCGATCGAACGTACCGTAATTAAATTAATGCATTTTTAGTTTATCCTTATATGAGGTATGTAATTTAAATTCACGATTTGTTATTGTTTTTTTGCCACGTGAAAGTTTGAGCATTGAGGCGACCCAACGAAACGACGGTGCGCTTTTGTTTACATTTTACGTGTCACTCTGAGCTCGGTCAAGCGAATCGGTGACCAGACTTTTCCCCTCTCCCCCTCCCACCCACCCCTCCCCCCTAGGGTTATGAAGCAAACTTGTGTTAAGACAGATTCAGTCTGTAAATGTTTGAAAATAATCAATACTGTTAGTTATGTCTCATATATAAGGGATTTATAGTCAAAAACTTTGTTTTTACGGGTTTGTTTTATTAAATCCCTTATATTAACTTCGCGGCCGTCTCTCTCTGTCTGTCTCTCTCTCATCATCTCATGGGCTCGGCGGGCGGAAAAACAGAAGTCAAAAATGACCCACTTCCAATGATCCGATCGAACTGAAATTTGGCACACGGACCCGTCTTACCTAACAATGCATCGTATCAAAATTTCAGATCGATCGAACGTACCGTAATTAAATTAATGCATTTTTAGTTTATCCTTATATGAGGTATGTAATTTAAAATTCACGATTTGTTATTGTTTTTTTGCCACGTGAAAGTTTGAGCATTGAGGCGACCCAACGAAACGACGGTGCGCTTTTGTTTACATTTTACGTGTCACTCTGAGCTCGGTCAAGCGAATCGGTGACCAGACTTTTCCCCTCTCCCCCTCCCACCCACCCCTCCCCCCTAGGGTTATGAAGCAAACTTGTGTTAAGACAGATTCAGTCTGTAAATGTTTGAAAATAATCAATACTGTTAGTTATGTCTCATATATAAGGGATTTATAGTCAAAAACTTTGTTTTTACGGGTTTGTTTTATTAAATCCCTTATATTAACTTCGCGGCCGTCTCTCTCTGTCTGTCTCTCTCTCATCATCTCATGGGCTCGGCGGGCGGAAAAACAGAAGTCAAAAATGACCCACTTCCAATGATCCGATCGAACTGAAATTTGGCACACGGACCCGTCTTACCTAACAATGCATCGTATCAAAATTTCAGATCGATCGAACGTACCGTAATTAAATTAATGCATTTTTAGTTTATCCTTATATGAGGTATGTAATTTAAATTCACGATTTGTTATTGTTTTTTTGCCACGTGAAAGTTTGAGCATTGAGGCGACCCAACGAAACGACGGTGCGCTTTTGTTTACATTTTACGTGTCACTCTGAGCTCGGTCAAGCGAATCGGTGACCAGACTTTTCCCCTCTCCCCCTCCCACCCACCCCTCCCCCCTAGGGTTATGAAGCAAACTTGTGTTAAGACAGATTCAGTCTGTAAATGTTTGAAAATAATCAATACTGTTAGTTATGTCTCATATATAAGGGATTTATAGTCAAAAACTTTGTTTTTACGGGTTTGTTTTATTAAATCCCTTATATTAACTTCGCGGCCGTCTCTCTCTGTCTGTCTCTCTCTCATCATCTCATGGGCTCGGCGGGCGGAAAAACAGAAGTCAAAAATGACCCACTTCCAATGATCCGATCGAACTGAAATTTGGCACACGGACCCGTCTTACCTAACAATGCATCGTATCAAAATTTCAGATCGATCGAACGTACCGTAATTAAATTAATGCATTTTTAGTTTATCCTTATATGAGGTATGTAATTTAAATTCACGATTTGTTATTGTTTTTTTGCCACGTGAAAGTTTGAGCATTGAGGCGACCCAACGAAACGACGGTGCGCTTTTGTTTACATTTTACGTGTCACTCTGAGCTCGGTCAAGCGAATCGGTGACCAGACTTTTCCCCTCTCCCCCTCCCACCCACCCCTCCCCCCTAGGGTTATGAAGCAAACTTGTGTTAAGACAGATTCAGTCTGTAAATGTTTGAAAATAATCAATACTGTTAGTTATGTCTCATATATAAGGGATTTATAGTCAAAAACTTTGTTTTTACGGGTTTGTTTTATTAAATCCCTTATATTAACTTCGCGGCCGTCTCTCTCTGTCTGTCTCTCTCTCATCATCTCATGGGCTCGGCGGGCGGAAAAACAGAAGTCAAAAATGACCCACTTCCAATGATCCGATCGAACTGAAATTTGGCACACGGACCCGTCTTACCTAACAATGCATCGTATCAAAATTTCAGATCGATCGAACGTACCGTAATTAAATTAATGCATTTTTAGTTTATCCTTATATGAGGTATGTAATTTAAATTCACGATTTGTTATTGTTTTTTTGCCACGTGAAAGTTTGAGCATTGAGGCGACCCAACGAAACGACGGTGCGCTTTTGTTTACATTTTACGTGTCACTCTGAGCTCGGTCAAGCGAATCGGTGACCAGACTTTTCCCCTCTCCCCCTCCCACCCACCCCTCCCCCCTAGGGTTATGAAGCAAACTTGTGTTAAGACAGATTCAGTCTGTAAATGTTTGAAAATAATCAATACTGTTAGTTATGTCTCATATATAAGGGATTTATAGTCAAAAACTTTGTTTTTACGGGTTTGTTTTATTAGTATGTATTTAGTGTAAGGCTGCACTCTAATATCGTAACACGCGTGAATCCATGTAAAACGTCACTAAATAAATAGTAAGAGATGAAATATTTAAGTGGAACTTTGATTTAAAGTAGCATGTTTAGACGTGACATCACAATTCTTAAACTCCCCCCTCCCCCTCGTCACACATCGTCACAAATGACGTCATTTATGGACGGCCCCCTAGGGTGTACCGGATTTCGGCTCCGGCAAATCCGGAATCTGGCCATTTTTACAAATCCAAATCTAGCTACGGCCGGATTTCACTTCATAAATCCGACCAGCCGGATAAAAAAAAACTTGAATCCGGTACAGCCCTAATTTTATCTTCCTTCAAATGTCTTCTTTCTCTCCCTTGAAAGTTCTTTATTTACAAAATACTCTCTAAACTGATTTATTATTACTATTATTTAGAATCTCAGGCTGGTTTTAGGGATTTCCCCCCTTTCCATACCAACTTAGAAATAAAAGAATATCAAATATTTCGCATGAATTCAGACGGTCACAAATAAGTCTCACTGAGTTTTTTTCCCCCCACAATCACGGTAAATATACACAAGATATCATTGGAAAAGTAGATAGGAGGGGGGGGGGATTGCTTTTTTTTTCAAAGCCGTAGACCGTGATATAGTTATATTTAAAAAAAATTTATGATTCTTCCTTAACCAATGAGGATGACGTTGGCAATATTTAATTTCAATATTCTTATTAAATGTATACATTTTTTTTGGGGTCGTCCATAAATGACGTCACGCGATTTTGGCTTATTTTTTACCCCCCCCCCACCTTTTCACCCTCTTCCCACTTAGTCACAAAAACTTAGTACCCCACTGCAATATTACCTCACAAAGCTTTAAGCCCCAACCCACCCCCCTAAAGCTGTATTTTCTAATTGAAAATTAGCGCGTTGCGAATCACTTTTTGGTCATTTAAATATGTATTTAGTGTAAACCTTCACTCTAAAATCGTAACGCGTGTGGAGTCATTGAAAACGTCATTAAATAAATTGCAAGCAATCAAATATTTAAGTGGAACTTTTATTTAAAGTTGCGTATTTTCACGTGACGTCACAATTCTTAACCTCCCCACCACCCCTCGTCACAAATATGTGACCCCCTCTCCCCTAGTTGCGTGGCGTCATTTATGGACGGCCCCTTTGGTCAAATCTTGTAGTAAAAAATTTCCATAAAACTACATGTTTTTTTTTAAAATGTGTTTTTTTTCTTTGGGGTGGTTGGTGTAAAGTGTAACGGAACAGTTGAGCGTTTTGTGATGTAATGTGATGGGAAGGGGGTGGTTGGCAATCACGATATCTGGATTGCAGGTCATCGCGGCACGTTGACGTTTTTATTACCACGTTTTTATTAACTTGCTTTCGTTCCTGTCTGTCCACAATTTTTCAAATCTGCCAACGTGAAATTAAACCACTTTTGATGGTCCTAGAGATCTCAAAATTTTACCACAGATAAATCTTGGATGACAATGCATTGTATCAAAATTTCAGATCGATCGAATGTACCGTTATTAAACTATTGAACCTTTTAGTTTATCTATATATAAGCCTATGTATTATCCATCTGCCCTTGTTTACATTACATTCACGTGCCGAGTTCACACCAACCCCGACCACCAAAATCATGTTTAACATCAAGGGGAGATCAGTCATTTCCAGTCTGTAAATGTTTGTCGGGCAATGTGTATTATATTTGAACATAATCAATACTTCAAAACTCACCATATCATACACTTGGACTAAAAAGAATAAAAATAAATAGAAGTGAAAAAAAAAGATTTTAAAAAACCACGTTTTTATAAGCGGACTAAAAAGAAGAAAATTAAATGTAAAAATTGTAAATGTTACATAAGTACTATGATGTAATATGACTAAAAACGTGGGCGGGCACTTTTTAGGCGTTTGGCTAAAATGATTAGGGTTTACAAATGACGAGTAAGAAAATGAATGAATTGAATGAGTTAAGCCTGAGAAGCGCCTGCCCCACGTTTTATTACTCATATTACATCGTGATATCTATTATATATTTTTAAATTTTATTTTCTTGTACTTCTATTTATTTTTTGAGTTCACGTCTGACAGTCTGCGTGGAATTATACAATAGTAGCATACTATGTAATTGTCTAAATATAGAAATAGATGGTAGTCACGGCGTATTCCTTGGATGTGCAAAAAAAAAGAAAGAAAAAAACTTCAAGAATAAGTAATGATTGCGAGTGTTACAATAATGTGCGTTACTTAAATGTATAAAAGTTTTCCTAAGAAACTTCAGTACATGCCTTCCCGCAGGCAATTTCAGTGAAATATGTCTATAGTGTTATTCAATTATCTTGTCTGTAGACTTAGTCTATGGGTTTTTATATATCTGGTGTGGTGATTTTCTTTTACAATATGTATTCTATAATGTTATTTTTAGACTTATTTCGATTTAGTGGTGCTGATGAAGGCATGCGCGGATATGCCTACCTTCGCGTAAGTCAAATTAATAAAGCTTTAATTATTGTATTATCACACACACACACACACACACACACACACACACACACACACATATATATATATATATATATATATATCTATGGCATCCGTCCATCCTCATGGGATGATGGCGTTTCCTCCTGCTCCTCTGCCCCCCTTCCCCTTTCTCCTGGCCCTTTTCTCCTCGCTCTTGACTGTAAGGGAAGCTTCCGCGACTTGGATGCCCTCGCGTACTTTAGCCCGCCAGGAGGTGCGTTCCTCAGCAATGGTTTCCCACGTTTTATGGTCTATCTGCGCCAGACTCATGTCTTTCTTGCAGACATCCTTGAAGCGCAAGCAGGGGCGTCCTCTCTTCCGCACACCAGTTGCCAGCTCACCGTAAAGCAGGGCTCTTGGAATGCGCTCCGAGTTCATCCTGCGGACATGTCCCAGCCACCGCAGGCGCCTCTCACTCAGGATTGAGTGCATGCTCAGCATATGACTCCTTCTGAGTACCTCGACATTCGTTATCTTGTCCTGCCACTTGATGTGCAGAATCCTGCGCAAGCATCGTAAGTGGAAGCTGTTGAGTTGCTTTGTTTGTTTGGCATAGGTCGTCCAGCACTCGCTGCCATAGAGGAGTGTGCTGAGCACGCAGGCCTGGTACACAGTGATTTTTGTCCTAGCAGTGAGCTGTGCATTGTTCCACACTCTTTTATTCAGCCTAGCCATTAATGATGAAGCCTTGCCGATTCTGGTTTCAATTTCCTTTTCCAGGGAGAGTGTGCTTGTGATGTTACTGCCAAGGTAGGTAAAATCATCGACGACATCCAAGGTGTTTCCCTCAATGGAGATTGCTGGGAAGCAGTCAGTTCCTTGTCTCATAATGTTGGTCTTTTTGAGGCTTATCGTTAGACCAAAATCTTTGCATGCCTCTGAGAACTTGTCGACCAAAAGTTGGAGACCTATCTCTGAATGTGAGGTAAGGGCTGCGTCATCCGCGAAGAGCAGCTCTCTAATTAAAACATTTTCCACTTTTCTCTTTGCACGGAGACGGCTGATGTTGTACAGATTTCCATCCGCCCTGGTATGGATGTTTACACCCTCGAAACAGTCCTCGAATGCATGACGCAGTAGCATCGAGAAAAAGATACCGAAGAGTGTTGGAGCCAGTACACAACCCTGTTTGACTCCGCTACAGACTGGGAAGGGTTCTGAGGTGGCACCATCGAAGAGCACTGTGCTGTGCATATTGGTGTGGAAGGACTCGATGATGGAGAGAAGCCGCGGCGGGCATCCTATTTTTTCCAATATACGTAGCAGACCCTCGCGGCTGACCAGGTCAAATGCCTTTGTTAGATCTATGAAGGCAACAAAGAGGGCTTTCTGTTGCTCCCGACATTTCTCTTGTAGCTGACGGAGTGAGAAGATCATGTCCATTGTTGACCGGCCAGCCCGAAAACCGCATTGTGATTCTGGGTAGACATTTTGCGCCAGAATTTGCAGGCGTGCAAGGATCACTCTGGCAAAAGCCTTTCCCACAATACTCAGTAAGGAGATACCACGATAGTTATTGCAATCGCTGCGATCTCCTTTGTTCTTATAAAGCGTAACTATTTTGGCGTCACGCATGTCCTGTGGGATGTGACCGCGTTCCCAGCAATCGCATATGAGTTCGTGCAGAGGCTTCAGTAGTGCTGGCTGGCCGTGCTTAAGGACTTCTGCAGGAATGCCATCGTTGCCTGGGGCCTTTCCATTTCTCAGATGATCGATAGCCCTACCAAGCTCCTCTATTGACGGTGGAGCATCAAGCTGATCTAGAACTGGTAGATCTGGTATTCTTTCTATGGCAGAGTCAGATACTACATTCTGTGTCGCATAGAGTTCTAGATAGTGCTCAGTCCAGCGCCGCATCTGCTTGTCTCGTTCTGTGATCATCTCACCTGATTTTGTCTTGATTGGAGCTGACTTTGAAGTTGTGGGCCCAGTGGCCTTTTTTATGCCTTCGTACATTTGTTTTATATCTCCCTGATCAGCAGCAGATTGAATGCTTTTGCATAATTCCACCCAATAAGTGTTAGCGCAAAAACGTGCAGTCTTCCGGGCTGTGTTTCTGGCACTTCTGAGACATTTCAGGGTGTCAGGTCCTGGGGAAGCTTTGTAGGCCAGTAGAGCTTTTCTTTTTGTCTCCGTCACGGGATTCATTGTAACCCAGTGGGCTTCAAACCAATCTGCATTTTTTCTTTCCTTCCTCCCGAGGACGGCAAGAGAGGTGTTGTAAATAGTGTCTCGAATATGGAGCCAATTCGCATCGATTTGTTCTGTCCCTATAGCATCATGCGGATTGGGGATTTCTTTCTGCGAGGTGTTGGCTTTAAGAGCTTGCTCAAGCTTGGTGTTAAGTTGATCACTTATCTCAGGGCAGTTGATATTCTGCGTGTTGATGCGAGTTTTACCCTTGCTCTTTGAGTGACACAATTTCTTTGGTATTAATTTGATTCTGCTTGCGACCAAAGAGTGGTCTGTGTCACAGTCGGCACTGTGGTAACTGCGTGTTTGGAGCACACTGGCCAGATCAGATCGCCTGGTGAGAACCAGATCAAGCTGGTGCCAGTGCTTGGAGCGGGGATGTCTCCAAGACACTTTGTGGATGTCCTTGCATTTGAAGAATGTGTTAGTTACACACAGATTGTGAGTACTGCATAGCTCGAGCAGCCGCTGGCCGTTGTTATTAATTTTACCAATGCCATGTAAGCCGATGCTGGTGGACCAGGCTTTGTGATCTGCACCTACCCTGGCGTTGAAGTCACCGAGGAGGTATAGACTCTCATATGTGGGAATATTTGCTACTGCGGAGTCTAGAGCCTCGTAGAAGTTGTCTTTTAACTCTTCTTCGGAGCAGATAGTTGGTGCATACAGGCTGAGGATATGGGCTGCGCCAGATGATGTTGAAAGTTTAATGCCGAGTATCCTCTCAGTGCCAAGTGCCGCCAGTTCAACGTATGACATAAGAGAGTTTTTTATGGCAAAACCAACGCCATGCTGCCTTGGTCTGTCTGATGGTAGTCCTTGCCAGACAAATGTGTAGTTGGCCTCAACCACTTTGCCGTTTTCAGCCAGCCGCGTCTCCTGTAGACATGCAATGTCGATGCCGAGACGGGAAAGTTCCCTGTCAATGACCGCTGTCTTCCTTATATCTTCCGCACATGAGGGGTCAGAGTTAAAACCAGTGCAGAGGGTTCTGACATTCCAGCTTGCTAAACGAAGTGCTGGTAACTTCTTTCTTATTTTTTCAGTTGGTGCTTGGGTTTATGGCTTGCTTGTTGAGTTGATCACTCTGAGCCCCATGCACCCAATGGGGCAGGCGAGCCATGACGGAACATCACCTTACTGGCTGGGGGCTGCCCAGCTTAAGGCGGGCGGTAGATGCTCAGTGAGACATGGCGATCTCTCCCACCGCGTAGAGCTAGGCGCCAGGGGTCGTATATATATATATATATATATATATATATATATATATATATATATATATATATATATATATATATATATATAGCCTACTACGTTTCGTTAAGTGAAATTAATTTCTAATCTTTACATCGACTTCTGTCCCCTTGTTTGTTTATATTTAAAGACTAGAACGCATTGGATGACCAACAATGCGAGTGTTTGTGTTATTGTTCCACAGTTCTTTAAGTGTTAAACGTCACATTGTTTATCTGAGTGTGTTTGTTGCAGTGTTAAGCCGCCTACGTAATTCCGTCTTCCGATTTAGCTTCACTAACACCAATAGCCATCTAATGTTAAGAGTTAATAGGTTTCATATTCATGGAGTGTTGACTCCGCGTCTTCTTCAAGATTTGACGACAAGGTAATAGACTGTGAGTAAACTACAACTCGGTTTTCATCTATACCACATTCAATTAACGCTATGAACTCTTCACTTTGTAAATAAATACAACTAGGATATTTAAATTAAAGGGTTCAAATTGAATGTTTTTACAATTAAGCTCACTCATTTTTAAAATCCTGAAGTCTATTTAATGCCTTGGCTTTGTCAGTAATTAGAACTCTCCAATGATGTATTTACGTCTTTGTATCCTGAAGTCTGTTTAATGCCTTTCCTTTAGCAGCCGCTAGAACTCTCCAATGATGCATTCAGTTCTTTTTATCCTGAAGTCTGTTAAATGGCTTGCCTTTAGCAGCTGCTAGAACTCTCCAATGATGTATTCACTTCTTTGTATCCTGAATTGTGTTTAATGCCTTGCCTTTAGCAGCCGCTAGAACTCTCCAATGATACATTCACTTCTTTTTATCCTGAAGTCTGTTTAATGGCTTGCCTTTAGCAGCCGCTAGAACTTTCCAAAGATGTATTCACGTCTTTGTATCCTGAAGTCTGTTTAATGCCTTGCTTTTAGCAGCAAATAGAACTTTCCAAAGATGTATTCACTTCTCTTTGTATCCTGAAGTCTGTTTAATGCCTTGCCTTTAGCAGCAATTTGAACTTTCCAAAGATGTATTCACTTCTTTTTATCCTGAAATCTGTTTAATGCCTTGCCTTTAGCAACAATTTGAACCTCCCAGCGATGTATGGCCATGAAAGTAATGCGTAACAACGTCCTGGTGTACTAAAATAGAGAGTTCGTCTCCGTTGGAGTCGCATGTAAAATATCATTTTACTAACCGTTTGAGCGAAATTAGACATTGAGCTTTACTCCTGGGAGTCTTTCTTGAACTCCTGTATACGTTCCAGCTTTTAATAAGTATTACCTCACTTTGGGCCTCTGCTGTCCTGTATTTTGAGACCATCAGCTTAAAACTTATTTAAATCATTTACGAAATGTCGAAAGCAGATCCATTTTTTTTTCAAAGAAATCTTTGAGAAATTCCACAACGTCTACCTTATGATTGTCAATCTTAACGTGTTTCACACCAGGACCTGTTTTATCTTGTGTCGAATATTGAGGGCTATCGAAAACAATGGAATAATATCTGGTACCTTGTACATGAAGTATGCCATGAAGTATGTTTTTTAGGTGAACTGTATCTCCTAAACCTGCGATGAACTTATTTTTGAATTTGAGGTCATGACTTAATATTTATCCCTTTGCTCAAGGTGTTCTCAAAGTACTGGATGGTACTTTCCTAGCTGATGCATCAGCTCCAGAATATTGACTTTGTTTTTACTACTGTTGTACTCTGTCCTCTCAGCGAGGAGCAAAAATCTATTTTGCAAGGATTTAATCTTGTCAAGCTTTTTTTTTACAAGAACTAAGAACCTTTTGCCATTTTGTTTCTTTTTCTTTTATTACAACGAATTGTTCTTTTTTAATAGTCTATTCTTCTTTATCCGATTTCTGATTCCTTCCATTTACAAAAACGTTGGTAATGCTACTTTTGGATTTCTTTTATGCTTGTTTTAATTCCTTTAGATAAGCAATTTCGTTCATTATTTTTGTTTATACCATAAAAAAGACATTAAAATTAAAATAATGATGTTTCAAGAGAATAGGTCATTGAAATGTAAGTACGCAAAAAAAAATTTTTTTCAGTAATGTACTTACGTTAAAATCATTTCAATTTTGTTTTAAGGTCCGAGTCTAATTTGGAGAAGTTAATGTTAAAATTTTGGACACTCTTTCAATCTCAGTGCACTTATTTTAATCGCATTTTTTAATCGGTGCGGGCAATTTATTTGTATCAAGTAACTCCGAATACGTTGTCGAAATTTTATTGGTTGTTATTGGAATTTAGCGGATGCAGAAAGTTTCTTTTCTACAAGATAAGCGGCTGACAAACTTGAATTAATTATAGGTATCAGCTCATCAGTGGCTTGCTCTTAGACTACTTCCGGCCCTTTGGGTTTTCAGTTCAGTAGCATTACTATCAGAAATCTTAGATTCAATATCGAGTGTGACGTTTTGACATTAGAAACGTTCACATATTTTAATATAGTTACTTTATTTCTTCTATTAAAGTTTACATTGTATTTTGCTTTTTTTTTAAAAAATAACATTTATTTTAAAGATTTTTTTATTTTTAGAAGCAAATTGACAATTGACAACGAAAAACTTGCCACCCCCAAGAAAGAGACGCCCATAGTGTTCAATAGGCTCACATTTGAAGAACATGAGTACAGGGTACAGTAATTTTCCTTTATACAACAGGAGCAGCTCTCAAATTTGAATGATTAATTAAGTCACCAGGAGATCAGTGTCACGTTCCCATACCACTTAAGCCCTTGGTATCAGGAGAATTTATATCCGATATAGAATTTGAAGTTTTGTCAGTAGAAATGGTCACAGAAATAAAGGAACTATCCTAAAATATTAGGATAATTCCTTTATTTCTGTTATTAATTTCTTATTTGAATTATATATATATTTGTTTAAATAAAAATTTCCACTTTGTTTTAAAATAATTTATTCTTAAAATCTAATAAATGATGAGGAATTTACCGCCCCTAAAAAAGTGCCACCCGGGAAATTTGCCCCCTTGCCCTCCCCCCTCGCTACGCCACTGGCCGTAAGTAACTATCACAAGCCATGCAGGTTGTTGCCTGGTGTTTCCGTGTGAACGTTGTTGAAAAACATGTGGATATTCTATGGGCGGGGTGGGGGATTTGTTTGTTTTGTAACTTTTATAAAGTACAAAGGTTATCTACGGTTACGGTGTAGTTCAGTGGTTCCCAAAGTGGTCCCTGCGGACCCCCAGGAGTCCCTGGTACCATTCAGGTGGTCCGTGGGACATTAAAATTGATTTGGGGGTCCCTGGACAATGTCAGGGGGTCCGCGCAAGGTTTACTATAAAATAATAAAATTTGGATCCATTTTCATTTTCATGGAAATAAAATAGTATCTGAATTCTTTTTCTACTAATTAAATACCATCTGAGGTGCTATCAGTCATGGAATACAATGTTGTTTTACCTAGAGACGGAAGAAGAACTACAGTAATTTCCACAACCATAACAGATCAAAATACTTGGTTTACTGAACGGTCAAGTTTGATGTAAAAGAAGTGCAAAAGTCCTTTAAGGGAGGGTTATAATTTGTTTTCCTAGAGCCACATTTAACAACATCGTTGTTCCATCTTTCTTCCTTCTTTTATTTGTGGTTGTAACTCTGTTTAATTTTGTTGATGTCGCAGACTTCAAGAGGTCTTTCTAAGCATTTAGAAATCTTCTTTTGTCTTGATAATCATTTTGTCGACATGTTGAGAATTCATTTTTTCTTCTGAGGGTTTTCTTTTAGTTTCAAGAGTAATGATTTTTGAGGAAACGAGACGTAACCGTTTGAATACCAGACATAAGCGCGCAGTTCAACGAGACATGGTTCGCGCAATTTAGGCTACATGATCGATTTGAGCTATCGTGTATCCACTATGTCCGATTAGAAGCCCATCAAAGTCCTTTAAGTAGGTCAGACAAATATAATTTATGTGGAATCAATGCGAGTTGCAAGATTGGGTTATGTTCGATGTGTTGGAAATTTATATCATTCTAAATTGTATAATATCATCAAATAGTTTTTTTTTCAAGAGGGTTTTACTGCTGAATTCCATTTAAAAAGTTCATAATTATTAACAATGGTTTGTTACAACAGATAAGATAATCAGTGAGCCGAAAAAAAATTGCAGACAATACAGTGTTGTTGAATATTTGACGTATGGTTACATGTTCGGGAACAGTTACGAAAAGTGGAAAGTTAATAACTGAATTAAAAGGATTTTTTGAAGCTAAATCTATACCCTTGACTTTCTGTCATACTTAAAGAAAGCTGTACCGAATGTATTTTCGGTACAATGTGTCCTTCATTACCACCATTTATTCGCAAAATATTTACATGTATCACTAGATTATGTCATTGAATCAGTTAATAAAATCAAAAGGAATGCATTAGATTAGAGTTTATATGCTCTATATTGTTTGGAAAAGGAAGAAGACTATAATCGTTTACTTATTTACATAATAATATAAGTAGCCTACGTTAGTTATCAAAAATTGCAAATTTAAATCTATGTTATGCTCTCTTTGATTCAGTTTAGGAATTCTTTAAAAGTAAATACAATGATTTGTGACTCAATGAACTCAAAAATGACATATCCTTCATGAATGATCTATTTTCAAACTTAAAGAAACTAATTTGAAAATATAAGGTGACCAATTAAATTTCATCAAAACTAAAAGCGTAATATCTGTGTTTGTTGCAAAATTTACTTTGTAAACTTAGGAAGTGGAGAATGTTCTCAGTTTCCAAATCTTTTGAAATTGCACTTG
This sequence comes from Ampullaceana balthica, assembly GCA_944989445.1. NCBI lineage: Eukaryota > Metazoa > Mollusca > Gastropoda > Lymnaeidae > Ampullaceana > Ampullaceana balthica. The sequence goes on along the minus strand of CALYLW010000140.1, from coordinate 375,730 downwards.
GATATCCCCGACTGGCAGTTTAACCCCTTGCGGGTGGACATATTTAGATCCCAAACACAGTTGAATCCACACTAATACTGGGGTAGCTTATTGAAATACCCACAAGTGAGGAACTCTAACCAATGTTTCAACACGAATACCACAAATTCTGGTTACAAAAACAGATCCCACTTTTATATCATGCAATTGGGTTAATGTACAGATATTGTTGACTGTTTTTCCGTCTTCCTATTTGGTAGTATTCGGAGAACATAGATTCAGTGCCGTCATGAACCTCATCACGGAAAAATAGAAACCGGTCAAAAATGAATGCGATTGCTATTCACAAACATTGAGTCGGACATACACTCATAAATTCTCATTACGTTGATCCAAGTAATTGATTAATTAAATTTTTTAAAAATAACAATATAATTTCAATAAATACGTCTTCATAAATGTTGCTTTTTTGGATTTTTAATTGTTGTAATATGCATTTATGTAGTTTGTTCATGGATCAAATAAAGTTTGAGAACCACTGGTGTCGTTAATTGTGACTAGCAGTTATTTTGACCGAGCACAAGTTACTTGGGGAAGAGGTGGTGTGCGAATGATTATTATTATGTAGTCTAAAATATTAGGTCATTTATTCAGACCACAGAACAGTTCGAGGTGACTCCATTTCTTTATATGTTAAAACTACAAGTACAAGTCTGGGTATTTTTTTCTTTTTAAGTTGCTCTGTGCGTAAGGTCGTGGACCAAAGTCCCTTAACAGCGTTTCATTTAATGGGAAGGTAACTGACACAGGTGGGCTCGCTTTCAGTAAACACCTCACCTGAAAATGTAGAGAATCATCACAAACGACATATAATGTGGTGTAGTAGCTAGTGTCTGTCTTAGTGACTGTCTTAGTGACTGTCTTAGTGCTTGTCTCACTCTTGTCGTGTTGACAGTTTCAAGAAGTCGTGTCAACAACTCCGCCGCAACAACGTTCTGGTGCATGTATTCCTAATGTTCACTAACTACTGTGCCGCACCAGTGACGTTCTGGTGCATGTATTCCTAATGTTCACTCACTACTGTGCCGCACCAGTGACGTTCTGGTGCATGTATTCCTAATATTCACTAACTACTGTACCGCACCAGTGACGATCTGGTGCATGTATTCCTAATGTTCACTAACTACTGTGCCGCACCAGTGACGTTCTGGTGCATGTATTCCTAATGTTCACTAACTACTGTGCCGCACCAGTGACGTTCTGGTGCATGTATTCCTAATATTCACTAACTACTGTACCGCACCAGTGACGATCTGGTGCATGTATTCCTAATGTTCACTAACTACTGTGCCGCACCAGTGACGTTCTGGTGCATGTATTCCTAATGTTCACTAACTACTGTGCCGCACCAGTGACGTTCTGGTACATGTATTCCTAATGTTCACTCACTACTGTGTGCGCAGATTTGAAATTTTCACACACCTCAAGTCGACGTAAGTTTACTTTTAGCCCTTAGCTGCAAGTTTGCAGTTTTATAATAACAATAACAATTTGTTAATTAACATAGCCCAGCGCCCATGCAAGCAGCTGGGCTTACAGCGCTTCACATTAAAAACAGACACACACACGCACAGGCACACGCACACACACACATGTAATCAATTATCAATTCATTCAATGTTAAACATTCCTATAGGCCTACTAATTACAAAATAGAATGACATTATGTTTCACATATTACGATAAAGCCATATCTTAAGCTTGAAGAGCTGTTAATTTGATATGTATAACTTTGCCAATACGTGCAAGCGTTAGATCCGTGTTTATTACTTAGAGCGCATAAAGATACTATATTGTTTTACTATTTATTCATCTGTAAGTAGATTTGATGTCTATTCGCTAATGATATATGAAAGGGAAGACTTTCCCTCCAACATATTAATCAGTAGCAAATTTCTACTACCAATAACATGCACAAACTCATTAACTTAAAGTGTAACTCGTTACAATTTGGTTTCATGGTCTAGCTTTGTTGCATGTTAACGTTGAAGGTTGAAGGTTGGGGGGGGGGTAGCCTTCATAAACACTTTTCACTTTAAGCTGCACGGCGATCCCGCGCAGCAGTTAAGAATTACCGCTCATGAAATTTTGTAAAATAGTGTACGAAAAATGGATGCTGTGCAACTCTGCACACGATTAATAAAAATATGTATATTATATATTTTTTTACTTTGCACTCAGACCAACGAACCTTAAGTTAGAGGGAACATTGTTCATAAACCAACGTTTTTTTTTAATTTAAAAAAAAGTATATTATCATTGCATATACATTGCAGGAAAACACATTTTTAAGCCAAGTTCGCCCTCACCCTTATCTGATTGTATTTTGAAAGGATAATCTGAGGTTTAATTTTTAAGAATCATTTATGTAATATCGTTCGGATTCATTTAAAATGTATAGTTCTATAATTTATTCATACGGTTTTAATTTTTGTTTATATGAAAATATGCCTACAGTACAGTATGAACAAAAATTAAAACCGTATAAAGCTTTATGAAAATATGCCTACAGTACAGTATGGCTTTTTCAGCGAATTAGAAACGGGTAAATTTAGCTTAAGTTACTTCATAAATTAATACCCAATAAAAAGAAAGAAACAACTAATTTTAATCTAATTAGGAATACCAATAGATATTTATATTTGTTAAATGAGTGTCAACAGAAATGTATCTTTGTTAATTTGTAGACTTTGATTAAAAACAAAAAAACACACACAAAAAACAGTATAATATTGACCATATCACTACATTGAAAATAGACTTAAAAGTTGGACTTAGTATCGGATAAATTATCTATCACCAGGTTGAGTTGATTCGTATGCTGGACTATAAGTCGAATCAACGTTGATAATGTTTTTCCTCATCCTTGCCTTCTTTGTTTGTACTTACTTCCTCGTTGATTGGCTCCTACACAAGGTGAAGGTCGGCCAACTCAGCAACAGATACGTCTTCATCACAGGATGTGACAGTGGTTTCGGGAGAGACCTCGCCATGTGAGTATTGAAGCCAAACACAGGACAAGGGCTCTACAATCAGAGGACTGCAGGCTGTTTTCTGTGACTGCTTTATCACTTATTTGCTAATAGAGTCGAACATTTAAGATTTAAAGGGAAAATAAGGAAGCCCTTTTCTTTCAGCACGGTACCGACGGAAAACCTGAGAATCTCTGAGGTAACACCTACACAATAAAGTCATAACAGTACGTAGAATAAATTTAGCACTTAAAGAGTGTAAATAAAAACTATTTAAAACCTAAAGAAAAGTTTCAACTGGGCAGAGGCGTCACAGAGGCGTTGCAGGGTGGTGCAGGTGGTGCGGGCCGCACTGGGTGACACAATCACAAGAATTGACACCAAAATTAAGAATTCTAAATCTTCTCGTTATTTGGCACTGGCAGATTCAGATGTGGTCTGTGAGGGGGTGACACCATAAGCTTCCGCACTGGGTAACACCAACCCTAGTGACGCCTCTTCACCAGGGAAATAATTATACGATCAACATGAAATTGGCGCCAATTCAGTCATGGTACACATGGAGTACTTGAATATTCTTGATTCCAACAGACAGCGAATATAGAATAACTCGATTGACATTGTGTGTGTGTGTGTGTGTGTGAGTGTGTGTGCGCGCGAAGTTTTTGTAAAAAAAAGGGGGGTATGGAGAGAGTGCGGGACTTAATCACTAAAAAAAAGATGACACTGTTCTGGTGGAAGACCTTCAAGAGATTGGAGAATAAGTAAAAATACAAACCTCACAAGAATGAAAACACTTTTCCTATTCCGTATGCAAGAACAAACACATACAATTTCTCATTCTTCCCGTCCGGAATTCGGACGTGGAATGGGTTGCCTGAGGAAACCAGGGAAACCAACACTTTATCAACACTTAAAACTCGAATAAAAATGCAAGAATAGACATAAACAGTGGATAAGCGTTGGACGCGATAATCTTCTATATAGAAGGAGTGTCTGTAACAGATAAAATACAATAACATGGGGGGAGATAATAGGGGGTGGTTTGGGATCAGAGAGTCATTAGGTAACTGCAAGGGACGAATATGTTGAAATATTGTTGACGTTAGTGAAGTCGAAGAAGGTAGACCAGAGGAGAGAGTTCGGAAGTGGAGGAGAAGGGAAACAGAGGGTTCATCGAGGAAGAGGAATTTGTTCGGAGTAAGGCGTTTTGTTTGTTTGTTTGTTTGTGTCCCACAAACATTTTTTTCGAGGTCGTTCGGGGTTCCAATGTTTCATGGCGCCCATCCCTCTCCAAGTAAGTGGAGGACTTCCTTAACATTAGTCATTCATCAACATTTTTAAATCCCTTATATTAACTTCGCGGCCGTCTCTCTCTGTCTTGGGCTCGGCGGGCGGGCGGAAAAACAGAAGTCGAAAATGACCCACTTCCCATGATCCGATCGAACTGAAATTTGGCACACGGACCCGTCTGACCTAACAATGCATCGTATCAAAATTTCAGATCGATCAAACGTACCGTAATTAAATTAATGCATTTTTAGTTTATCCTTATATGAGGTATGTAATTTAAATTCACGGTTTGTTTATTGTTTTTTTGCCACGTGAAATTTTGAGCTGACGCATTGAGGCGACCCAACGAAGCGACGTGCGCTTTTGTTTACATTTTACGTGTCACTCTGAGCTCGGTCAAGCTAATCGGTGACCAGACTTTTCCCCTTCCCCCCCCTCCCCCCACCCCTCCCCCACCGACCCCTCCCCCCACCCCTCCCCCACCCACCCCTCCCCCCCCCCACTAGGGTTATGATGCAAAGTTGAGCTATGACAGATTCAGTCTGTAAATTTTTGAAAATAATCAATACTGTTAGTTACGTCACATATATAAGGGATTTATAGTCAAAAACTTTGTTTTTACGGGTTTGTTTTATTATAGTGGCTTTAACATGGGCTAGATCACACGCCCCTCAGCTTGTGAGGCGAGCGCACTATTGACTTCGCTATCCCGTAAGGTGGGGATGTGTGAAAGCGAGATGTTTAGGACTTATTCGAAAGGTATACAAGGGAGTCGTCAATGGTTAATTCATTTAAATGTTATTCTCCTGATGATCTTCCCTTTCTGTAAGATTATTGCCCTTAAGAGGGAAACAAAAATTATTTTATTTTTTGTTTTGTAATTCAGAAGAAAAACAAATCATGGCAAACATTTCATTTTAGAGTTTGTAGATTTCGTGCTCCCAGAGGCAAACAAACATTTCATTTAAAGAAACAATAAAATCGATTAAAAAATAACATCAACGTTTAACAAAATATATCTGCTATCTGAACAAAATTGAAATGCGTTTTTTAAAAAAATTTTAACAAATAAAACGTGTATTTTAAAAACACTTTTTCTGTAATTAAAATATCCTCAGTAAATTGGACGGTATGGGAATTCCCGTCTTTGCCGGCTGCCTGACTAAGAGCGGAAGTGAGAATCTCAGCCAATCGTGCTCGAGTCGTCTGAAGACGGTGACTGTTGACGTCACGGACAGTGAGAGCATCAGGTCAGCGTACGAAGCCATGACGAGGGCACTCCCCAACGAGATGAGTAAGTAAGAGGAAACTGTCACGTGATTTGCGTGATGTGGCATTACGACGTAATATCTCTAAATGGCATGGGCTTTAACAATGATCCTATTGTTATCTGTTCACAAACAGTTGGTAGCTTTTTTTTTGTTCCCTGTTTACAGGTCGCTTCCTCTGTTCCCTGTTTTCAGCTATGTTTATGTTACCTCACTGTTTGCAGCTATTTTTATCTGTTACCTGGCACGGTGGTTGGTCGAGTGACATGCGCACTCGGCTGGCGTACCTATGATCACGGGTTCCAATTCATGTGAAGGCAAGGATTTGTTCCCGGGGCCCAGGGTGTCCCTGAGTCCACCCAGCTCCGGAAGGGAACCTAAGGCGGCTGGGTAATGCGAGGAACCCTCATAGCCGTGACCTGTGAACGCTGCATTACTTGCCAACAGACCCGCATGGTTTCGGGACGCAATAATCTTCTGTATAGAAGGAACGTCTGTATAGATAAGACAATACATTTATTATTAATTTACCTACCTGTTTGCATATCTGTTCCTTAACTGTTGGCAGGCTATGTTCCCTCTAAAGTTCGTTGGTCCGAGTGCAAAGTAAAAAAATCAACAACAACAAAAAAAAACACAACTCTTGTGCAACGCTGCACAGCATCCATTTTTGGTGCAATATTTTACAAAATTGGCTGCGCGGTAATTCTATACTGCTGCGCGGCGTCGGTCAGATTTCCGTGCAACCGCACAGCCGTGCAATTTAAAGGGTACATTTTTGGCAGGTCTCTTTATATGTTCCCTGTTTGCAGGTCTCTTTATATGTTCCTTTAGTGTTTGCAGTTCTCTTTATAGGTTCCTTAAGTGTTTGCTGGTCTCTTTATATTTTCCCTGTTTTCAGGTCCCTTAATCCATTCCCTAACTGTTCGCAGGTCTCTGGGCCGTGGTGAACAATGCTGGAGTAACAGGCCAGCTGACCATGTCTGAAATGTGCACCAAGAAAGACTACATCGACACCTGTAACGTCAACTTGTTCGGCCCCATAGAGGTTGCCCGGATCTTCATGCCCCTCCTGAGGAAGTCCAGGGGCCGAGTGATCAACATGACCAGCGTGATGGGCCGGTGTCCGGCAGTCAACAGTCCGTACAGCGTCTCCAAGTTCGGCCTGGAGGCGTACTCCGACGTCCTCCGCAGGGAGGTGTCCAGGTTCGGCATCAAGGTCGTCCTCGTAGAGCCCGGATTTTTCAAGACGACTCTATTCAACCGAGAAACGCTGCACTCCTCTGTTCGAAAGGCGTACGAGCGGTCCAGCAGCGAGGTGCAGGCGGCTTACGGTCACGATTATGTTGACGATATGTCGTCGCTTCTCGACACTGTGATGAGTTCGCTGTCCCCCAACTCGTACAAAGTTATCGATGCTTACGTTGACGCCATAACCTCCAAGTACCCTAGGGCCAGGTATTTGGTTGGCTGTGACGCCAAATTTCTATACGTTCCTATTTATCACTTGCCAGAGTGGCTGATGGATTGGCTGATAGAGACGCAAACAAGGAAACTAATCAAGAAAGCGAAATGAAAATTAAATATATTTTTTTTTATATGCTCCAATTCAGTCCTGGTCGTGTGTTAGACGGACAATGTTAAGTTTTACGCCGAGGAGCTGTTACGTTCCTTGACTAGACGTTTATCAAAGTATATGTTCAAGTGTCTGCATTCTAAAAAATTATTAGTGCTAAAGAACAATAATCCCTGTTTTGTGAGCACACCCCCCTTCCAGATCATTGCTAGTTTTATGACTGGGCAATTCCAAAGCTATCAATGCCCAAAGTTAACCATGCCCAAATTTAACAATGCGTATCTTGTAATGATTTATATATCAAGAAGTATTTTATGTGTACACTTATATAAATAGATGATTATGATTTTTATGATTATGATTTTTAATTTATGGTCTTGGAAAACGTTACATATTTTTGGGTAAAATAATAACATTGGAAATGGCAAACTATGGGAACGTGTTAATTTCTGTTGTCTATTCTCTTTTAGATTGACCATATAGATCTTAAAATGTAATTAATAATTTTGTTTAATGTTTTTACTCAAACACATCAGTGTAAACTTAAAACCAAAAATTTGAATATACGCAAATTAAAATTAAATCAGATGATTATTATGCTGTCAAAATCAGAGGATATTTTAATGCAATTAAGTCCAAGAAATTCAACATTTATGATCCCAGGGAATTGAGAGCCGAAGGGCAGAACCCAAAATTTTAAACAAACGTGTCTCCCCCCCCCCTTCCCCCACCGGCCACCACTCGGATATGTTAGCATCAATAACAGAAGGATCGCACCCCCCCCCAATGAGCATATAAATTAATGCATAATATATATATATATATATATATATATATATATATATATATATATATATATATATATATATATATATATTATTAATTTTAAATCCTTGCAGTAATTGAATGTTGGTGTTGTTGTTTATATATCCAACGTTTGTTTCAAAAAAGAAATTTTTTAAAAGAAAGTTTCATAATATTTAGTTTATACATTATATTATATACTACATCTTCTTGATAATGGAGATACATCATGTGTGACATACATAATCATAATTCTACAGTTATTAACTTACTTCCTGAAGAGTTATACCAAAGAAACGTTTTTTGAAGGAATTTAATGCCATCAGAATTGTATGGAAATGAGTCAATACGGGAGAGAATAAATTGTATGTAGTGGTTTCATTTTTACATTTTTCACTGCACATTTCCTTTGAAATGAATAGATAAATAAAAATTTTAAAAATTTTCAAGCAAGCACGACATTTTCACATATATCTCTAGAAACAAGAGAAAACGAACTGTTTGGAACTTTCTATAATTTATTTTATTTTATAAATATGCAACTCTCTTTAACTCAAATTTAAATTCATGTCATAAAAATCACACACAAAAATAAATAATTTCAACTGTCTCTGTAGTATGCATCAATATGAGGCTATAAAGTTAAAGTAATTCCTAGAAATTCAAACTCCAAAATATTATACATTGAAATAATTCAATAAATTAACTTTATAACACTATTGTTGTATAAATGAAAACTGTTTTAAATAGTTAAAAATAAATAAGTATTTTAATTGTTTTGCGAGTACCAATATTGTCAATTTAAAATAAAACTAAAAGCACTTCTTTTCTTCAATTTTTATGGAGGATAAAAGAATGCCTTATAAAAGCTAAAAAATATTTTAAAGATTTATTAGGCATGCAATTTTTATCCAAATTTAAATAATTAAATGTATAACATTTTCATAATTGACTATAGTTACATAACATTTAAAAAATGTCCGTTCTAATCTTAGACTATCACACATCTATATGCACATGTTTAGATTCGGATCAATTCCACTAACAAATTAATCAGCTAATAGAAAAATGCACATTCTGTTTATAAACAATTTATAGTTGTTGATATAATTCATTTGATTTTTTAAAAATTATTAAAATTATCTAAAATAGTTTTCTTCATCTATTCAAATATTTTAAAATAAAATATCTATTCCAATGATACATATTGCAAAATTAAATACTTTGATCTTTTTTATGCAAAATAACTTGTAAATTTTGTTTTATATAAATTCTAAAAAGACAAATACAGACTAAATGTAAAATGAGAAATTATTTTCATTTCCAGCCTCCATATACTTTTCTGTTTAATACCATTGAGTAATTGTTATTTTATATTTTCCCAAAAGTAGCATTTATTTTTTATTTGCCCATTTGACATTGAAATAAATTGTTTTAGATTTCAGATAATTTAATACAAGATTTTAAAGAATTCATTCAAGGTTAATTAATAATGCAAATTTTGCCACAGATAAGAGACCCATTATTAATGTCATCTGTATCGAAAGAACAGAAGTTTACACCAGTTTATGTTTACTATTTTGTAAACCATTCTCATTCACATCCAGTCTTTGAAAAATATTTTGAAGAAAATGTATATAAACTTAATATTAACAATTAATCAGTCATGTCAGTGGTTCCCATCCAGTGCTCTGATGGCTCTGTCTGCTTTTTTTCTTGAAATCTTAGGCTTCTTCAAGAAAATCTTGAGCACTTTTAAATCCGCAGAGTGAGCCAAGAGATATCTACTCACATGAAAAAGTTTGGGAACCACTGGGTGACAAAATTAAATAGATGGTTAACCGACAAAAGGGTCCGGACAAAACAGCCCATAAAAATGGGCCCCAACATAACGGCCCTGGTCAAAACTACCCTAGACTAATAGATGGACTAATAGTCAAAAATACAATCAAATATTATATTAGTAGTCTTACTCGCCGTTTCAGTGGCAGGTTTATTTCACAAAAAACAATGATAATGACATCACAATAAAGAATTTAATAACAGTTTCTTGATATGGTACCAAGTCACGGTTGTTTGTTGAGAAGAAATAATATAACATTTAGCATCACAAGACATAATTTTACAATTTGACCACTTTTTTAAGGATAAAAAAGTTGACAAGAGCTTAAAATGCAAAAGAAACGTAAATTTTATGTTAAAAAATGTAAACAATTTGTCTGGGGCCGTTTTGACCTTGGCCGCTTTGGCTGGTCACGAAATAAATTGGTGACAAAGTAAAAATTAAAGGTTAATTTTACTTGCCAGCTTTTTGTCAAACTTATCATTTATAAAAAGTCTCTGATAAAGGGAGACTTGTTACTTGGCAAGATTGTTTAGGCTCTAAGGTAGATGGATAGTTCATAAGGGTTAAATATCCCAACTATTTCTATTGTATCTACATGGACCACATTTTTCACTTCATTGATCATATGAAGTGGGGGCAAAGGGTTAAATTATAATAGCAATGGATGATTGTTTCAGGGAGTTTAAACTACATTCTGTGTAAAAGACAATAAATATTCTTTACAAAAGCTATGAAATTTTCTACACATGACTGATGAGGTCAGCTTTTTCTTTATGTTATTATGTACATTTAATAATATTGGAGCTGTTGCTAATATCATTGCGGTCAGGTAATTTGGAGGAGAAGGTCGTCCTACTGAACTGACACATCAATCTTCCTCTAAGAAGTTGAAATCCATAGAATTACAAGACAAATTACTCAGACATTCGATTGTTACCGGGAATAATGTGGTTAAGAGAATGGAGAAATCCTTTGGTGAAATGAGATAATATTTCTGGTTAAATCTTATAGAATAGCCACCTATCTCCTAAGGAAAGATAGAAAGCAATTATTGTTGGGTAACAATAGTGACAATTACTTGGAGATAGGAAACTTTCCTTGGTTTAGGTCCGACCACCTTATCAATTACATGTGGAAACAGTCTTCAAATGACCTTTTCTATGTTGAGGAGTCATATGAACTTATATCAGAGGACTCGTATTAAGCATGTGAGACAAATATATTCTGGAAAGGAACCATTTATTTTTAACTCTAAAAATGCAGTAGAATTTTCACAACAACCAAGTTTGTTGTTCTTATTTACCATTACTACTATTAATTTTAATTATTGTTATTCTTTGTCTTAGTCTTATCTATACAGACGCTCCTTCTATGCAGAAGATAGTTGAGTCCACAGACCATGACAGATGATCTGTTTGGCAAGTGATGCAGCGCTCACAGGCCACAGCTTTTGTGGGTTCCACGCATTACCCAGCCGCCTAACTACATGTAGTGTTGGGTACCCATTCGGAGCGGGGTGACTCAGGGACGCCCTGGGCCCCGGGAAAAAACCCTTGCCTTCACACGGATTCAAACCCGTGACCATCGGTACGACAGTCCAGTGCGCTGCCACGACCACCGCGTCTTTACATCCAATTACAGCAGCATAACTTCACTATAGAATGTGGAGTATCCAGAAAAACATTAAACAAATCAGTGATATGTCCTTACTAATAATACATCATTATTCTGGGCTCACTAGCAAGTGTAATGACTTGTTTTTTCAATCGTAAAAGAAGAGATGGAATGAATAATTTTAAAAAAGATTGACACCTTAAATTTTTCTATTAGGGTGGCTTCTGTGTTATAAACTACAAATTATTTATTTCAGATTGAAATTTAAAACAGGTTTCTTTAAAAGAGACAATAGAAAATTCCATAACATTTGAAAACAATTTCTTTTTAGTTAGCCATTTGAAAAAAAAATTATATCACACTGTCTGGTGAGAAATAAAAATGATTTTGTTTACCCAACCCTGAGTCCATTGAAGGAGAAATTTTTAATTTAAGTAGTTTTCCAATAATTTTGGGGATTTTTTTTTAAATTTCAGAAAATGTCAACACTATTCTGGAATGTTAAGAGACTTTAGAAACCTGGTTACAGAGAAAATTAAGTCAACCAGAATAATGAGAAATTATTTAAGAAATATTGACATAGATTATTGTCATCTTGTAAATTGTTTTTTTATTCTTCCTATTCAGTAATAGCTAATCACATAACAAGCATGGGATAGACTAACCAATCAAACTTTAATCACATGACAAGACTAACCAATCCACACAATTTGATCAAACTTTAATCTTTTCAAAAAGGCAAAATATTCTCAAACAGAGTTGAAATGCACAAATTTTTTTTTAACGTATAGACGTATAGACAGTTTTCTTAATGGATTATGCTAACATACAAACATTTTAAGTTGATTAATTTTATAAGCGGTAATGTCATTAAAACAATAACTGAGAAGAATTAAAATTCTAAACATCAAACCATTCTTCTGCAACAGTAACTTCTCACACAGCACTCATCATCATCTTGTACTTGTACACTCATTACCGTTTCAGCATTCATAAGAGTTCTAACAGACTTATGTCATCATGGAATGATAAGTAATGTAGGCCTATATACTATGGTTAATGGGTTAATTATTAAACTTTCAATACATCACTAGCTACACAGTTAATCCTTATATTTATATTGCTAGATCTCGTTTAAGAATGTAAGTCAAAAATGTAAAATTTGACCATTTACTCATACATTTTCTTGGAAATGATATGTAATTACTGATTAATGGTATTATAAAAAAATTTTTTTTTAGGCATTAAAATTTTTAGCTACCGTCAGTGGTGTTTTAAACTTTATTGTAATAGCTTTTCTCGAAGCTTGGTTCTTTTTACTCATAATGACTAAATTAGAATTTAGAAATAGAGCGCAATGATTAAAAAAATAATAAAAAACAACAGTCAAAATACTTTTTATTACTTTAAGCGTTTTAACACACTTGTAAAGAAAAGCAATCTTAGTAATCACTCCAGTTTAAAGATGCCACTACTATTTCTCAAGCAGCTGAAGTAAAATATAAAGATAAGCCAAAGATCTCCGAGTGTGAAATCATCAGCTAGTTTCCACAGAACTGGAAACAACTTACCTGCTTTATGAGCAAATAAATGGTTTTCCATTGCCACTCTTTCCCCCGTCCTTTCCCCTCATAGCACAATAAAAACTATTTGGGCAACAGTCATGTATTAATATTTACAAATTGTAAGTAGGGAACAATGATAAAATACAGCAAAAGGATACATGTAAATAGAATCCAAAAAACAAACAAAACAACAACAGCTTGATTACATGGCCAAAAGATATCTACAACAGTCCATTATAATATAAGACACTGAAATGAAATTTACTATTACAATGCTTTGACATCTTCTGAAAAAAACAATACATCTTTTAAATGAAAATTTAAAAAAATAATACAAAAAATTAAATAATATAAATAAATAAATTGCCCACATGAAATATTAATTTACATACAACAAATAATACAAGGTAAAATAAGCAAATCTTTTATAGCAATATTGGGACTTTACATTCATTTAATTAGGGCCCATCAACAACTTAAGGGCTGGTTAAAAATGTCAAGTGATAAAAAACAATTATTTGACTTCAGGGGCAACAATGTCATGCAACTCGTCTCTGTATTACTCAATCGTAACACTGTATTTGGACCTTATGAACTCAGAACAAAGTATTTCAGTTTCATGAGGCAGTTAAAAATACAGTAGCAAATTTTCATGGGGATAAGACAAAAGAAACCCATGCTGATGATAAGTTGCTTTGACTTATAAGTTCATTATTGAATTAATAATTGAGACTTGTTTGACTTCTCTCACGGTTTGGGGAAAATTTAAGTGGACTTTAAATAGCACCAAAACAGATCCTAGATTCACATACACCATAAATGTTATAGGGAGGCTCCCATTTGCTACAATTAGGTTTTTTCTTTTTAAAGAAATAAATATTTACAATTAAGTATAATTTTTTTGGTTCATAAATATATATATTTTTTAAAAATTTGTAGCCCACCGGTATAAATGTGTAATTGACATCAAAATTTTTGAAGCAAAATAGTCCAAGTACCAAAAATATATATTATTTATCTCTTCATGACATGGGGGAAATAAAAAAAAAGACAGCAATGTAATACATTAATAACAACAGAGAATGTAGATTTAGTTCAAATTTTGGGCAAACAGCAAAATTTCTTCAATAAAAAAAAAGTGAAGGCCGTGAAGGCCCTTATGAATTTAATCAGAATAGAAAAGCAGCTTCCAGCATTCAAAATATCATTTGTGTAGGGCACAAAATTTGAAAAATATGAAATCTTCAGTGAGGAGCATTGTGCTTGACTGAGTATATCACTGATCTCTCACTTAACTTTCTATTTTTAACCTTAAAATCCAGGACAATATAGCAGTTCTGCCTGTTTTTTCACTACTAGTATCTACTGTTTTCATAACTTTTCATCTGGGGTTTTCTTCATGTTTATCATGCGTTGCCCCTCCGTGTCCCCATCAACTTCCTTGGTAGGTGGTGACTTGGCCCACTTCTCCAAGTTTGTCTTGGCAAATATCACATAGAATATGCCTCCAAACACATAGACGGCTGCAGCAATAAAGAAAGCTATTTGCCACTCCTCTCTTGTTTTCTGAAATTAAAAAGAAGTTAGAAAAATAAGATCACAATATAGTTATCGATATTATTTTTCATTTGTAAACTGGACGGAATCATATTTAAATTGAAATTTAATGGTCGCTGCAAGGTTCTAATGATTTGACCTGGACACATAGAAAACATACGAATTGAAGTTACGGTTAAATGGTCGAGATTAAACAGGACTGGTCCTGTCTTAGAACATGTTAACTTTCAAGAATTATCTGGCTTTTTTTGGGTCTCAATTATAATAATAGTTTGTCTTGCTGCTTTGTTTAAGGCAACCCCCTAGGCTGGTGACATAACCTGGTTCTACTGTATATGAGAAACTAACTTGCAATTTCTGAAAATGCATTAAGCAAAGAAAGACTATGCAGAATTGCAGATGAGCCCCAAATATAATTAAGATTTTAAACTTACAGCAAACATAATCAGTTAAATGTGCTTTGTTGTCTTAAATTTGCATTCTTTGAATAATGCACTGAAAACAATTTTCAATTTATTTGCTTGGTTTAGTAGGTGCCTGACAGAAAGTATTTTTTGAAGAACTTAATTTTTGTTATTGTTTAAGTAGTTTTAAATTAGCCGACTGTAATTCTTATTTACCAAATCCCTTACTAATCTCAACACCCCCTAACTTTTCTCACTCTATCCAGTTTCATGAGCAATAACAACACTTACACGTGAAATATTGAATAAGTTTAGTGAAAGTCACATGCTATATAGGAAGAATCAATGAAAGATTTCATAGCAAATAAACACCATTTATAAGTAAAAATAACCTTTAAAAATTTCAAAATGTTGATTTCAATTACTCTGCTGAAGTCTACATTTTTTTTGCTAAGGGGTATATTACAAATTCAAAGATAAGTTGGATGTTTTTACTGGATATTAAAATAATTCTGTAAGCCTAAAGTTAACTCTGTGGTAATGAGGAATAAGTAGTTAACATTATCTGTCTTTTCAGACTTCACATTATCTGTCTTTTCAGACTTCACATTATCTGTCTTTTCAGACTTCACATTATCTGTCTTTTCAGACTTGACATTATCTGTCTTTTCAGACTTCACATTATCTGTCTTTTCAGACTTCACATTATCTGTCTTTTCAGACTTCACATTATCTGTCTTTTCAGACTTCACCTTATCTGTTTTAATGAGAGATCTTTAAGCATGACTTAAGTGTATTTTTATTGTTTTTCCAATGCACCGAAATACGCCATGCCAAAAACATTTAGAAACTTAACTGAAGTCTGACCTCATTTATATCTCACAAGTCAAAATCTAATTAACACACGTAAGGTAAGAAAACACTTTAGCTTACGTTGGTAGTGATAGCCCCCACAATATAAGGAGCCAGGATTCCTGGAATGGTGGCTGAAACATTAGTGATGCCAAAAAGAGTCCCAGCAAACTGTGGAGCAATGTCGCCATGGTTCACCATGTATCCAGCAAATGCAACACCCAGACAATCCAACACAGCCACATAGAAGAACGACAGCCGCAATCTGTTGTGTGCAGTCCATGAAGGTAACACCAACAAGGCAAATAGCAGGACCAAACAAACCTGGAAAACAAGAAAATAACGAATATACATATAAATAGTTTAATCATCTTGGAGATGCAAGTAGAACACAAAAAAAGACTATTTTGTTATAGAAACAATTTTCTTTACAATTAAAATTGTTTCTTTAGTTAAAATTAGAGCTGTGGAAATTAACGATTAACTTTCTCGATTAATTGTTAAAATTTTTAACGATTAAATTTTTTAAACGATTAATGGACCCACCACTCATAAAGGTACAGGAAGTAAAAAAGATAAATATTTCAGCCGATAAATATAAACAAATTTCTGGACGATTACACGAACATTTTTGTTTTAAACTATTGACTGACGTAAATGTTCAAAATGTTAATAAAAGTTATTGTGTCCATTGAGAGAAATTGTTTGCCTACCATGCAACGTTCCCTCTAACTCTAAGCTTCGTAAGTCCGTGTGCAAAGTTAAAAAAAAACTTGTGTGCAAAGTTGCACAACATCCATTTTTTGTGCAATATTTTACAAATTTTGGTGCGTTGTGATTCTAAACTCCTGCGTGGAGTTGGTCAAATATCTGCGCAGCCACGCTGCTTAAAGGGAACATTGCTACCATGATTCTAACAATTCACTTACACATCACCTGCAAACCAAACATTCACTACAGTATCAAAAACTTCAGCTGAGAAAATCTAAAGCTATGTGAAGGATTGTTCAGCTCGGCTGGTTATAGTGTCAATAAGACCCGCTCATCACTTGAACCAAATAATGTCAATACACTTTTCAGTTTGCGTTGTTGGTTAAAAGATTTCATATAAAGTACACATTCCAGTGTTATTTGGATTTTCAACAATTACGTTTAATAAGTCTTACTTATGACACCATAAATTTCAATTTTGGCTTTAATCCAAATTAACGATTAATGAATCGTTAATTTTTCTAAAATTAACTATTGCATTTAAATAATCGGTAACAGCCCTAATTAAAATACATTTTAAATGAACTCCCCAAAAAATAATTTTAGAAAGCTAAAAAGTTTAAAGTAATAATAGCAAAGACCAACCTATGGCAGACATGATTTTCCTGGTTGTAAGACGTGTCAAGATATTTTTGCTCATAAGAAGATCTGATGTAACTCCTGCTATGGTGATAAAGAGCCACATACTTAGGTAGGGCAGCATGGAAAATGCACCATTCTGAAAAAGGTAAGTAGCAACATGTACTTTATCTAACCACTTTGAAATTAAATACATATTTATACTAAAAAAAAGTTTTAAAAAAAAATCCCCTTTTCATATGAGATTACTGCAATGTAATCTATTTTTAAAAAAAAATCTGTGTTTAAAATTACTTAAAAGTAGGTTCTTACAACTATTTGGAATACCAAAATACTTGTACTTGTCTTTAATGCATTTAGAAAAACATTTTGGTAGTTATGACGGGCATTACACGTTACTTAACTCATTTTCCAATCAATAAATAATTTATGTGAGCGAATATGCAAAATTTATGTTTATTGAATAAGCCTCCCATGATGATAATTTTTTTAGCCAATTTATTTTCATTGTTGGAAATAATAAATTTTAAAATTTGAATAAGCTATAAAAGTATAGCAGCTGAATAAAAATTATCAACTAATAAGACATTAAAATTGTCATTGAAAAAAGAATGCATATAAATTCAGAAACTTAAATGCTAATAACATTTCTAAATGATAAAATCTTTATTAATATTTTATACAGATGTAAAATATTCCTGAAACACATGAATAAGCAAGTTTTTTTTCTAGATGGTTACTTAGTCTATGTGCTTTATTCTAATTTTAATCTAACAAGTGAAAGCTTCCATTTTAATTAAAAAATTTTTGATAGGAACATAAAATATAAAAAACATAGGAATAATAGTGGTAAATTCAAGTAGAAAAACTTAGAAAAGTAATTTTTTTTTAAAAATCTAGCACAAGAACAGAGGCGGCACTAGGGTTGGTGTCACCCGGGGCAGTAGCTCATTGTGTCTCCCCCTCACCACCAATGTTCCCTCTAAGGTTCGTGGGTCCGTGTACAAAGTAAAAAAACGTGTGTGTAAAGTTGCACAACATTCATTTTGTGTGCAATATTTTACTAAATTTGCTACGCGGTAGTCCAAACTGCTGCGCGGCATTGTTAAAATATCTGCGTTGCCACGCAGCTGAAAGGGAACATTGATCACGACTTAATCCATAGAAATCCCCAGTCTTCCAGTGCCAAATAACGCAACGGGAACTTACAGAATTTTACATTTTTGTGTCACCCCTTGTGATGATGGCGTCATCCTGTGCGGTCCGCACCCCTGGCACTTCCTAGTGACGCCACTTCTTAGTGTAACTTACTAATTAATTTCATGACGGTTACCCGTAAAATAGCACACAACAAAAGAGCGCAGATGAAGATTGGAGGCAATTGGTCTAATAAGATGGACTACCAACGAGGTATATCGCTCTTATGTTTGCGCCCATTAGTCATCGCTCTTTCATCCTGCTCTCTTTAATGACATATGACAACAATTTAAGGAAGGAAAATGTTCCCAACATATGTCAGACAAGCCATGAACTTAAAAAATAGTTTATTAATTAATTGAATGATATTTTTTAAGTTTGATTCTTGTCTCTCATACTTTAAGAGCATTTATTAATTTTTGGTTTAAATTTTGTCTAACTTTTGAACGTGTCCAAAATTTAAGTGTCATCTGGGTTACTTTTGTAACTTTCAAAATTAAAGTAAATTATTTTTAAAGAATTATTTAAGCCGTAAAAGGTATAACGTGGCATTTTGAC
The DNA here is from genome assembly GCA_944989445.1 of Ampullaceana balthica. Classification (NCBI taxonomy): domain Eukaryota; kingdom Metazoa; phylum Mollusca; class Gastropoda; family Lymnaeidae; genus Ampullaceana; species Ampullaceana balthica. The sequence goes on along the minus strand of CALYLW010000140.1, from coordinate 356,835 downwards.
TCAAAAATATTTAAAGTCAATTTTTACTATCTTTCCTTCTTTTAACAAAATTAAATAAAGGATTCACTTGCTTACCTGTACTGGTGCCAGAATGTGGAATTATGAATTGTGGACAAAATACTTGAATATAACAGATTATTTGTTTGAAAATAATTTCCCGTTAAAAGATATTACAAAAAAAGTAGCTATACTCAAGAAAATTAAGTTTCTTAGAGCAGTGATTCTCAAACTTTTCAGTATCGTGGACCAGCAGGAATTTTTCCATTGCACCAGGGATCGGTGAACTATTTTCACTGTACTGACGTGGTCGCGAAATGTTATTTATTTTACTTTATTTGTTTGATTTTATGTGCTTATTAACAAAAAATTAGCTTATTCTAAAGCATTAGTAATTATAGTTGCAGATAAGGGATTTTAATTATATTTGTCTGTCCTTACTTGATAACTTCTGCGTACCGGCAGTGGATAGCCCACGGACCGGCACGGGTCCACGGACCGTCATTTTGATAAGCACTTTCTTAGAGTACATTATATTAACATAGCTATCCATGTTTGCACGTTTTTAAAAAAATATAAAATAAAACAAAAATTTTAACTCAAAGACATTTAATAATTTATTTTAAATTTTTATTTTTTTTTAAAGAAAATTTTTAACCCACCCGCCCCTTCCCAAACTGTGGTGGAGGTAGTAGTGAGGTGGGATCAGTGTCACCGGCTTACAACATGTGCCGGTATGTCAAAGCCCAGTTAGCTTTATTTCATTTAAAACAAAAGACACCGCCTCTTTTATGTCCTGCCTAAAAAGGTGCGGTTGTTACTTTTTTTTCATAATTTGTTTTATTGTTTTTGTTTTGGACTGTTTTCTTATTGCGTGTTAACTGATATATTTTTATTAATAAATTTTTGCGTTTAACGTATTTCATTGTATTTTGTAATTTTGTTCTAGGCAAAAAAATATGTTTCTTTTTTTTTGACATAAATCGTACAGAGTAAAATTTTTGATTTTGGTGTCCCCCCCCCCGACGGTATCATCTGGGGCGGCCCGCCCCCCCACCCCTCACGACGCCACTGCACAAGAATTAAAGCATGCTTACGAATACTGGCAATGCAAATTAGTTAGGTATAAGAAATAAAAACTAGCTCCACTTTAAAAAACTGTAAAGGCAATACAAATTTGTCAGGGATTATAGTGTTATGATGTGTGGTTTAAGTTTTTTCAGATGTCTGTACTCACCGACTTCAGGTCAAACTTTAGGACCTCCTTCATGTATGTTGGAATCTGTGTCAGCAACATGTAGAGGCCATAGTTACCACAGGTGTGACCAACAAGGATGGCCCAGAAAGGCAGAGACTTGAAAATTGCTCTCCATGGCATTGGTTGCTGAAATGCATAAAATAAACTGGGTTAAACTTAAACAAAAATGATATTAATATGTAAGTTATCAATATGCAGGTGCATTTTAAAAGATTACAATTGATTAATCAACACGTGGAATAAAGACTGTTTAATTCATTACTTTTAATTGATATACAGTCGAACCCACTTATCGCGACCTCGGTTATCTTGCCAAGCCTATTAATTCGACGTTTTTGAAGTGGAACCGCCAAATCTCTCTTTGTCTTAGCATTTTCTCATCAGTTTTGTCGATTCTTTCATGTCGCCGAACCCTAATTTCTCGAGCACAAAAGAGGGCAGAATATGCAACTTAAACGTTGGTTATCTCGATCGCCGTCTGTTCGCCTAGCAACGCACTCTCGCATTTTAGTTAAAAATAGCATCGAAATCTCACTTTCCTCGAGACTTCCAGCTATTGTGATTCTACGAGATTTCAATAAAAATTACCTGATGTTTTTATTTTGTTTCACTTTTGATCCATCCATGTGTGAATTAGTTTGACGCATCTCTATCGAATATGTATTCACCCAGAGTGCTCGAAAATCGCGCTATTGGTCTTTAATCGTCATTATTTCGCATTGCATGTTATGTTATTATTAAACTTAATTCATTTCCTGATGAATTAATCATTTTATTTTCTAAGATAAACGAATATCTTTAGAAAAGAAAATAAAGGTTTTGTATCGAGAATCGATGGTTGTTTTTATATTATATTGGTAAATTTCTGCTGTTAGTTGGTGCACATATGCCTTTTGTTGTTAGCAAACATGTATGTACATTTTTATAGCATGCCGATCGCTTCATCAAACAAATAACGGCAACGCTGTTGTGTAAAAAAAAACTCCAAAAACACGTGCATGTACATTCTCATGTATTAACGCACATCATGTACATAAGGAAATTTCAAGCACATGTCAATATTTTGCCGCCATATTGGTTTTCTTTTATCTTGATCATCGATTATTTCGACGCTTTTTGGCAAACCCCTGGGCCGTCGACATAACCGGGTTCAACTGTATTTAAATGTATTTAATTTTTACAAATAGATGCTTATACTATATATAAGAATAAATAAAGTTTCCGCAGACAAAATTAAAGTTATTGTTTAAATTTTAACAATTGATTTATTATTTTAAAAAAAAATTCTATATCTTAGCATACATAGCACACAATAAAATAAATATCAAAGCATAATTTTACTGGTTTTTGTCCATCTTTGAAGATTACATGATGTTGAATGTAACCTCTCTCAAGGGGCTTAATTCTCCTGGAAAGTGATGGGCTGTCATACACAAGGAAGAACCAAAGAAGACACCAGACAAATCCAACGGCCCCTGAAACGAAGCATAAATCATTCTCTTAAGATAATATGTTTTCAGATTGAAGTATTTTATAATAAGTTTTAGTTAAAGCAATTTTTTTTTCCTGAAGATCTTCCTAATGTTGGTTGAATAATGTATTAGCAATTAAATTTTTAATAGCAACCATTTTTTTGTTTGGTTAAAAGAGTAGCAAAATTTTTGTCCATTAAGATAATTGATACAATTAAAGGGCTCTAGAACGAGCTAAAAGAGAAAAATTATGCAAGGGAGCAGCTCTCTTGTGCATTATATTGAGTTCTTTAAGGTATTGTTTCAACTTGATTGGTTGGTTTATTCATGATTCAGAAACATGCTACAATTTTATTTTATGGCAAACCAATCAAGACACACAAAAAAACAAACCCCCTAAATAAAAAATTAAAGGCTGTAAAAATATTAAATTTTAGCTTTAAAAATTCGAATGGAATATGCAGTAGCTTCATACCCATCACATAAAAGACGGAGTCCCAGCCAATGCTGCCGCACAGGAGTCCACCAATAGGGAAGATTAATGCATTACCAAATTGTCCACCTGTTGAAGTCAAGATCATACATGAAGTGAAAAAACTATGGTGAAGGTATAAAATGACAAATCAAAACATGCGATGGCTTACACTGTGATGAACATTTTATTTTATCTATCGTGATTTAAGAAAGAAAAGAGAAGATTTTATAAAAAAATGTTTTTTGAATCATATACTTCGCAATGTGATCTGATTACCAGATATTAAATTTCAGGATCAATCTTGTCCAAATAATTTAATCTGTATGTGACTTGGTATGGAACAGTTCGCCGCATGAATGTAAATTACCTACTAATACAGCCTACAGTTATACAGACCAACCTTAGAGACAACGCACTTACCAGACAATGACACACCCACCAACCTACCAGACAATGACACACCCACCAACCTACCAGACAATGACACACCCACCAACTTACCAGACAATGACACACCCACCAACCTACCAGACAATGACACACCCACCAACTTACCAGACAATGACACACCCACCAACCTACCAGACAATGACACACCCACCTACTTACCAGACAATGACACACCCACCAACTTACCAGACAATGACACACCCACCAACTTACCAGACAATGACACACCCACCAACTTACCAGACAATGACACACCCACCAACTTACCAGACAATGACACACCCACCAACTTACCAGACAATGACACACCCACCAACCTACCAGACAATGACACACCCACCAACCTACCAGACAATGACACACCCACCAACCTACCAGACAATGACACACCCATCAACTTACCAGACAATGACACACCCACCAACCTACTCCTCTCTGACGGAGGTGACCATCTGGCAAAGAGAGCTTGGGCAGCTGGGTAGTAAGCACTCTGTTAAACACAAGACGTACACAATAGCGTATTACGGAATGTGAACACCGTACAAATAACTATGTAAATGAACCGGGGTCACTTCCGGCAGTGTGTAAATAATAAAGGCTTGCTTGTATTCTAAATGTCTTACTTGTTTGACTATAATAAACAAATAAATCGCTGAAACCACTCGGTACAACACATACACAAACTTCTTGATGTATTAGACAAGATTTGGGGGGGGGGCATAACACAGACATTGGTTTTTAATTTAATTAAATTTATATCTGTTGCCTTGTGTCATGAGCATTACTAGGCCTTCAGCCTTCAGATCACAAATAAATTCACAGAATCTCAAGGCTACACTTTTGATATCTTGTTTTACATAGTTAATCACAGACACCTTAAAAAATTTCTTGAATTTTTAGAGACAAACAAATGATGATTAAATCTATTAGACCAGTGCTTCTCAAACTTTTTAGTATTTGTGGACCGGGCAGGAATTTTTTTTCCATTTGACCAGGGAAGATACACTATTTTTCCTGCACTGACATTTTTTTTCCTGTCCTTTTTTGATAATTTCTGTGGACCCGGCGGCGGATGGCCCTCGGACCGGCACCTGTCCGCGGACCACCACTTTGAGAAGCACTGTATTAGATCACATCCAAATCAATTGTTATGATGATTGATGTTTTATTTATTTCATACATTTTTAAAATAAAGTAAACCTCAACGCCCACTCCAACAAATGTACCATTAAGTCGCATACAATTTATTGACTCAAAATATATTATTGTTACAGTAATTTTTTATAAAAATCTTAAATGACTAAGATTATAAATCTGCTCACCTCCCCCACTCCGATGAGGACTCTAACAACTAAGAACAACCAAGGACTGGCCCTGGCCGACACAGGGGAGAGAAGCCCGAGTATGGCGGTAGGTAACATGGTGTACATCACAACTCTACGTGGTCCGTACCGCTCACTCAGCATGCCACCAGGAACCTAAAATATTAATTACATGTGTTTTTAAAAATATTAAAACCATTATTTTAATAATATTTCGGTGGTCCATAGCGGTCACTTAACATGCCATCGGCAACCTAAAATATTAAGAATTTTTTTTTCAATACTTTATATCATTATTTTAATAATTATTCTGTGGTCCGAAGCGCTCACTTAGCATACTACCAGGAACCTAAAATATTAATTACATGTTCCTTTTCATAAAATTTTACTGTTATTTTAATAACGTGACCTGTCTACAATGTGCAATGAAAATTTAAATTGAATTTGTCAGTAAAGTACAGAAGCTTTATACAATAATTATTTAGCAGTTAAAATGTTAATGTCCTGTACATTAATGTCCAACTAATTTTTTTGTTTTTAATGCAGGAGTATTGAACACATTTTAAAATTACAACAGATTTTTGCACCAGCCTTTTAAAAGCACTTTTATATTTTATTTTGGCCTTTAATATTAACGTTACGCAACATACGGCTCTTGTGCCCTGTGCTGTACTGTAGTTAAATTTTACTTTAATAACCTTAGCATTTTGAACCTCTTGTAATTCTATAGTCCACTTAAAGAAACTCCAGTAATAATACCCCTTTAAAACCTCCTGTATTCCTAGCAATTTGAAAATAAGAAGAAATGGATTTGAATTACTCCTGACTGAACTCAAATTTAAAATCACGAGATTTAAAATGAATCTTTCATCACCTGAGACTGGTGCTATAGACAAATGATGAAAGTGAATGGAACCAGTAACAAGCATGATGGTGACTGATAATATGATATTGACTGGCTCTAGTGACAGAGGACAACAGTGTCTGACATTTATGGCTAGTGACAGAAGATGATAGTGCATAATATTTGTGACTAGTGAGTAATGATGACAGTATCTGATATTAATGACAGAATGAAAGTTTCGGACAGCGACAGAGGCTGAGAGTATCACCATTATAGACGTGTGACACTGCATGATAGTATCTGACATTATAGACTTGTGACACTGGATGATAGTATCTGCCATTATTGACTTCTGATACTGAATGATAGTGTCTGACACTATTGACTCGTAATACTGCATGATAGTATCTGACATTATAGACTTGTGACACTGGATGATAGTGTCTGACATTATAAACTTGTGACACTGGATGATAGTGTTTGCCATTATTGACTTGTGACACTGGGATGATAGTGTTTGCCATTATTGACTTGTGACACTTGGATGATAGTGTTTGTCATTATTGACTTGTACCACTGGATGATAGTGTTTGCCATTATTGACTTGTACCACTGTATGATAGTGTTTGCCATTATTGACTTGTGACACTTGGATGATAGTGTTTGTCATTATTGACTTGTGACACTGGGATGATAGTGTTTGCCATTATTGACTTGTGACACTTGGATGATAGTGTTTGTCATTATTGACTTGTACCACTGAATGATAGTGTTTGTCATTATTGACTTGTGACACTGGATGATAGTGTCTGACATTATAAACTTGTGACACTGGATGATAGTGTTTGCCATTATTGACTTGTGACACTGGGATGATAGTGTTTGCCATTATTGACTTGTGACACTTGGATGATAGTGTTTGTCATTATTGACTTGTACCACTGAATGATAGTGTTTGCCATTATTGACTTGTGACACTGGGATGATAGTGTTTGCCATTATAGACTTGTGACACTGGAAGGATAGTGTTTGCCATTATTGACTTGTGACACTGGGATGATAGTGTTTGCCATTATTGACTTGTGACACTGGGATGATAGTGTTTGCCATTATTGACTTGTGACACTTGGATGATAGTGTTTGCCATTATTGACTTGTGACACTGGGATGATAGTGTTTGCCATTATTGACTTGTGACACTTGGATGATAGTGTTTGTCATTATTGACTTGTACCACTGAATGATAGTGTTTGCCATTATTGACTTGTGACACTGGGATGATAGTGTTTGCCATTATAGACTTGTGACACTGGAAGGATAGTGTTTGCCATTATTGACCTGTGACACTGGAATGATAGTGGTTGCCATTATTGACTTGTGACACTGGATGAGAGTGCCTGGTGGTAGCTGAAAGTGACAATTATTTGAAGGCCCTGAGTTACCTGTAAAACTAAGTAGCCCCAGAAGAAGGATCCCAAGATGAGACCTTGCAGTTCTTTGCTCCAGGTGAACTCCCCTGTCTGTTGATAAAAGTAATAAAACACTGTCATGTGTTAAATTATCAATAACACACAGTCATGTGTGTTAATTTAGTAATAATTTAGTGTTAGTTTTTTTGTTCTAATATATCTACATTAATTAAAAGACTTTTAAAAAAAACAACACCAAAACAAAGATGTTGTATGCCTTCACTTTGAAATCTCGTACAAAAAACAAAGACTCACAGAATCATCGGCTGTTTTGAGGCCTAGAGACTCACAGAAGTCCTCGTTACTGACTTGTTGCGCACTAGTGACAGCTTGTGTTACAGAGTCATCTGTGAAAGGACTCACGGAAGAGTTGTCTCCCACACTGTAGTTGCTGTGCACAGAGAAAGATTGGGTTTATTATTTTATAGAGAAAAACCTCCTGATTTGGTTTTGTAGTTATCTTATCTTATCTTATCTGTTACAGACGCTGCTTCTATACAGAAGATTATTGCGTCCTTTGGCAGTGCTCCTAGATCTGGTTTATATAGGAACACCAAAAGCCCTAAAGCTCTCAGATTCAGGTAAACAAAATTGGCCAGAAATTTTAAATGGTCATCTATTATCACAATTAAGTTTAACAGCCTCGGGCCATCTAGTCTAAAATACTCAGGGAGGACTGTTACGTTAATATAATGTTACCATAATCGAGGAATGAGCCAAATAATGAATTATTTTAAAGGCGAGAAGAAATGGATAAATTTATAGCTGTATATCCCAAATCTGCGCCATGCCATGTATCAAATAAGGCAAACATACACTCAAATAAACTTTTCAAAAATCATGATGCCACTCTCTAAAATTGTCACTAATTATCTAAAGATACTTATGGTATGTATCAAGTTGATTTTCAAAAACACACAAGAAATTTTAAAGATTGAAATTTTGTTTTAGATTTCCTTAAAATTAATTTTTACCCCAGTTAAACAAATTTGAATAAGAAACCATTGCAACCATTGTCCATCAAATGACATCAATATGGCAAGCATTGTCTATCAAATGACATCAATTCGATTTTGGATAAGAAACTAAACATTGTTGTAAAGATTTCAGCGCACCAGAAATAATAATTCTAAATCCATTTTCTTTTTAATGAACATTATCTAAGTTAAAACTGTAGTTGATAATTATATAATATATAAATTTATATATATTTATATGATAATATTTATTATAATTTATTTATATTATAAATATAATATATAATTAGTTATAGATATGGATATATACATTTATATTTTTCAAATATTCTTATTTATTTAAATGTCACCTGAATTTGATTCTCACTAATAATTTAAATGATTTTGTTCTTTTTTTTTGGTTTTGTTTTGTTTATAAAGAAAAGGTCCGTCCTCCTTTATTTTAACATGCTTATGTTTTGCCAGTCTATCCCACCTAATACTTTCTAACATTTGCACTGGTGTCACGGTGACCCAGTGTCATACTGTGGTGATGACCCACCTGTAGCTGGAGTTGAGGAACAAGTCTGAGGTGTTGCCCGCCCCGCCTTTGATCATGCACACCATGGCAATGCTGAGGTTGACACGCTGGAAGTAGAGGACCGCGAACCCCCAGAAAGTCACGATGGCTGTGAGGAACCTCTGGGAGGTCCAGAATGGCACTGGAGAAAAAAAAACAGGAATCAGATGACTAATTAGTCATGCGGAAAAAAACAAATGGGAATCAGTTGGCTAAGTAGGTCATGTGGAAAGACATATGGGGATCAGTTGGCTAAGTAGGTCAAGTGGAATAACAAACGAGAATCAGTTGGCTCAGTAGGTCATGTGGAAAAACAAATGGGAATAAATTGACTAAGTAGGTCATGTGGAAAAGCAAATGGGAATAAGTTGAATAAGCTAGTCATGTGGCAAAACAAACGGGAATAAGTTGAATAGATGCATCATTAAAGAAAACTGCTGATTAGTGGCGATGGCAGTGTTAGCCACGTCAGTTGTAGGAAGAGATTTTATCCACATCTTCCATCTAAGAAACTCGCAATTCTCGGGAAAAACGTGCCCCTATCTATGAATCCGACATCTGGTGGCTCCCTGGGTCTAACAATCCTGCAGCTGAGTGCCCACCTACCATTAACTTGTGGTACACTACAACGTGTTTAAAGTGGTGATGCACTGGTGATGTTTGTATTATTATCATTATTATTAAAAAATAGCATTATTATTATTTTGGAAAATAAATATTTGCCCCTGGTCTTTATGGTTCATGCATAAATACTGACGAAAACCCACACTTTAAATAAATTTGTCGAATCAACGACGCGAAAACGTCAGTTATCATAACTTAATGTTACTATTTGAGACAATTTTTGTTTTCGTAAGTGACAGTGACAATCATTTTGCCTATTTTTTTCTTTTTCTTCTTTCTTTTTTTGGGAGAGAATTAAGCAAGTTTTTGTCTTGTTAAGTCAAACGATGACTCAAATTAGATTCGAAGTAAACAATATCTGTGTGAGATAAGTACAAACAGAGATACCAGATAGTTGATTAATTACTTAATGAAATTGATACGAGCTTATACACTGAGTTCTGTTAATAGATTCCGGCTATTAGAAGAAAAGGCTAAGGAGACACTCCAGTAAGTATGGTCTTGTTTACAGGCTGTGTAAGGGCTTGGTGACTGGAACGGTAGGATGACACAGGTGAGGAGTGACACACGAGGTGGAGTGACACAGGTTAGGTTGGAGTGACACAGGTGAGGTGGGAGTGACACATGAGGTGGAGTGACACAGGTGAGGTGGGAGTGACACATGTGAGGTGGGAGTAACACAGGTGAAGTGGAGTGACACATGACGCATGTGAGGTGGGAGTGACACATTTGAGGTGGAGTGACACGGGTGAGGTTAAGTGACACGGGTGAGGTTAAGTGACACAGTTGAGGTGGAGTGACACGGGTGAGGTGGAGTGACACGGGTGAGGTTAAGTGACACAGGTGAGGTGGAGTGACACGGGTGAGGTTAAGTGATACAGGTGAGGTTAAGTGACACAGGTGAGGTGAGGTCTTTTCATGTTAATGCTGGTTGGTGTCGTCCCTTGTAGAGGTATGTACTGTCATTCCTGGCGTAAGCTGCGACGTAAAAGTAGTGATTAAGCCCACGTATACGTTGGCTTGGACCTTCCAAAGACGGGGCCAGATAGTTTCTGTTATATCTAATGACACCAACAATTACTTTATTTATTATATTCCCACATGGCGTGTGTGAGCGAACGCCTTGAACCCAAGCCTTCAGTCTAGAACAGGGGTCTTCAAACTACGGCCCGCGGGCCAGATGCGGCTCGTGAGGCCCTCTCATCCGGCCCCTGGAGACCTTTTAATCTAAAAAAATATACTATTTTTTACCCGTAGTTTTCTACAAAACTGTGTGTAATCGGCCCCAAAACTGCTTTTTGACAGTTAATGTGGCCCTCCGGCAGAAAAGTTTTGAGACCCCTGGTCTAGAAGAATGTCATTTGGCCAGGTACGAGCGGGGTGTCAGAGATTTATTGCTCTTTTAAACATTGGCCCGTCCAGTTGCCTCTGTCATCACGTTGGCTGTCAGCTCTTTGAGATGTATAGTATAAAATCTCATAGAGTTTGTATTACCCCCTGAATGAACGAACTATAAGTTCAAAGAAAGAAACAAATCGTACAAATTGCATTTTGTTGCTGTTGCTGCTGTTAACATAGCAATTTTTACCAATGTGTCCAAATAAATGAACAAATGTGCCGCTAGTTCAGCGACTCGACATCCAAATAAAATATATGGTTGTTTCTATTAACTGAGATTAATCTCAAATCCTAAGTGCCCCAGAGCTGTCAGACCCATCGAAAATTAAACAAAAATATTAGGGGGAAGTAACTGTGATGAAGTAAACACAAGTTTCGGCATATTTCACCATCTTGTGTCACAGGCATAGTGTTGTTGACCCTTGCAGTTATAATTAGATCACCATTTTTTTACCCAGCTTTTAGACAACAATTTTCAGACAAGTGGCTAGTCTCCAACCCAAGGCGTCATTAAGGTGGTGTCACCCAGTGCGGTAGCTCATGATGTCATCCCCACTCACAACTTACCCCATAGACCTCCTCCGAGTATGCCAGTGCCAAGCATCGGGAACATACAATATTTTACATTTTGGTGTCACCCCTTGTGATGGTGTCACCCCTTGAGATGGTGTCACCCGGTCCGGTCCGCACCCCACCCCCGTAGTGACGCCTCTGTCTCTAACCTCACGTTTGGTAAGCGTCCTCATTTTATGTGGTGTAGCATGGTTTTTATTTTATCTTTTCGTTACAGATGCTCCTTCTTTGCAGAAGATTTTTAAAGTACTACGCTTATCTATGGTTTATGCCTAGTCTTGCATTTTAATTAAGGTTTAAAATGTTGATAAAGTTGGTTTTCGTGGTTTGAACAGGACAACTATTTCACGCCCCAAAAATTTGTATAAATTAGGAAGAGAAGATGGCTTAACACCAATGTTCCCTTTAAGCTGCGCGGATATCTGACCGACGCAACGCAGCAGTTTAGAATTACCGCGCAGCAAATTTTGAAAAAAAAAGTGCACACAAAATTTATGCTGAGTAACTTTCAACACGAATTTGTTTAACTTTGCACACGGACCAACGTTACCTATGACAGTTCATTGTTGAACTCCTGAGTTAACCATTATTGGTACCGGTTTAACTGTTACAGTTTGCTCTCTATTTAAAAGGAAATCTTGGATCCAATGATGTAAAAAAAAACTTAGCAAACTAGAGTGATGAACTTTATCACATGCTTTTGAGAAGTCTAGTTTTAAATGTCTATATTTTTCTGTGTTACCCTATCCCTTACGTTACTTTAAGATTATATCATCGCTATGATGTACTTGAAGGGTAAGTTGTTCATTTTAGAGGCAAGTATTTTCATAGCTTAAATTTTAGCGTCTGCAAAAACTCTAAGAGGCTGAAAGTCACCAACAAGTAAAAAAAAATGATATAAATCAAGATTGAAAAGACCATATGGGGAGATCTTGTTTTTCATAACATGGGGAGGGGGGGGTAATTGCGCATTTAAAAACGGAATTTAATTTCCAAAGTAAAATATATTTCTTGAAGAGGAACATAATACAAATAACATAAATTATTGTCAGAGTCATATAAAAAAAAATAATTTCTCGGCGCGTTTCCTGGAAGACACGACCATAAATTTTTTTTTAAATTTTAAGTTATCAAAAAACCTACACCACATTTTACTTTAGGTTTAAGGGATTCGTTTTTTTTTACAGTGTCTACATTAACAGAAGCGAATTTCTCTTTCTATATTTTGAGGTGTTTGATAGTATTTATTAATCGATTTTATGTAAATGTTTAAGTGACTCATTGGGGGCTTACAAATATACTGGACCAACACCTTTAACTGGACCAACGCATATGCTGGACAACACTCGATATAATTGACCAATGGATACATCTGGACCACGACATATAGCTGTACAATGGCATAAAGCTTGACCTCTCCACACAACTGGACAAAACAAAGCTGGACCGCTACAATTAACTGGACAAAACATATATCTGGACAATACATCGGAATTCTCATGCTATTGCCAGAGCTGTCAGTGAAAGGTCAGTCAGTGTCCGTGTGGTCAATGGATCTGAATGATACCGCAGCTGTGATGTGACAACAAACACTCCATAAAGCATATCACAGATACACTATGTCAGCCCATGACGATTGCCCCACCCTGAAGCATGTCACAGATATACTATGTCAGTCAATGACGATTGCCCCGCCCTGAACCATGTCACAGATATACTATGTCAGCCCATGACGATTGCCCGCCCTAAAGCATGTCACAGATATACTATGTCAGTTCATGACGATGGCCCGCCCTGAAGCATGTCACAGATACACTATGTCAGCTCATGACGATTGCCCCGCCCTAAAGCATGTCACAGATATACTATGTCAGCTCATGACGATTGCCCCGCCCTGAAGCATGTCACAGATATACTATGTCAGCACATGACTTCAGGACTTATTCAAGGAAACACGTGGGCCAGAAATTTGAAGGAAAACCTTTCCAGAAGTCGACAACAAAATCTCTGGCTCAAAATCCACATTAGATGATCCAGCGAAGAAGAAAGAGTGGGAAAAAAGTCCCAAAATGCGTTTACTTAGTGACGCCAGACTCATCAACAAGCGTAGACCAATACGGGAGAGTTTTCTTTTAAACAGGGGGAGGGAGGGGGATAGAGCTCGGAATAAAGTTTATAAATAGCCACGTTTGTCCGTTTATTATTATTACTAGTCTTATATTAACTTGCTTTGTAAGTTTAATCGGAACCGTCCCACTATTTGTTTATACTTTTTTTCACGTGCCCAGTTCACGCGTTGACGCCGACCGTCACTGGTCACACCCCCTACCGTCCCTGCGCCCAGTTTTAAAACCAGGGGAGATAATTGTGTTTCAGTCTGTAAATGTCGCGTTTATACATAATCACTACTTTTAGTTATGTCTCATATATAAGGGATTTATAGTCAAAAGGTAAGCTGGCTTTGCACTTGCTGTAAAATGCGTAGACTAAAAAGTAGAAAATTAGTGCATGTTTAATATAAGACTAGTTTTTAAAAAGTGTTTTTAATGTTGATTATTTTCATAACCAGAGCCAAGCACCTCTGTCACCAGGCTGACTCTATTCCCCTACCCCACCCCACGGGGCAGGTCTACCTTGCCGGTATGATAAACCCACTTGTTTAAATCTATAGAGTAAGTTACCGCCTCGCGAACGCTATGTCGTAGCGAACACTATTTCATAAAGCGTTCTCTGTATTTTTATTTTCCGTCTAACACGAAAACGAACACCCGTAAGTCGAAAGTAGTTCTTTTTTCAATATCATTTCATCGTTTCGTTTGCAGGGACTCACTATTTAGTGAGTAAATGTGCGTAAACATTTTGATCCTTGCACCGTGCATGCTGTCAGCGTCCCTAGGAAGAACGAAGTTGATTTCCGGGTTAAGACTACTTTTCCTGTTCGCTTTGGTAAACACAATTGTTTGGTATTGCATTATCACTTAGAAATAGATAAGTAACAACGCTGTTATACTTAACAATGATTTTTAATATCAATGTTCGTTTCGAAGGGGTGTTCGCGACGTAGTAAGCTTAACGTTGGATTTTACCTCGTACCGAACACTTTTATTCTGCAGAAAAATTTAGTAGGGGTCTACCGATATGCCTTTTTGCCGATATTGCCGATACCGATATTACCGATATTTTTTTTGCCGATATGAGTACCGATATGAGTATTTGTTCGGACAAAAACCAGCGGTAATATTTGATGACGTCATTCTTAAATTTATCACTCTTAATTATTTATCTTTTATATTAGGGGACTACCGACATGCATTTTCGCCGATATTACCGATATTTTTTTCCGATATGACTAATATGAGTGCCGATATGAGTATTTGTTAGGACAAAAATAACAGCGGTCATATTTGATGGCGTCATTCTTAAATTTATCACTCGTAATTAATAGTAATTATTTAAAATATTAGGGGTCTACCGATGTTCATTTTTGCCGATATTTTTTTCCGATATGAGTGCCGATATGAGTATTTGTTAGGACAAAAATAACAGCGGTCATATTTGATGACGGCATTCTTAAATTTATCACTCGTAATTATTTATATTTTATAATTAAGGGGTCTACCGATTTCCAGTTTTGCCGATATCACCGATTTTTTTGCTCCCCGAAACAAAGTTTCCGATACGCCGATGTGTTTACAAGTTCCAGATCATGACCTACATAGGACTCATAACAAAACGAACAATCCTTTATTAAATTGTACAAGCAAAATTAGGAAGTCCTTTTGAAACTTCAACCTTGACTCATAATTATTAATTCTAACCAATAGTTTAATGGCTTTTGCACACGGCCACCTTTTATGAATGAAACAATGAGAACAAATTAATAGTAATAAGTGAAAATGAGGTTGAAGGTTGAATGGTTGCCAATGACAGCAAGTCTGCACACGGTACATTTTGTTATTCCATACGAAACGAAATGTTTTAGACATCTGCGATTCTGCGTGCATCTTTGCTGTTAGTATTAGAGCAATTACGTGAACATAATGTTTACATGTTATACATTTTATTATAGCAATTACGGCATACTTGGCATCGGCACTATTTACTAGTATTTACACAGTATTTCTGAGTATACGAAAATCGGCCGATACCTAAACAATATCACAGCACATGGCACACAGTATCGTGGCTGCACATATTAATACTAGAACTCTTTTGACTATTTCAATACCGGTATCGGGGTCGATATATTAATTTGTCGAGATATTGTAAATTTAAATGATAGCTTTTTCATTTCCGATGTTTTAATTTTTTTTTGTTGTGGTCAAAATGTCACTTATTATGAAATATCGGTGACGTCAATATCGGGACCTTTACATGCTACCGATACCGATATTGCCGATATCTAGATATCGGTGCCGATATATCGGCCAGCCGATATATCGGTAGACCCCTAAAATTTAGTTACATATTTGTTTTATTGTAGGATATTACTTCGTTGCGAACACTTTTTCATGTAGGAAAATTAAGCTAAAGATCTAGGTCTAGTCTATAGATCTATCTAGACTCCAATTTTATATTTGAATGAAAATTTTAATAGAATCTACAATATAATTATATTTCAGATTTAAAGCCATGTCTAGAATACGAACAAAACAGAGCCCAGAGGTAATTAATACGGCATTGGCTAGTATTAGGGAAAAACGGCTCTCTATTAGAAAAGCTTCGAATGAGTTTGGCATTCCACTTGCCACTCTTCACGACAAACTTACTGGCAAGCGGCCTGTCATAGCCTATGCACAGACCCTCCTCACGCCAGAAGAGGAGGTCAAATTAGCTAAATGGCTAATAGAGCTAGCCAAGCGAGGCTTTGGAAAAACTGGCGATGAGGTGAGGCAAATCGCCAAACAAATCTTAAATACCAGGAATTGTACTTCAAAGAGCAAAACCGAAATGCCAACATCATCATGGCTATATAATTTTTTAAACGCCATCCTGAATTGACACTGCATACTCCCCAATCACTAGGAAAGGAGAGAGCCCTGGTTACAATAAAAGCTATTGAAAAGTGGTTTAATGATTTAAAATGGTGTGTTGACAGCATTGACCCCAGTCTACTTAGTGACCCCACTTGGATTTACAATGCAGACGAAACAGGCTTTTCTTTTGATGCCAAAAGCAGGGAGGTCATCGCATGCAGGGGGTCGAAACATGTGTACAATGTTACTGCAGGTGTGAAGTCACAAGTGACAGTTCTTGCATGGGCCAGTGCAAGTGGACACTTGCTCAGTCCCCTGTTAATATACCCCTACAAGAGAATACCGTCCAAAAATTTATTAGATCACTTCCCAGAGGCATTCCTACAAGTGTCTGATAATAGCTGGATTACAGCACAGATTTTTTATTCTTGGCTAAGAGATAGCTTTATTCCAGCCACAGCCCATGTACAGAAGCCTGTAGTTCTACTGGTAGACGGTCACAGTAGCCACACTGCACTGGTTGAGACATCACAGCTATGTCATGACAACCATATAGTGTTATATTGTTTGTTGCCGCATGCGAGTCACTCGATTCAGCCACTCGATCAAGCTTTTTTTTGGTGCAATCAAACCAGCTTGGCCAGACGCCATACGACACCATATAAGTGAGCATGGGGAGGGCGTAAATCTGGAGAGCTTTGCCAAAGTTTTAAAGCCAGTATGGCTAAAGGCCACAACACCTTCCATTGCTGCACAAAGTTTTAAAGCAGCTGGAATACTACCATATGATCCATATATAATTCTGCAATCCCCGAAGCTTGGTCCTAGTGCTGTATTCGGCTCAACACCATTGGGAATTCATAATGTTGCCCAACCCATAACAGCAATAAAGTCGCTACCAAAGTCGACCCTTTTATCAAAAACCACCTGCACACCATAAATGACAACAAGTTGATTGAGTCCCAGCCAATCTCAAACGATACCCAAGCAATCATCGAGGCACAACACATAGAATCCAACACAGTAGATACCACTGAAACACAGCGAATTGAATCTTACACAGTAACAATCACTGAGACAAAACCGATTGTGAATGAAACACAAGTAATCACCCAGACCATTATACAGGAAAACAGTCCATTTGAGAATGAAAATAAGTCTATCATTGACAAATCTTCCCTACCAGAATCATTACCTGTATTATCCCAACCACCGAAGTCCAATTGGTCTGCTGCACAACTTAAAGCACTCCATGACTATTCAAACTTTTTATATAGTGAAAGGGGTCGCAACCAATTTAATAAAAATTTTTGTCAACTGACAATGACAAGTACTGCAGGAGACAACCTTATCAAAGAGGAAGAAGAGAAATTTAACAAGTTTCAAGCCTTAGCCGTGGGGCTAATAGAAATGTGCAGTCTAGAAGAACCCAAAAACTGCACAGTCAAAGCTAACTTGACAGTAGATGACATTTTGAAGCTGCCTGCTTTTTTTAGAAGGAATAAAAACAAGAAGAAAACAGCAAATGCTCCAACCATGCCAAACTTGATCAGTGGAGAAGAGTTTAGAGAAGCATTAAAAAAGAGAATAGCAGACATACAATAACTAGTAAAAAATAAACTGAAAAGAAAGATCGAGAGGGAAGAAAGCAAAAAGATAAAGGATGCACAAAAAGAGGCTACAAAAAGGAAAAGAGAGCAAGAAAGGGAAGAAAAAAGACGCAAGAGAGAAGAAGACCAGATTAAAAAAAAGAAAATAGTGGAGTCCAAGAAAGTAAAGAAGTATCCAGTAATGGATCTATCTGATAGCAACAGTGAGGACCCACAGTTGGTTCAAACAATGGAGCTTGACATCGCTGCAGATGACGATACTTTAGATAAAGAAGAGAATCTCTTGTTGGAAGGAATTTGTCATGGGTGCAAAAAAGGGGGAGGGACAGAGGTTTGGGTCCAATGTGATGTGTGTGATGGCTGGTGGCATGCACAGTGCACGAAAAATTGTGCATCTTTGAAGCAAGGCACTTTTGTGTACACTGTTTGCTGCCCTGACTAGACTATAGATTATAGATCTACCTATAGTATTATTTTGTATATATAGATCTAAGTGATTCGGGATCTAATTTCTTTAATAAACGTTTATTACATTATTATTGACATCTCCAGTGTTATTTGTTGACTCTATTAACTAAAAATTGATTCTTTGATGATTTTGGTTATGTGTCTGCTTTGAGGTAAAAGTGTCTGCTTTGAAGTAAATTAAGCATAAAAGTGTTCGGCAGGCGGTAGCTAACTGGGTCAGCTAAACTGGACTTTACACTCTAACCTCGCATTGTCATTATAGTAGCCTTGTTGTCATACTACTTGTAGGTACTTTCGTTTTTACCTTGTGTCGAACGGTTTAGTAACTAGGGCATGAAAGCCAAAAATGGTGCTATTCTTAGCGTATGGCGTTCGCGAGGTGGTAAATTACTCTATATATAATTCACCAAAACGAGTATGTGCAAGTTAGCATGACGAATGACCCTCGCTGGGGTCAACTAATCACAGTTAACGGTTGGCAAGCGACGGTACTGGTGGGGTGGGGCATGTCTTGAGACCAGCAATGCTTTTTGCATTCACTATTGTTGTTCCCTCACAGAGTACATGCATTTCATAGTGTATTGGTTATTACATCCGCTGATCAAGCCCCAGGGCAACATTTTTTTTTAATTTTATAATTTTTGTCTGTTTCTATCGCTCGCATATTACTGGGAAAAGATCACAGACGAAGTTGTTGCTCTCCAACTTGGCAACATGGCTGTTTCTCAACATTGGGATAACTTCGGTGACGAGCTCTTCGTTGTTCCCAGTGACGGAAACGTAGTCATACACTCTCAACAATACACTCAGTACATGAATAAATCGGGAGTATAAGGTGGCGAGACATACATTGTCCGAAATACTTCCCCAAATTGCTTCGGCGCCCCTCCCCCCGCCCCCCAACGTTCACTCGCGTTGTTCCCATTTGTTCGTGCTACTGTTTGTGTCCGTTCTCCCCCATCCCTTTTTTCTTTGCACTATCTATGAGTAAGTCTGCGGCGTATGCTACGCCGCGGGTCGTATCTAGTAATAATATATCACCCAACTTGAACCTTGTTAATATCATGGTTTAAAGAGCATCTTAACGCGGTGTAGTTTCATCTCTTATCAACCTAATATATTTTAAATTTAGGTAAATAAAAAGATTTCGCATAGGAAGCTAACTTTCTAATATCAAACAAGTGATTTTTATCAAATTATATCCAGACAAAAAAATTACCATACACAAATATTATATCATCACAAAGCAAATTTTTACCCAATTTGGTGGCAGAATATTTTGTCATGTTTATATCAGGAATAAATTACCTTGGTGAATCATTTTATCTCACACAATCACAGTCAAAGACAAAAAGACATCCACGACAAGCTCCCACATTGAAATGGCTCTTGACCGGAATCTCACACCTCATGTTCTAGTACCTTGGTAATTGTCCGATAAGCCGTAAAGACATGTTTCCATTTGAATACAATGGTCCGGTGAATGGATCTCAAGCGAAGAATCAGGGCCTTAGTGTTGGCCGGTCTAAACTTAAGGCTTGCAATTTTCTTAAAAGGGAATATAAATGTATCTTATTTTCAAAGTAAAGAAAACTTTGAGTGCGTCATTTTACAATGGTGTCCTTTTTATATGGGGTCTGTACAACATAATACGTATCGGATAAAATTATTCATGAAACAATAGAAAAGTCATATGGCAGGTAGGGCCATACATGTGCCAGGTAGGGTCATGATATGTGTCAGATATGGCCATGATATGTGTCATGTAGGGCCATGATATGTGTCATGTAGGGCCATGATATGTGTCATGTAGGGCCATGATATGTGTCATGTAGGGCCATGATATGTGTCATGTAGGGCCATGATATGTGTCATGTAGGGCCATGATATGTGTCATGTAGGGCCATGATATGTGTCAGGTAGGGCCATGATATGTGCCAGGTAGGGCCATGATATGTGTCAGATATGGCCATGATATGTGTCATGTAGGGCCATGATATGTGTCATGTAGGGCCATGATATGTGCCAGGTAGGGCCATGATATGTGTCATGTAGGGCCATGATATGTGTCATGTAGGGCCATGATATGTGTCAGGTAGGGCCATGATATGTGTCAGGTAGGGCCATACATGTGCCAGGTAGGGCCATACACGTTCCAGGTAGGGCCATACACGTGCCAGGTAGGGCCATACACGTGCCAGGTAGGGCCATACACGTTCCAGGTAGGGCCATACACGTGCCAGGTAGGGCCATACACGTGCCAGGTAGGGCCATACACGTTCCAGGTAGGGCCATACACGTTCCAGGTAGGGCCATACACGTGCCAGGTAGGGCCATACACGTGCCAGGTAGGGCCATACACGTGCCAGGTAGGGCCATACACGTTCCAGGTAGGGCCATACACGTTCCAGGTAGGGCCATACACGTGCCAGGTAGGGCCATACACGTGCCAGGTAGGGCCATACACGTGCCAGGTAGGGCCATACACGTTCCAGGTAGGGCCATACACGTTCCAGGTAGGGCCATACATGTGCCAGGCCGAGCAATAAGAGCTTTTGCCTTTGAATATTTTCCGTCCACCTCGACGTAACAAACTATCTTCTAGGGAAAACAATCTGCTAACTTCTTTTGATTTAATTTGTTCTGTTAGCTCACCTTAAATACACAGACCGTACACAGACCCAAGGTGTGAGTTGACCACTTCGTCCCATAAGTGGACACAGAAGATTTAGTAAAGGAGACGACGGACGTATACAGGATTACGTATCATAGAGTTTGGCACATAAACATACAACATAATAAGAGGGATGTTTGAATAACGAAAAACAGGGTTCATGTGTCAATGGTTCTCAAAGTGGAAAGTTTAATCAGAGAATAAGAAAAAAATATGACTCTTTTAATTTAGAGATGAGTATTTGATAAGATGATTTATTTTTTTTGCACAACAATGACATCTAAACCGTTTTATATTGTGAGTCCTGTCCGTAAGTTTGAATGTATCGAGACATCTTTAAGCTAGATTCTACTCATTTTTTAAGATAATTTTTTGTACATTATTTCATTATTTATTATACATTTTTCACCCCCCACCCCAAACCCACAAAAAATAAATGATGATGTTCACACACGATTAGAGAGTGTGGTTAATAGACGTAGATGTGTGTCTTATTACATTTCTCGCACGACTCCAGAAATATTTACACATTTTCGTAAAGAGTGTGTATTATGTATATAAAGAACTGTAGAAGGTTTTAGCAAAGTTAGCATCTACGTCTTGACAATCGATTGGTGCCCACTTCAACAAAATGAAATTCTGCTACCACAACGGTAAATAATTTGAAGGGAAAAAAAACGTATTTTTAATGGTGTGAAATTTATTATTTTATTTATATCGTATTTTAAAACACACATATTTTTTTATATTTAATAAAAAGAACCCGTAAAAAAAACAAGTTTTTGACTATAAATTATCCTTTATGTACGAGACATAACTAAAAAAAATGTTCATTATAATACGCAGCGCAAGACAATCCAAAAATTCAAAATTTTAGTTATGTGTCGTAAAGGGTCTTTAATATAATGCGCACCGATCGGGAATAGGTTTATAAAAAGTATTGTCAATAAAATACGCACCAAATTGCGCATCAGGAAAGTATTAATAAAAAGGTCGTTCAATATAAAACGCACCACGATACTCTATCTCGAAAATTTAACATGATACTTAGAGATAAATAAAATAAACTAAAAATTCAATAATTTATATACAGTACATGCGATCGATCTGAAATTTAGATGCGTCGTTTTTATCACCGGCACGAGTCTGCCTGCAAAATTTCAGCTTGCTATGCTAGCTTACGAGGAAGGGGGTTAAAAAATCGATCCAAAGTTTTTTCGACAAACAAGCAAAAAATCAAGCAATCAACCAGACACCACGAGTTAATATAAAGGATTTAATAAGAAAAACCCGTAAAAAACCAAGTTTTTGACTATAAATCCTTTATGTACGAGAAGTAATTAAAAGAATGTTCATTATAATACGCAGCGCCAGACCATCCAGAAATACAAAATTGAAGTTGTGTCGTAAAACATGTTTAATATAATACGCACCGATCAAGAATATGTTTATAAAAAGAGCTGTCAATAAAATACGCACCTTATTGCGCGACAGAAAGGTTGTTCAATATAATACGCACCGCGACGCTCTATCTCAAAAAATAGCATGATACATAGGAATAAAAAAAATAATCTAAAAAATCAATAATTTAATTACGGTACATGCGATCGATCTGAAATTTTGATACATTGTTTTTATCATCGGTACGAAACTGCCTGCAAAATTTCAGCTCGCTATCTTGCGAGCAAGTGGGTTAAAAATCGATCAAAAGTTTTGGCGACAAGCAAGCAAGCAAGCAAGCAAGCAAGCAAGGTCCGCCGCAGACACCACGAGTTAATATAAAGGATTTAAAAAGCGGGTACAATGTGGGAGGACAGAGAGCTATTTTAAACCTGCAAAGTGACGAAAAATCGCCACCATGAAAAAGGGAACATGGCATTTTCAACTGATAATAACATTTCGTCATGTTTATTAATTTAAAAAATATATATTTGAACAAAATATCTTGCTAAAATGTGTTGGAACTGAATAATACGCGCAAGAAAACGCGAAACACGTGTACAAATAACATTGGTACACACTGATATTGTAGTACATGCTTGGGTAAAAGTCCACGTGGACACACACACACACGTCGTAGAAACGTGGAGTACAGGGTACAGGGGTACAAGTCCGAAGTCAAGTCCAAGCTGGAAGGATTTTTCAAGTCGGACCACGTAGTTATTTGGTCCAGATCAGCCGTTAGAATGGTAGCTGGCTTGATGTTTTACATTTGAACAGTCGGTAGACCAGAGTTCAGGGAGAATGGATGGCGCCCTCGATCAAGTGCAGCTTTTTGTGGCAGTAAGGAGACAAAAGGATCTTAACATGCATTATGTGATTTTGTTGTTCAGTAGGCAGACTACTATAACTGATGTAACATATTACAGGTTACCTTCAACCAATAGATGAGGGCTACTTGTTTTGAAAAAAAAAGTTTTTAAAATGATTAAAGAAAAGATGAATGTTCAAAAAGTTTATTGTCCGTCTGTGTGGCCAAGAGGAGTAGCGTAAGGGGGGTAAGGGGGTACATATGTCCCCTGACGCCAAGGCAGACGAGCGCAAAATTAAAGCTTACAACTTCACATTATAATTAGCGACACGGGTAAGCTATTAATTAAGCGCGCCAATTATAATGTTTGTTACCGGCTTCAAAAACATCCTATCTACGCATCTGGTGCGATCTCATTAGAGTTGGTTCGAGAGTTTTAAAAAAAAGGTGTGTGTGTGGGCGAGTGGAAGGGAAGGGGGGGGGTAGAAGTTTGGCTATCACGTCCAACCCGCGCTACCTTTATTTAAAGTCATAAGGTAACACCCAAGCGCAGCTCTTCGAACAGGTAAAAAATAAAAGCTGTAGATAACCCGATGCCGTCATGTATTTGCCTATTTTTATCACATACAAGAAGAACAGAGTGAGGCTGCTTAACGTGGCCGTGTTCCCCCGTCATAGTGAAGGTCCTTACAGAGATTTTAACTATCGCTACAAGAAGTGGACCCAGGAATCAGTGGTCAGTTGTCGTTGAATAAATTTTGAAGTCGTCTCGAAATGCTCCAACAGCCTAGTTCGACGATGCGTGACGACAATCCCGGAAAACCTCCCCCAACCCTCCCTCCCTCCCTCCCTCCCAGCAGCAGGTCAATGTGAGTGTTTGACCGCACGTTCATAAGACTTTCATGTCTACCGCCACATACCCCACCCCCATACGTGAAACCCTAACCGATCAATTTTTAAAAAAAACCAAAAAAAAACGAAAAAAACCCCTCACAAACATGACAGAAATTTAAGTAAAACATTTATAAATTTACGTGCATCATCGACAGCTTCTACCGAAGTGTTTCAATAAAAATGAATGAAGTTATAAAAGTTTTACAATATTTTAACATTCCTGATCTTTTTTAAAAAAAAATTCATATCTATTCTCCACTTTGCATTTTTACTGTAAACACCTTAAAAAGATTAATTTAGTAAAGTTTGGTTTGCATTCTTTTGCGAACAATTCAATACTGTTGTCAACAACCCAGAATGTTTACGTGTGTCACCACCCTATATGTTTCTGAGACGATACATGTGTCCAGCTACTCAAAATAACCAATAAAAAAAACTCTGAGCATCAGAAATGAAACAAGATATCGAGAGAATTTACAAGTTTATAAAATGACCAAAAAAACAACAACAACACACACACACACACAAAAAACAATAAAACATATTTAAACAGAAAAATTACAATCGACCCTTGGCAAGATAAAAATGCCAAGAACTGTTTCATTTTAGTGCAAGAAAAATTATCTTAAATAAATGTTTAATGTGTATGTAGAAATATGTAGGAATGTACGCGATATGTCATAACGATTGTTGCTCCATTGGGTGTGGGTGAGTAGGGGTGACGGACCACCACGCGTCATGGCTTTGTTCAAATAGAATGTGTCAACTCATCATTTTCCCACCATGTCACAATATCCCTCCGCCAACTCATCACTTTCCCACCATGTGACAATATCGCTCTTTTTTGATCAATGCAATTGATGACGACGTAAGAAATACATTTACATATAAATTATTATTTTAAAAAAATCACCTGGGCCACCACTAGGGCCCAATCTAGGTTACAACGTCAACGTGTTGAAACTGCTGAATGTAGCCAGTGATATCTGCACTTGTTGAGACAGAGCGACCAGGTGAATGTCGTGCTTAAAACAGTTTTCTTCTAAAAGCCATACCGATATCTTCATTAAAACTCTGGGCCTCATTATAAACTTTAACAAAAAAATCTTGTTAAAATGAATCAATACATTTTATTGAGCTGTTCAACCTCAACTGTTTGACCTAAATTCAGACACTAGGTGGGGGAGTAGGGGGTGGGGGTACAACGGTAACAAAGAGCTGGCCAAATATTCGTCTGATTTCACTTGATTGACGTATATGGTCTGAGAGCCTAGGGAACTACCTGCACTGTCCGGCCAGTATTCATAAAGCGTGAATGGTCTTTGTGCATGAAGTGTGTATTTGTGGAGGGTATAGTCTTTGTCTATATGGTGTGTGAAAAGTGTGTGGTTCCAGTGTGTATATGGTGTGTGAAAAGTGTATGTTGTCTGTGTGTATATGGTGTGTGAAAAGTGTAAGGTATTTGGTGTGTGAAAAGTGTGTGTGTGTTCATGGTGTGTGAAAAGTGTGTGTTTACTTGCAGTAACCGTCTCGCTGCATGTACGTCCGTTGTTGACATTTCTAGTGTCTATGTGTGTGTGTGTGTGGGGGGGGTGGTATTTCTTTGATAACAGGGGACATGTATTTGAGAAAGCAGGTTCCAAATATAAAAAAAACAACAAAAATTTAAAAATAAACTTAGAATCGAACGTTAAGACCGCAACTAATAAATAAGAAAATTAAAGGTCGAATGAGACTTATATAAAATCTCATATAACGGAACAAGTAACATAGTAAGACATATTTGACCAAATTATTCAAACTTTTAAGTAAGACATACAGTGTATTCCACAGGATGGCTATATATAATCTTCGCGTAAATGGAGTTTAGGGCTTCCAGCCAAAACTTAACTAAAACACCGACTTTTGTAACCTTGGGTGCCCTTGCATTCCACAGTTGCCTTCTTCTGGCTCCCCTTTGTTTTGTATTAAACCCGGCTTTAACCCCTTGCGTTGGGACAGAAGTTCAAATTCAAACAAAGCACAGCATTTTAACTAATAGGTAATACCTAGCAGAACATATCCGATCCCTCTATGGATATTGTTCCTCCGCGTTAACATGTTTTTTTGTTTTTTTTTAAAGAAAGAAATGATAAAAGTCTTGTTGGAGTTGTAGGCTGAAATGATTGCCAGATTGAACTCACAGTTAATTAATAAATAAAGGTAAAAAAATGATTTTTAAAAACCACGTTTATATAAGTGGACTAAAAAGAAGAAAATAATTTAAAACTCGTAAGTTCAAGTTCTTCGATTTAATGACTAAAACGTGCGGCGGGCGCTTATGAGGTTTAACATATGCGGTTCACTCATTCTCTCACTTATAGATCTCTTTTTTGCCTTCTAAATTAGAAATCTTTAATTTTTATACCAAACACCCGCCCCACGTTTTAAGTCATATTAAATCGAAGTACTTGAACTTATAAGTTTTAAATTATTTTCTTCTTCTTAGTCCGCTTATAAAAACGTGGTTTTTAAAAATCATTTTTTTACCTTTATTTATTTTATTCTTTTTAGTCCACTAATAAAAACGTGGTTTTTTAAAAATATTTTTTACCTCTATTTATTTTACCAAACACCTCATCAGCGCCCGCCCAACATTTAATAACAAAGCGATGAGGTCACGGGGTGAACTCGCCACGTGCAATTAAACTGCGGCAGGCGGGTACAGAGGCTTATATAAAGATAAACTAAGAAATGCATTAATTTAATTTCGGTACTTTCGATCGATCTGAAATTTTGATACAATGTATTGTCATCCAAGATCTATCTGTGGTAAAATTTTCAGATCTCTTGTGCCATCAGAAGTGGTTCAATTTTACGTTTGAAAAATTGAGTTTCGGACAGGAACGAAAGAGAGCTAATAAAACGTGGTTAAAACTCAAATTTTAAAGATATTTTCCGCTAATTACTTCTATATTGTCATCTCTTTATTTATCACTCTGTGGATGAAACATGGAAAGGGGCACAACCATTGTCATGTATCTGCTATCTGTATTTCATTATTACAGTGGAGCATTTCTGGGACAATATTTAGTTTGTAATAACGAGCTCGGATTTTCAACGATTGTGCTCAAAATTCAGTCAATGACACCCAGTGGTTTCTTCGATGGTGTACAAAGATCAACACTGTACATTTGGACACTAAGAATTATGTTTATTTTGTAATTCACTTTTTTTCTTTTTTTTTAAATTGCTGTTGAAAAATGGGCATTCTTGTGAACATATTAGTAAAAAAATAAGTATGAATTTCCAAAAATAAAAATGGGGGGTGGGGGGGGGTAATAATATTTAAATAACTCAAAGGGGCGAGATCGCCTCCACCCAATACATCAGGTGCTTACAACACACACATACACACACACACACACACACACATACACACACATACACACAGAAAACTTAATGGAAAATTTCTAACATTCATAGACGCATGCAGACAAAAAAGCTCAGTCGTGATTCTCTCCTCTACCTTCGTAACATTTCGCGGGAAAGTGTGCATTGAATCTACAGCACTTGGGGAAGTTCTTACTCAAAGAAAGGGAAGCTACTGCAGTATATCCCCCCCCCCTTTATTGGTAAAACAAATCCCTGACGTATATTTCCTGGAGCGTTCTTTGGTCTTCTTTTACACATATGGGATGCAACTTTCGTTTTTTTGTTTTTGTTTTTAGAACCGTTAAAAATAGACAGGAACGCTGGCAAGGTTATCTTACCCTTGTTTTTAACCACATCTAATTATCTACCTGTAATTCAATTTATCATTGAATAGAAAATAATGTTAATGAGAAGTCGGTGGAGGTTGTTAGAATGATAATTTTGAACTTGATTTCGGCTGCACTTCTCAGTTATTCACGACCCACAATAGAACCAGACCCACAATTGAACCAGTCCCACAATGTAACCAGACCCACAATTGAACCAGACCCACAATTGAACCAGACCCACAATTGAATCAGACCCACAATGGAACCAGACCCACAATTGAACCAGACCAACAATGGAACCAGACCCACAATTGAACCGAACCCACATTTGAACCAGACCCACATTTGAACCAGACCCACAATTGAGCCAGACCCACAACTGAACCAGACCCACAAATGAACCAGACCCACAATTGAACCAGACTTTGAACGGTGCGATAACACCTCAGAAGATAAACCCCTGTGTGATTCGAGAAGACAAGTCCGGGCAAAAGATGAATAGAAACGGTGGTAAGTTTGCCAATGGGAGATAGTCACTTGTAAGTATGCCAATGGGAGATAGTCACTTGGCGTTGGTCTCCAAGTCTCCAACACACTTATTCAGCACGTGTTCCATGTCAGACGCAAATTAAAAATTTTACTCTGCAAAAAGAAAAAGAAAAAAAAACCCACACACATCACATGCCCCGAACACCTCTAAATCTCTAATCTTTTCCGACTAATCTAAGCCCACACCTGACTACGACAGTTGAGGACTATTGTAACACACATGTCTAGGACAGTTGAGGACTATTGTAACACACATGTCTATGACAGTTGAGGACCATTGTAACACACATGTCTATGACAGATGAAGACTGTAATTGTAAACAAACTCTTTAGAAGGACCAACGGAAATGACGTTAACTACTTATTGTCGGCCACTCTGTTGGCGTTTCGCTTGGTTCAAATCTTCAATAGAACTGTGACCCACTTAATAACAACTAGATCACGGAAATAAGTGTGCGTGTATATATGGGTGTGGGGGTAAGGGCGACAGATGAGGTTATCGAAGAGCTCATGTAAATATTCAATAGCCAGAACACTGTGTCTTAAGTTGAACTATCGGTCAAGTTATCGAAATGATCGCTATTCCGGTTAATCTCTCTTTTAAAAAAAAATTATAAATTTTTTTTAAAAAAGTTGAACTATACAGACTCTATCGAGACATCCGTAGCAAGATTCATAGAGAGAAACAAAGAACCAGTGGTTCTTAACCTTGTTCGAGGTACTGAACCCCACCAGATTCATATGCGCATTCACCGAACCCTTCTTAATAGGAAAAATAGGCGTGTCATCACGAATCCTTTTTTTCATATGAGACTTGACCTCCGCCGAACCCCTGAGACTGACTCACCGAACCCCTGGGGGTTCGATCGAACGCAGGTTAAGAACCACTGCTTTAGACGTCTAAGAGCACACTTTTGTGATTAAGTTGAATGCCGAAAGCTGTCATTTATTACAACTATTTGAAACCAACGAGAAACGAAAACTGAAGGAATGTCTCTTAAACTTCTCTCTGGTGGCTTTTGATAAAGAGTGTTTGGAAAATTTACTATCACGACAGGTGTGTCAAAATTTTTACTAGACATACAGGTGTGTCCACATTTTTACCAAGGAGACAGGTCTGTCCGAAATTTCATAAACCGTATTCAACTTTCCCTCGAATAGCAAGACTTGCACTAAGTTAACGGCTAATCTAGGGACCTAGACTCACCTAGACTGCACTCGCGCGGTTTGTATTGGAGGTGAGATTGTCATCAACCTTCAGACAACCAGAATTCGGTGAGCTCAAAGTTCTGGGTGTCTTACAGGTTAGAAAGAAGGTCAAAGTAAATCTGGTTATTTTCCCTTTAATTGTGGGGACGGTACGAAAGGATATTTGTAATTCAGTTGTATGTATGCGTGTATGTATGTTTGTATGCGTGTTGTTCATGCAGCTGGTTGTAGCTGTATGCTGTAGCTCAATTAAAACGATGACCCCGTAAATCAGCAGGCCCAAATATCCAGGGAAATAAATACATGCGGCACCGTACATGCTGCGGTATATATGATTTCGGATAGTGTTAGAAATATTTCACTATTTTCTATTGCCGTGAATCAATGCCTCGGAGAAAAGAAACGTGAACATTAATGATATATGAGACTATAGTTTCAAAAGCTATGCCTATTTGAAGTTTTGTTGTTGTTTTTGTGTAGTCGTATAAGTTGTTTTTACTTGGGTTTTTTTGGGCGAGTTTTTTGTGTTTTGTTTGTTGTTTATTTTGTGTGTGGGTTTTTTGGTGGTTTATTTGGGTTTTTTTTCTGTCAAGGGAAGGTGGAAGTGTTTAATCACGAGGAGTCCATTTTCTGAATATTAATAGGTAAAGATATTTGTGACACACTAAAAAATTGACACAATTTAGAGGCGAGTTGATCTCGTGGTAGAAAAATGTTTGCAGGTGACTAAGAAACATTATGACTTTGGAATGGGTGGTCCAATCAGGAGAGCACAATATACTTAGAAATCGAAAATAGAATAACAAACGGTTTAATTATAAAGTGTTGCGCCGGTGTGCACGCTTTAGTTTGTTTTTAAATTATTATAAGCGCTTTAGACAAATGTGTCAATTTTTGTTTAATGAATTTTTTTTACATTTTAAAATTTTCTTCTGGTAGGAATATGTCGATCTTTAACAAATACACGTTTACATAGTAGGCCTTCTACAGTGAAGTTAAGAGTAAAATTGAAACATAGAAAGATTAAATTCAAATAACAGCAATCTATCAGATTAATAAATGCCTTTAGAGCTAACAAGGACTTATTGCGTCACCTAATTAGCGACATAATTCTAAGGCGTCAATCATTGCGAAAAAGTAATTACCGCATCAAATGAGCGGTTGTTCTAGCATGGTGTACAGATTTTGATGGGATAACTCTGTATGGATGTATTAGTTATATATTCGATCGTTCATATTGTTATCCAAGCACTTGAAATACATGATATATGTGTATATGGGTTGCCCACCCGCTACTTTAAATGATGTAACAAACCCATTGCATATTTGTGGAGTTCTGTGTGGTAAAATTCGGTCAGGTAGTAACAGCATCAAATTTCAAGCACGTGCAAATAAGATTGTTTTAAGACATTACTGTTGACGCATTCCATTCAAAATTTGAGTCATATTAAAATACTCAAATACCTTTGAATATCATAGGGCCCACCAAATAACATATATAATTACCACAGAAAAAACAGAAAATACATAGCCTCATGAGAACTCAAAACTGAATTACTCCTCTCTCATTCTCTCTCGCTCTTATCCAAATATTACTGAAAGTCGAAATGAGATAAGAAAACTTGTCCAGCCTGTAAAATAAATCACCGAGTACCCGAACCACTTGAGAAACGCCCGCTGGTTACCCTCATTAACAAAAACAACAACAGCGACGACGACAGACTGTCTTCCTCCTCTACACCCTACAAGAGCCTATGGCAATGACACGAACATTTTTCTAAACGTTGATGCAAAGTTAAAGTAAACTGCCTACCTGCTTTGAAGTCTCCGAGAAAAAATAACATTTCGACCAAATCAAAAAACGCCCCTGGTGAGATCTCCACGAATCAGTGGTTTTGATGATGAAGGCCAAATGCAGTTCGATGTATAATGTATGAGGACTTCGTACACATCACAATTTAGTTAAATATGTTTCTTAAAGCAACTGATTGTGAAAACCCTACTCTGTTGAAGGGTATTTGACTTGTCCATGGTTTCTTGGCGCTGAAGAACGCTTAGTTAACTTAGATAATAGAGCTGCTAATGAACTTGACTACAGATAACCTATCATTGAGAGATGAACTAAAACTTGAGGTTACATAGGAATCTACAGTCCATAATGATATCATTGCGCAAAAAGATCAATTGTATTTTTTTTAAAGTTATTAGTGTGTAGGAACAATCGTGAAAGAAACATTAAACTTGATAAAAGTGTAAGTTCTATTTTATATGTTCATTCACATTTCGATGGCGTTCAATTGTTTTTAAAGGTTTTTTTTCTTCTTAGAATAAACGAGTTTATGTAAACAGTAATGATTACATCAAATGTTATCCTTTAAAACCATTATTCCTTAAAATAAGTGGCACACTGTCACTTGACTCACAGTCTCTTAGATGTAAATTAGGGCCATTTATTGACTCCATACTTTAAGTGACTGTTTGTACTTCAATGACATAGTAGTAGTAGTAAGTTCCCTCTCAGACCATGAATGGCCTATGGGGCAAGTGAAACAGCGTTCACAAGTTTCAATAGCCACGGCAAACGAGGGGATTGTGTGGCTAGCACAATTCCCAGCCGCCTTTACTACCCCAACTGATGTCGGGTACCCACTAAGAGCTGGGTGGACTCAGGGACGCCCTAGGCACCGGGAACAAATCCATGCCTTCACATGGATTCGAACCCGTGACCATCGGAACGCTAGTCGAGCGCGCTGCCACTCGACCACCCCAATGACATAGCCACAAAGCATTTACCTCAAAATATATCAAATTATTATTTTTATCTGCTGTCATTTTACATCTCTAAGTCTTAAGTGTATGTAATTGAATTCAAGCGGTACTCAGAGAAACACTACACATTAACAAAAAATAAATAGACCACGCCCGTGTGTAAATGCCCTAATCCGTTAAATTACTGTGTAATGTCAACGTCCCCCCTCCCTCCCACAGCGTTATCCGGAAAGACCAGAGGTTGGTGTCCGACACGCTCTCATTACCTAAGCCAAGTAGATACTGGCGGCGGCTTTAGAAATGAGGGCCTGCGCTGTGTTGTTTCTTAAACACACTTCATGTAACGTTTTAGACGCATGTTGCTTTGGTGACACCACATGCATGTCCTGTTAAGACATGGCTTCAAGCTGCAAGACGATAAGCGCCTTACAAAATGCCATTACCTGATGGAAATACGACTGAGTGTCCAGGAAAAGAAAGAAAAAAAAAGAAAAGGACGATAACTTTATTGTGCAGTACCCCAGCTCAGGGATAAACTCAACGCGATTAAGATTAAAAACTAGAACTAGAAAAACAAAAACATTTAAATACAAAACATTCGTTAACGAAACATACAATGACACGGATGGCATGTCAGACACAAAGATAAGGATGCGCCATCACTGAAGAAAAGATGAGACATGCAAAAATAAAACATCTCTCCCCAAGATATCCTTTAAACCAAAGTAATTCTTGTAATAAACTTCGGATCTGCTCTCTCCCCGTTTTCACAAATCGTTAGTCAGCACCAGATATAAAATATCTTCTGAATGCTGAATCTGGACAAACCGGTGGAATCATTCGACATCTGATTGATCGTAGGCTCATGGTGCCAGCCACTGACCATCCAGTAACTACGGGGCACAGACAAAACAATTTGTTAATGACAAGTGGTAAACACGCTCTCATACATCAATCATCGACGGCTTTATTTACAACAACAAAAAATTACATGGGCTGTAGTTTATTTTTTGTGATATAAAAGACGCTAAACTCAAATTGGTTTTCAGTTTTCTTGAGTTAAGAATGCAACGCAAGAAAAAAAAATTGGTCGCAAACATTGAGCTATCTTAGACCAATTTAATAACGGGTAAGATTGGCACCATTTAAAGTGAAATAAAAATTTAGTAATAACGTGTAAAATTGGCACCATTTAAAGTGAAATAAACATTTAGTAATAACGGGTAAAATTGACAACATATAAAGTGAAATAAACATTTAGTAATAACGGGTAAAATTGACAACATATAAAGTGAAATAAACATTTAGTAATAACTGGTAAAATTGGCGCCTTATAAAGTGAAATAAACATTTAGTAATAACGGGTAAAAGTCGCACAGTAGAGAGTGAAAATAAACTTGAACTGAAAGGAAAACAGACAGGACTCAACGCTTGCACTATTCAGATTGTGTCTTTCCAAACATAAATCCAAAACTGACAGCAGTTACCATCGCCACAATCAACCAAAGCATGCAGCAGTAACAAAGATCCTATAGCCAGTTATTACCGAAAATGATCAAACAACAGACAACTAACACATATAGTTTATTAAGCTTGAAACTGATCTTTTAAAGCTCTGGCTAACACCTGGACCTGGGCCGCATGGTCCTTTAAGCTGGACAGTGCCATACAATTTTGTCTGAGCATGGGACTCAACTCCCCGCTCTTACCCCCCCCCCACCCCTCCTCACACACTTCCCCCAGGGCTGTGTCCCGCGTGAGACAAGAAGACCACGAATACAGTACATTTTTCCAAAGGCTAGGCTGCAACGCCGGATGTTAGAGACCCTCTTGCGGCGTAGGCCAACGACCAATGACAACTCAACGGTTTTCAAAGCTTGACTTACATCAGAAGCTTAATAACATACGATAGAGCTGTGTTAGTTTCTGATTTCCCGCATGAGCGACGCTATTATAAGCTCAAAGACTCGCGGTAATAATTTTCTCACACTTTAATGTACTCAGCATGTGCCACACGCTGGTTAAATGTGTGTTATATGTTAATCTTATGTAAGAAATCTAATACATGTGTGCTAGATCTTTTTAAAAATTAATTTTTAAAAAAAATACGGCCATTTCCTTTGAAAATGTCTTCCTGTACTTCTCCGAAAACAGGGAAACAATTTCCCGGAAAAGGTAACATTCGACATCGTAGGAAGTAGAAACAAATGTTGGATGTCTACGGTAAAGAAGGCTGATTTTGAGATTTCGGTTAAAGTTCTGAACGTCTTTTTATCGAAACGATTGCCAGTCTATCAACAACATGACCTTAGTGGCATTAAGTTATACAAGACTCCCCGCACCGACTGAGCCCCGCAACTTTATTTAGCATACTTCAAGGATGGTAACGTACTCTTGAAAAGTTGATGCTTTAATGGTAATTAACATATAAATAACTTCAAAGGTCGGACAAAGTCGTTTTACCCTTCATTACATAACCCCAAAACTCGAACTGCGGTATTTATTTGGCCAAGGTTTTAATATCTGGGGCACTCTTCAAGGGGGTGCCTGGTCGTGACGGATTTTGATGGTGAACTTTCATAAGTTAGTTTAATAAACTGGTGGGGTGGGGGGGGGGCTGGGGATTATGGTTTTAAATAAGCCTTGATAAATAAGCTCTTCACTTTGAAGTCCTAAAAACCATAGTATTCCTCATCAATAGATTGGGCGCCTGGTTCATGCTATGTGTCCAGTAACATTGACGCCACTGATTGTTGTCTTTGTGTTTGTTTAACTGACCGACGTGTCGTAAAAAGTGGGAGCCAGTGAGGATTATTATTGAGATACATTGGCTACACACAACCCATAACTTCCACCGTTAAGAATGTTTAGTAAAACCAATGTTAATTTAAACGATGAAAAGAGCGGGAGCAAGAGAAGAAACATAGTAAGAGATTCTAAGTGGTTCTAACGTTTTTCGTTGTCGGGACTTAAATCGTTTAACGTTTTCTTAATTTGAATATTTTGACAAAAGTAATCTGTTATGAAAAAACAACAACAACAACAACAACAACAACACACTTATTTCACCTCAAATGTACGTCATGACTTGAATCTTATTCAAAGTAACGTGGTCAATATACCAATGTAAGCAGTGACTACAAGCACATGAACATCAGAGATGTCTACCAATGTAAACAGTGGCTACAAGCACATGAACATCAGAGATGTCTACCAATGTAAACAGTGGCTACAAGCACATGAACATCAGAGATGTATGCCAATGTAAACAGTGACTACAAGCACATGAACATCAGAGATGTCTACAGATTTATAACTGGACGTTAAGCAGATTTACTCCCCTTTTATGTGCTTGGACATCTCTTGTTAGTTTTGAGTTTTTTAAATATATTTTTTAAAATTTTCGAATTTTTTTTAAAAAGTGTGTGTGTGGGGCGCAGAAATAAGATATTAGGTCCAAGATATGTCCGACCTACATAGGTCCTTATCGTAATTCATCCTAATCCTATTTTTAAAAAGTAAATACTACTACTACTAACTACTACTACTATTATTATTATTACTACTTCTACTGCTACTACTACTACTACCACCACTACTAATACTACTACTACTACTACTACTACTACTACTACTACTACTACTACTACTACTACTACTACTATTATTATTATTATTATTACTACTTCTACTGCTGCTACTACTACTACTACCACCACCACTACTACTACTACTTCTACTGCTACTACTACTACTACTACTACTACTACTACTACTACTACTACTACTACTACTATTATTATTATTACTACTTCTACTGCTGCTACTACTACTACTACCACCACCACCACTACTACTACTACTACTACTACTACTACTACTACTACTACTACTACTACTACTACTACTACTACTATTATTATTACTACTTCTACTGATACTACTACTACTGCTACCACTACTACTACTACTACTACTACTACTACTACTACCACCACCACTACTACTACTACCACCACCACTACTACTACTACTGCTAACACTACTACTACTACAATTATTACTACTTCTACTGCTACTACTACTACCACCACCACCACTGTTACTACTACTGCTACCACCACCACTACTACTACTACTGCTACCACTACTACTACTACTATTATTACTACTGCTACTACTACTACTACTACCACCACCACCACTACTACTACTACTGCTAACACTACTACTACTATTATTACTACTGCTACTACTACTACTACTACCACCACCACCACTACTACTACTACTGCTAACACTACTACTACTACTACTGCTATTACTACTTCTACTGCTACTACTATTACTACTACTACCACCACCACTACTACTACTACTGCTACCACCACCACTACTACTACTACTGCTACCATTACTACTACTACTGCTACCACCACTACTACTACTGCTAACACTACTACTACTACTACTATTATTACTACTTCTACTGCTACTACTACTACTACTACTACCACCACCACTACTACTACTACTACTGCTAACACTACTACTACTACTACTACTACTACTATTATTACTACTTCTACTGCTACTACTACTACTACTACCACCACCACCACTACTACTACTACTGCTACCACCACTACTACTACTGCTACCACCACTACTACTACTGCTAACACTACCACTACTACTACTACTACTACTATTATTACTACTTCTACTGCTACTACTACCACCACCACTACTACTACTACTACTACTACTACTACTACTACTACTACTACTACTACTACTACTACTATTATTATTATTACTACTTCTACTACTACTACTACTACTACTACCACCACCACTACTACTACTTCTACTACTACTACTACTACTAATAATAATAATAATAATAATGATACTAATAACAATAAAAATAATAATTGCAAACATCAAATAAAGAGATCGACAAGTAAGACTTTTAACAAGTATCATGTGGTAGGGAGATATTGAGGTATGGTAAATGTTTAACACATAAATAACGATATCGATTTTCGGAGCAGAAAGTCTTGTAACCATGGCAACAAAGCCAAGTTATACTCAGATAAACATTTGTACATTCCCCGGCCAATCACTGCACCAAAACCTTCTATAAGCCTGGCAACTTCAAACCATGATCTACTCCTACATCTGAAGTGAGCTCTCGGCCGGTAACAGGAGTTGTACGGCAATCGGGACGCACATCGTGTTGTTGTCGTCTTTTTAAAATAACATTTCAAGTTTAATACCAGATTAAATGGGGAGACAACATTCTCATTGCTTTTAAACCTAATTGCCTGGAACATCAAAAT
Organism: Ampullaceana balthica; assembly: GCA_944989445.1. Classification (NCBI taxonomy): domain Eukaryota; kingdom Metazoa; phylum Mollusca; class Gastropoda; family Lymnaeidae; genus Ampullaceana; species Ampullaceana balthica. The sequence continues at coordinate 318,929 of CALYLW010000140.1, read as the reverse complement.
GGGACAAACGTGTGTGTTTTATCTTTGGTCATGATTAGTTGAAACTTATAAATCCTAAATTCACAAAGATGTGATTCAATCCCATTTATTGATAATAACGTTTTTTTAAAAAAGATATACATTTAATAAATACATGAATTGGCTTAGCTAAATCCCTAAAACAACTGCGGTGATCGTATTTCCTATCTCTGTTGTAGTGGCACCGCTACCGGTCAGTGAGACCCGCTGGCCTTCAACTTGGCGCAATGTGAAGGAAGCCTCATCGACATTGTACAACCTTGCGTCTCGCGCGGGGAGGTCACCTAAAGGGAGGTCACCGCATCGGGTATTGATTTTCTATCGCCTGGCACGTCGTACAGCTGGGAGCGGGAGAGTGGGGGTGGGATGAAGGCTGGGACTTGGTGAGTTCCGTTTATTTTTAGACGTTCAGGAATCGACTGGAACAAAGCCCATTAGTCGTCGCCCATGCACAAGACATCTATCTACCAGGGCTTTGCTCGCGCATATACATACCATCAATAACATACCATACCATAACATACCATCACATGTGGTGAGATTATGTCTGAATATAATTTATAGGGTTACATCACGATTAACCATCACGAAGTGGACCAATAGTTGACGGTATCTGTGTAAATTATGTGTGAAGCTAATAGTTGTACTATACACATATATTCTAGAATATACACATATATTCTGGACTATACACATATATTCTAGACTATACACATATATTCTAGACTATACACATATATTCTAGACTATACACATATATTCTAGACTATACACATATATTCTAGACTATACACATATATTCTAGACTATACACATATATTCTAGACTATACACATATATTCTAGACTATACACATATATTCTAGACTATACACATATATTCTAGACTATACACATATATTCTAGACTATACACATATATTCTAGACTATACACATATATTCTAGACTATACACATATATTCTAGACTATACACATATATTCTAGACTATACACATATATTCTAGACTATACACATATATTCTAGACTATACACATTTAATCTAGACTATACACATATATTCTAGACTAATACACATATATTCTAGACTAATACACATATATCCCCTACTGTATCTGCTATAGAGCTCTTACTTTGTAACTTAATCTGATTAGTGTTAAAATGGCGGATTTGTTTAAGTGTAAACTAAACATGTTGTTTCCACCTGTTGAATTTGAGCACGAAGTCTGCTCAACTGTGAGGAGTGGAAGGGAGACAACCTGGGATTTGGTGCCTTCCCTTCTTCCGCGCGAAAGACTTAGGGCTTCCATTAATTTTGACAAGTAAGCAAAGATAAATACGTCTACTCGTGTAATGTTTTACCAATTTTTTTAATGGACATCAACTTCACCATATCATCAGTGCCATGTTGTTTAATCAGAGTTTTGTCCAAGACTTTTTATTAAAATAAAAAATATAGGGGTAATGTAAAACAAGGAATTTACAATATATGCATCACACGCATTTAACAAGAAATACAAGGTGTTCTCGAAAGGCTTAGACACAAGAATAGTGGGGACAAACTTGGAAAAATTCATTGTTTTTTACCATAAAAGAAATAAATCGGTGGTTATAAAAGAAAGGCTGAAGGCAAGAGCAAAAAAATGGATGGGCCAAAAGACCTTCAGCAGCTGTACATCGTAAGGAGAGACAGCTTTAAGTTTAGATATAAAATTAAATGGAAACAGAAATTCGAAGATTTGTTAAAGGTGCACATTTTCGTTTTATTGATGAAGTTATCTCTGTATTACACAGGGGCTTTTAACCAAGTGCGCCATTAGATAAACAATATATGCCGTGGTGTTGTCATGGTTTTTATAACATGGCGTTGGCCTTTAGATCAACTGTTACACTAATTTGGTTTATTATATGCCACAATTGTTTTAAAAATCTCTTTAGCTATGGAGTTTCTAGTGGTAAACGAGTTGAAGTAAGTTGTAGTGTTGTAAGAAGTGGAACTGAAAAATCCAGGGGAAGGAAGCGTGCGACAGCTTGGTAGCAGACGTTAATGACTCACCTTTCGACCAATCGGTGTCATCCTTTTTCTCATTCAACATGGCCGTGTCGTTGGTTGGCGCCATGTTGGACTCTTTGGTCGGCTGGGAAGAAAAAAGAATGAAACATATATGAGACATAACTAAAAGTATTTATTATGTGCAATATAATACGCATCGCGCGTCTAACATTTACAGACTGAACGTGACTGAACTCTCCTTGCTGTAAACACGGGGATGTGGTCATCGATGGCTGAAGTAAACTCCAAAGACCCGTGGAGGTCAACTATTGCAGACGGATACATAGAGATACACTAAAAATGCATTCATTTAATTACGGTACTTTCGATCGATCTGAAATTTTAATACAATGCATTGATAGGAGACACAAGTTTATGTTCAAAATTTCAGCTGGATAGCATCAGGGGAAGTGGGTCATTTTTGACTTTTGTTTTTCCGCCCCCTCTCCCCCGACCCTCCACGAAAGACAGAGAGAGAAAGAAAGAATGAAACAAGACGGTGAAGTTAATATAAAGGATTTTTAAAAATCGAACACCAAGTCAACTTCTATTAGGACATTCCCTCAATCAGTATTGTTGGATATGAGAACATTTCCCAATCTGATAGCAAACTGACGTCATCGTATAACACGAGCAATGATAAATCAATGACTTTTAAAAAAAATTCAATGATAAATACTGTCTGCAAATGTGGCAGGGTGAAATCAAGCAATCGATACAGAAATATAAATCATATACCCGACCCGTCAAATAGTTCAATGCCCCCATGATGAGTTCGATACACATACATATGCAATACCCGGTATACCAATTCATAATTTTTTCCCCACATATTCTATAAAGTTTACCAGAGCGATAGCCCATAGGTTACCGAATATAAATTAACATTAAGACTAATTAAAGAATCGTTCTCGGTAAAGGAATTATTATTACGCGGGCGATTTTACGCCGGCGATATATTTTAATTGCCTTCTCTTTAATGTATGTGTACATCTGTTATTCTAGTTAGCTATGAGCTCAAATGATTGAGTACAAAGACATTTGAAACATTTCTATTGATTGGAATCAACGAAAGAAACCAATCTAATTATAATGTATTAAATAAATAAGACAATATACCATCTACCTGATCAACTATACTGGGCAAATCAACCCCCATGGTAAGAGATTGAGAAATAAAACTTCAGAACCACAGTGTGTAGTGTTCAAGCTTCAAACCAAGAACATATCATTCTGTATTGTATCCTTGTGCTAATCTACTAGAATCATAACATGTTTGTTAAAGCGGCTGACACTTTCGGATCATAACGCACGATCGACTCTTTCAGGGAAACGAAACTCAGTTATACTGTTGACATCCAGATCAGTTAACAGGCCAGCGATTGTGATGCCCTTTGGTTAGGGGATATTAGTCATATGTTTGAAATTCTCAAACTTCATCGCGTGACATTACTACGTGTTTGTGATCTAGAGGCTCAAATAATTGGATTTCTTAATTAAGCAACAAACATTCTGTGTTGACCGGTTCTCTTAATGACAGGCTAAAGTTCTCAATCTGGTATAAAGAACGTCCCCGCCTGGACTTCAATGTTTTGATGGAATTTAAAACGTTTAAGAATCCCTTATCAGCGGAGTGCTTTTACTGTGTTAATTATAAACAAACACTCAATTGTGGAAAAAACAAGGCCGAATGATTGAATAAGAATCAACATCATGACAAAACACATTGCTATTGAATTCTAACAGAAAGAAACAGACAATTTTAAATTGCTTAATGGCTGCAGTAACACACAGTGACAAAAAAAAACAACAAAAAACAAAACAAAAAAAACAAAAACGCTAAAGCATAGTAAGAATCGGTGGAGGGGGAGGGGGGCGGCTTGATTTGATGAATAGCAGAGTAACAACAATAGAACCATTAGTAAACATCATCTCATCATTGAGTCTAAGAACACCGCACGGCTCCGTGATTCGGTTGTAAAGACATTTCATTTATCACCGAACGTCAAGTGGTGTCGGATGTCGTGCGACGTTTTCTCATCTTGTTGTCCTTTCACCATGGGAGACCTCAGCTGGTCCAACTGATTGCCCATCAAACCAACAGAGATCGGTACTACCCACAATCCGATGTGGTCAATATTCAATGTGTCCACACCCCTGTCATTATAGGACCCATGTGTCCACACCTCTGTCATCATAGGACCCATGTGTCCACACCTCTGTCATCATAGGACCCATGTGTCCACACCTCTGTCATCATAGGACCCATGTGTCCACACTTCTGTCATCATAGGACCCATGTGTCCCACACCTCTGTCATCATAGGACCCATGTGTCCACACCTCTGTCATCATAGGACCCATGTGCCCACACCTCTGTCATCATAGGACCCATGTGTCCACACGTCTGCCATCATAGGACCCATGTGCCCACACCCCTGTAATCATAGGACCCATGTGTCCACACCTCTGTCATCATAGGACCCATGTGTCCACACCTCTGTCATCATAGGACCCATGTGTCCACACCTCTGTCATCATAGGACCCATGTGTCCACACCCCTGTCATCACACGATAGGACCCATGTGTCCACACCTCTGTCATCACACGATAGGACCCATGTGTCCACACCCCTGCCATCACACGATAGGACCCATGTGTCCAAACCTCTGCCATCACACGATAGGACCCATGTGTCCAAACCTCTGCCATCACACGATAGGACCCATGTGTCCACACCCCTGCCATCACACGATAGGACCCATGTGTCCACACCTCTGCCATCACACGATAGGACCCATGTGTCCACACCCCTGTCATCATAGGACCCATGTGTCCACACCCCTGCCATCACACGATAGGACCCATGTGTGCACACCCCTGCCATCACACGATAGACCCATGTGTCCACACCCCTGTCATCACACGATAGGACCCATGTGTCCACACCTCTGCCATCACACGATAGGACCCATGTGTCCACACCTCTGCCATCACACGATAGGACCCATGTGTCCACACCCCTGTCATCATAAGACCCATGTGTCCACACCCCTGCCATCACACGATAGGACCCATGTGTCCACACCTCTGCCATCACACGATAGGACCCATGTGTCCACACCTCTGCCATCACACGATAGGACCCATGTGTCCACACCCCTGTCATCATAAGACCCATGTGTCCACACCCCTGCATCACACGATAGGACCCATGTGTCCACACCTCGGCCATCACACGATAGGGCCCATGTGCCCGAAGCACAATTTGTTCCCATCCTTTCAAACTGTCGTGAACCACCTACAACTAACCGTTGATAGTCAATTATCCCTTTCTGACACCGCCCCCAGCGTATTTAAATCATTAAGAGTCATCCAATGTTACTAAGTGTTACAATTTGAAACACAGCAACCACAAAAACAAAACAAAAATAAAATACGCGAATTTGAAATCGATTAAAAATGATTACTTTCAGATTTTTTTCTTTTTAAGACGTGTTAGAATTTTCCGACTTTGCATCAAATGACAATTACAAATACTTTCTGGCACATAACCAAATCGTCAAAATTCAGCAGTTATAACAATACAATATTGACGTGTCAAAAGTCCGCACGACATGAAGTTAACGAAAATATCCACCAGTCGGCATTTTTATGAGATACGTTTCGAATGAAATAAACTCAGCTTTGAGAACGAGGCAGAGGGGAGATTTCAGAAAACAAAGGAAAAAGGCCTAAATTGAGATTAGTAGTAGTAGTAGTAGTAGCAGTAGTAGGCTGCTTAGAACTATAGAATCATAGCTAATGTCTTGCTGCTTGATCTAACTTTACAATTTCAAGTTTTAAGCATATTTCTTTCTTAATTATTATTTAGTTTTTGGTGGGGAATCGCTCTAACTTTTAAACATAAACGGAACAAAATAAACGCAACGGTAAATTTGCAAATTTCTAGCCGGAACAAAATAGCATATTATTTACTCACTAGCGTACACCCAAGGAGGCCTCCTTACGCACACCCGTCAAAAATGACGGAAGTTTTCAGCTGAAATCTATTTATTTTATTTAAAAATGCACTTTTTTTAGGGCGCCTACGGCGCCGACCTTTTTCAAATGCCCAACTAACTTGTCCTTGTTTGATAAATACGAAATATTAAACTTTCTGAAATGTTCACAAAGTATTTTATAACATGGGTTGCAAGGCGCCTACGGCGCCCCCTTTATTTTTTGATTTTAGAATTAACCACCATCTAATTCTCTTTTTACAATGTTCCCTTTACCAAAATTAAAATATGAGCGAAAACAATGACGTCATATATTTTTTACAGCGCATATTTAATTTGCACACCTTTTGATGCTTTGGTGCAGTAATTTTGGTTTTCCCTGCTTTCTAAAATTAGTAGCGTCAGGACTGACTGACAGACACTACTTGCGTGACAATTGCAAATTATATTTACTCATAGTGTTGGGAGGTATGCCAAAAACGTTCATGTAACATTATTTGTAAGAAAATCTGTAACATCCAGCTTGAGTTACTTTAAATTACACGAGACACCATCTTGAATTTCTAATGCACTCAATCTATGGTGATTAAGGGGGGCCCTAAACGACTTGAAGTCAGGGGCCCCCGATAATTTAGGGGCCCCAGATTACTTTAGGGGCCCCAAAATTTAGTATATTTTATAATAAAGGTGGACAAATGTTTGCATGAATCCCATGAAAATATCATACATTAAATAAATTAATAAAAGCTTATCTATTAATCTGATCGCTTTTCGGACCTGATAGTCTTAATAGTCAAAAAAACTGATTTGATAGGCTCAATAAGAGAAAATATTAAAGAATATTATTTATATTTATCAAATTTCCAATTTCCGTCGGGATCAATTTCTCAGTGTTGAATAGCTTTGTTTTTTTTTCATTTGTCTTTATTCTTTTTAAATTGTCTTTTTACACTCAATTTTAGGATACCCGCAAACAGTTATTTCTTCGTCTTTGTTTTTTATCATGAATAATCTTTTTGGCTGGGAAAGCTGATCCCTAGTACAGACAAAGTATGAGCAAGGAACCAATGGACTATTTAGTTACTAGTTACAGTCTTATATTAGCTGCTATCTAATATTTTATTTAAAGGGTCCCCGACTGGATAGGGCCCCAGTTTGAATTTCAGCCAGGGGCCCCTGTGCAGTCTTAATCCGCCCCTGGACTCAATCTTTCGAGAAAAAAATTGTCAATGTCTACTTGTATCAGCTGACGCTTAATGTTGGTAACAATATCCCTGGTGTGGAATGTCCTTGACATGAGGTCAGCATCTTCATTTACATTTTAAATTTAAACGTTTCAAGAAAGAAAAAAAAGATGATGATTTGCAGAAAAAAATATGTAACTAAAAACGAAATGCGTTAATATCGTGTTGACATTTCAATTAAAGACCCCCCCCTCTCCCCCCAAACCAATGAACACTTTCAAGGATAAAGTCGTTTCATTTTCATAAAATTGAATTAAAATTCCTTTAAAAAAAATAAGCCCACTCATTATAATAAGCCCCCCCCCCTGCCCCCGCAAGATGTACATGATTGACAGAATACAGACATCTGCTCTAGAGCCTTCTTTATTTATGGGCCTCCAGATGTAATGGACACGCTGAGTTATATGAGGCGCCAGTGACTCCCTAGGGACAGTGGCGTAACAACGGGTTGGAAACAGGGCAGTTGCCAAGGGCGCCACTAAATCTCTTTTTTTTTAAAAATAAAATGTGTATTTAAATAAATAAAGTCGGAACTCTCTAAGTCGAACTCAAAAGGACCCGAAAAAAAAATCAACTTACGGAGTTTTTGAGTTAGGAAAAATGGCGAAATAGGCGCCGGTTGTATGACTGTCAGTGTCAGGCTATGTAATTATTGTCATAAATAAAATAAGAGCAATTCTATTATTTTTTTCTTTAAAAAAATGGAAAAATCGCAAAGCAGAAACTTGTCAATATTTCAAGGGCACCAAAAATAAATTCGACAAGGGCGCCAAAAATCTAGTTACGCCTCTGCCTAGCCTAACCCATCTGTAGAGCACAACCTGAATGACTTCGCATACACATAACACAACTTTAACATAACCTGACCGATCTTGCATGCAAGGAGAGGTTGCCGTTAAAAACAAAAAACCAACCATGACCGACCCCTTTGTTTTATGACACAGTACCGTAAATAACCTTCGCCACACCGGAGCAGTCGTGCAAACCTTGACTGAGGTCGCGGTGGCTAAACCGGACAGAATACAATCGAAAAATAAAAAAAAACGTAAAAAACCGAGTTTTTGACTATAAATCCTTTATGTACGAGAAGTAACTAAAAGAATGTTCATTATAATACGCAGCGCAAGACCATCCAAAAATACAAAATTGCAGTTGTGTCGTAAAACATGTTTAATATAATGCGCACCGATCATGAATATGTTTATAAAAAGAGTTGTCAATAAAATATGCACCTTATTGCGCGACAGAAAGGTTGTTCAATATAATACGCACCGCGACGCTCTATCTCAAAAATAGCATGATACATAGGAATAAATAAAAATAATCTAAAAAATCAATAATTTAATTACGGTACATGCGATCGATCTGAAATTTTGATACCTTGTTTTTATTATTGGTATGAAACTGCCTGCAAAATTTCAGCTCGCTAGCTTACGAGCAAGTGGGTTAAAAATCGATCAAAAGTTTTGGCGACAAGCAAGCAAGGGCGGGCGTCCGCAGGCACCACGAGTTAATATAAAGGATTTAAAAACGCCAACGTTTGACAAAAGAAACTTGATTAGGGCTTCGTTTTGTTTGCCTAAGACTAGGCTTCACCCGCCATTATACAGTGATAATTATTACGCCGCTGCTAATAATTTCCTCGAGTCACGGCCCATCAAACTCAACGAGAGAAATTTAATATGCGAGCGCCCTCCACTCCAACTCTGTCCCCACGCCCTTCCCCTCTAATGTCTTCATTCCCCAGGTTGAACCCAACGAATTGGTGAAACAGATTTAAGATACGACCCCTTCCCCGACCCCCACCCCCCCCCCAAAAAAAAAGTTATCTGGTTCTCTGATTGTGTGTGCGTGTTATATGTGTTAACCTGGGGCTAGGAATACCCAATGCGGCTTTGATTTAGTCAATAGATCAAGGTCAAAGTTCGCAGTTGATTATGGCAGGTACAGTACACAAAAAGTGGAGAAAAGACTAGATGTTTATTTCCTCGTGTGGGCTCAGTGCATTTGAAACAAGTGCTAAAAATGGTTCACAGCTTAATTGTATCTCACATGCCCGCTGTCTAATTCAAACAAATCTTTAAGTCGATAGGAGTCAGCACTTATCTTACCGTTAAATAGCGTGTTAATAACTCATTCTGCGTGTGGAAGCAATTTGTAACTTTACACAAAGGTCTCAATAAAGAAATTTTAGATCAAAATATATAGTTTAAGTTTTCTTCTCTTATAAGTACATCTCAATTTTATATATCTCCTGGATTCCTCTACTAAATTTACAACAAAAAATTTGAGCAAACTATTGTGTCCATAGTTTTCACTTTATACATATAATGAAGCTGAAACGAAAGAAAAGCCCAAGACATTTTACTCAGTCGCATAAGTCTCAGACGTATTCTGCAAACTGTTTGCGCAGACTATCGTAAGTGCAGTTGCGATTGATCTTTAGAGCATATAAAAGAGCTGACCTTTAAGGAAAGACTGGGCACACACAAAAAACACGATCGCCTACAGTTCTGACCAATAACATTTTCATCACGATCTCAAACTGTTAGCTGAGTGGGACAAGAGTTGGGATGTCGATGTCAATCTGTTAGCTGAGTGGGACAAGAGTTGGGATGTCGATCTCAATCTGTTAGCTGGGTGGGACAAGAGTTGGGATGTCGATGTCCGTCCTGCCAGAAGCACCGTAAAACCCCCTAAACATACGTAGCTGCATGCCAGAGTTATCGACACATTTATCTCAGGTCTCCACTAGTAGTAGAAACAGAACACCAAGCAGTTAACAATATCCATACAAGGGACCCTACTCCAAAATCAAGACAAACCATCCTCTCTACAAGGGGCACTATTCCACAATCAAGACGAACTATCCTCTGGAGGATTAGAGTCCTCCAGTGAGATCCGACAAACTACCAACAAGTCATATCGTATTATTTTTCACCGCAAAGAGCGTATACACTGAATTTCCAACCTCAACCGCATAAAATACACATCGCCAGTTCCACTGCTATGCACTCACAGACTCACAGTCTCACTACTAAATCTCCAACCTAAGGCTAAGGTAAAAGACTACACCAACGACAATACAGACAGGCCATACATACAGTCGAAAGTCTACGGACAATTCAAAAAGTATACGGACTATCCCGAAAGTCTACGGACAATGCCGAAAGTCTACAAACAATGCCGAAATGTTTTCTGAATTCAATTAAGAATATTGACATGAATAATAATTTAAATTTAAAAAACACAAAAAGAAGTAACTTCCAAAAAGGTATTGGTCGCATGTCAGACGTTGACGTCATGAAGTTTTCCGTTAAAAGATTATTAAATGTTTCCTCAAACCAGCCCCTCCCCCCCCCCAACCATTAGATCTAGACCTCTAACTCGCAGATGGAACTAATTATCAGAAACACAAGTGCACGAAGCTGTGATTGAAGTCCTCGAAGCAATTTTTTTTTAAAGTTTCACTCCTCTATGTACAACACTATCGAATCTCGCTTATCGTTTAGATCACTATCTCACAGCAACAATATTGGTTTAATTGAGTCATGAAAATGCCTCATCTACAAAAGTAATGAAGCGGTTAATTTAAATCTTGGTTATTATCGTGTATAAACTAATTGCCCCGTAATGACGGCAATCAGCGGAGTCTTTACAACAGCAACAACACGATCGTAGCAAGTGTTTAGCATATAACACGATCAGTCTTCAGTTGTATGTTTGATTGGTTCATCTGGTGACACCCGAGAGGTGCGTCATCTGGGAGTACTCGGCATAAAGTAGAAAAACGCATATAAGAAAATTGAACAGCGTATATACTGCTTCATTGACATCATTTCATTAAGAGCAATTAGTCTAATTGCCGGGGGGTGGGTGGGTGGGGGGGGGAATGTATATCTGTGATTTATTTCTGTTAACATGTGATTATATAATCATAACAAATGAGTGTTTAATTTTGAAAGTTTGATGTGAATAAAAAAAATTGTTTAAACAACTAACAAATTGTTTCAGATCATGTGTTAGAAATATTTGTCTTTTATAACCATGCTGTTACAATATATCAGCCGGGAACGATTTAAAAAATAAACAAAAAGATGAGTTTAAGATGAAATGAAGAATTAAATGGAAGAGAAATCACAGAGAAACGAAATGAGAGAGAACGTGAGGAAAATTTCAGACAACAGATATCAATGACAATAGCCGCGCAGGGTCACACAACAGATATCCATGCCAATAGCCGCGCAGGGTCACACAACAGATACCCATCCCAATAGCCGGGCAGAGTCACACAACAGATACCCATCCCAATAGCCACGCAGGGTCACACAACAGATACCCATCCCAATAGCCGGGCAGAGTCACACAACAGATATCCATGCCAATAGCCGCGCTGGGTCACACAACAGATATCCATCCCAATAGCCGGGCAGGGTCACACAACAGATACCCATCCCAATAGCCGCGCAGTGTCACACAACAGATATCCATCCCAATAGCCGCGCAGTGTCACACAACAGATATCCATGCCAATAGCCGCGCAGGGTCACACAACAGATATCCATCCCAATAGCCGGGCAGAGTCACACAACAGATATCCATCCCAATAGCTGGGCAGAGTCACACAACAGATATCCATCCCAATAGCCGGGCAGAGTCACACAACAGATATCCATGCCAATAGTCGCGCAGGGTCACACAACAGATATCCATACCAATAGCCGCGCAGGGTCACCAGAAAACCGCAGAAGTCATCCATGAAATTAACCAATCGTTTACTGATCGTGCATCGTACGTCACCACTATTCAAAACGTATCTAATTAATTGGACTGCTGCGGTGAATCTAAAACATCGCTGTCCGGATCATTTATTCTATAATAAGCTTGAACATCACCAGTATAATATAAATAACTCCTGAGAGTGGTTGGTAGTTGTAAAATATCAGACTAACAAGTTCGCACAGATTTACCAAATGTGGTTTACTTATAACCAGGTCAAGTTTTCTCGGGTCACTTTCAGCGGAGAAAAAACGTTGAGAGGACACTTGAGGTTTGCCCTTAGCGTGTGCGCCGTCGTGTTAACAAATGGAATAACTGGATTAAGACACCACTCGAAGAAAACAAAATACACATGATAAATTACATAATTTTGATGATGTTCACAACAATCAGCGTCCAGCTTACAGGATAGTACCGCGCAGTTGATTTTTGTTCATTGAATTTAGTTCCTGTCACCTAAAAGTCACCCTCTACTTTAAATTAAAGAAGTCAACGTACCCCCAAAGATGATAAGCCAATAAACTTGAAAACATCGCGGACCGCGCGCCTTCACACAGATAACCAAACTCAGTGTTCGAGCCTTCTCGTCCATGAAGGGCATCCACCGATCATCGTCGGCGTCTGTGATTCCTCGTAGGCTATGGCGGATTAAGGGGGGGGGCTAAACGGGCTAAAGCCAGGGGCCCCCGATGTTTTAGGGCCCCCAAACTTAGCATATTTTATAATAAATGTGGACAAATGTATACATGAATTGCTGAAAATATGATAAATTAATAAAATCTCATCTACTAAAATGATCTCTTTTCCCACACGATAGTCTTAGCAGTCAAAAAACCTGATTTGATAGGCTCAATAACAGAAATTATTAAAGAATATTATATTTATATTTTAAATTGACAACCCTAAATGAGCTCTCGTGGCCGAATGTGAAGTACTATGGCTTATGGTGCAAGCGGTTCGATCCCCGGGTGAGGTGTGAATTTTTTTTTCATGTGTTTTTTAAATTTTATAAATTGTCTTTTACACTCAATTTTAGGATACCGGCAAAAAGTTATTTCTTCGAATTCGGTTTTTTTCATGAATAATCATTTTGGATGAATATTTACAAGTTACAGTTTTATATTAGCTGCTAGCAATCATTTTATCTAAAGGTACACTTGCTGGATAGGGCCCCAGTTTGAATTGCAGCCAGGGGCCCCGTGCAGTCTTAATCCGCCCCTGCTTCTAGGGCATAGGCCACCTACGAGAGACCTCCAGGCATCTCTATCCTGGGCCAGCTTCTCCAGAATCTTCCATTCATGGCCGATTCTCTTCATGTCTGCCTCCAATTCTCGGCGCCATGTATTTCTTGGACAGCCTATTTTCCCCTTACCCTATGGGTTCCACTTCGGGGCTTGGCTTGTTGTATTAGAAGCAGGTTTTCTTAGTGTATGACCAATCCACCTCCACCGCTTCTGAAGAATCTCTTGCTCAACGGGATACTGTTTTGTCCGCTGCCACAGTTCCCAGTTGCTGATTTTGTCCGGCCAGTGAATTCTGAGAATCCTTCTTAGACAATTGAACCAAGCTCAGTAAAACAGCCTAATTAATAAATTGAACTTATTCATTGGGCCTGAGTCAGATTAGCACATTAAACAAACAATCCTCCAAAGTCAATTAAACACGTGACCCTAAAACACATACAGCTTTAGTCATTCAGCACAGATCAACGCAACCAACTGAATCAATCCATTAAACCGATTAGACTAATAATTATTTTAAGCAACTTACATAAAAAGTCCAAATGAACGTATCAATCAGTGCGTGTTTACAGTTTTTATCCAATTGTTCTAGGGCGGCAGCGATAATTCTTTCACCGCTCAGACTTCACTCAAAACAATGTATTAAGACCCACAGCTCTAAACTGTTTGAAGAATACATACCAAGCCTAAGGACTTGAGTGAAACAAAAGAGTGTTATCCGCGGAAAGGAAGAAGACTCTTATGAGTAATTTGAGGCAGATTTACTGCACTGAGACTGAGAGCAACACACAGATGTATTTTATTAACTTATTAAACAACTACAGAGGAAAAATTATTCATCTGTTGAGCTACTTAACTAGTATCACACATACTTTATTGTATTCGATACTTGCATCCCCTACTTTAAAGTCGTTCATTGGTCATGAGTAATTGTTCGTGTGTAACGATACTACAATCAAAAGTAACTCGGGTAAAAATGTATCTAACAACGGGTGTCAATATAATTTCTTTAGGAGAGTAGCTTGAATCTCACGTAAATAACTTTCAGATTAAAAAAAGAGTATTTAAAACTCAGGATATTTTTTTTGCCAGTTTAATAAAGATAACATTTTTTTCTATTTAAATTAGGGGAACCTTAAGTAATCATAATCAATGACCTTGCACAGTGAGTTGCTTACATATTTTCTTTTTGTTAATATCCGAACAGTGGCGTAATAAAACCGTAAACCAATGGAGAGCCAACTTTCCATGAGGACGGTGCAGGCAGGCATCAATGGGCCAAGAACCGTCACAGGGATGACATCGAAGAGTCATGAGCCTCCGGTCAAACACAAACATGTCCACTTAAACTTGTTTGAATTTCCTGCAGGCCTTCCGTTCTCCAGGCTTTCGAGTGCCCAGTTTGCCCCCCCCCCTTTGCCATAAGCAATCCCCTGACTGTATGCCGTTACCGTTGGACCAAGTCTGCATGTCCGAGTGGCCCGAAGAAATCCTCAAAGCCAAAGGGTATACCACCGACCAGGGCGATGACTGTATTATACTTCACCACAAGTCTGTAAGGGAGAACATGCAGTGTTACCTTTAAGCTGCGTGGCTACGCGGCCGCGCAGATATCTACCCGACGCCGCACAGCATTTTGTGGATTACCGCGCAGCAAATTTTGTAAAATATACCACAAAAAATGGATGCTATGCAGCTTTGCACACGAGATTTTTTACTTTTCACACGGACCAACGAACCTTAGAGGGAACATTGGATTGCAACAACAAAATCGTGTTTTTTCCGGATGTGTGGGACAGCAGGTTTGGTTGACCTAACCTCGTGGACGACACTTGTGATATGACTCACTGACCACCGCCCGTATCACACGTGGTAAGAAAAAAAATGACGGATTGTCCATGGCAAGGTGAAGATTTTAACACGCTATCAGCTGAGACAGATCGTTTAGCTATAACAGTGTAGACTGTAGTGACTACGACTAATTGGTGATACGGAGCAAAATGAAAAACAGGTCTTTACATCGTTATATTAACGGCTGGACCTACACACTGTGTGACCTATCAATAGGTCGATGTGTTGTTAGAGCGGCAGACCTGAATCTATAGGCTGAGACCTAATCGATAGGTCGTTTCCCCTGTCATGTCAATACTCCGCCACCTTTTCCCCCTGCGCAATTGACTCGAAACAAAAAACAGTTTGAATAACAATCGAATGAGCAGATAATACGGCTGAGTGTTCATTGACACCGTTGATACCGCTGAAGCGTTAGCAACGAAACAATCGGCTCAGGCCAAACTCAAATATTTTAACTTTAACCACAGCGATCAATTAAATGGTAATGACTCTACAGAGGTTGTAGGGAACACAAATCCAATCTCAAGACACGCTCAAGCTCCACGCGAAGGACTTTTTACAATCAAAATCAATACTCCTCAAATTTTAGCCAACGCACTAGATTTTCGAAGTCTTGACTGCTGGTGATCACTAACAATCGAGCGCGTGTTTGTATTTCAGTTTTTGACGTAATTGTCCTCGGGTAACCCAACCCACTTCATAAACAAAAAAGGTGCAATGTGTCACATTAAGTCGTGTAATGTGTTATTCAATGAGGAACAAGCAAATATGTTAATGTGAAAGCCGCAGGTTGCCTGCCGCCTTGTTGCCGTCGACTGTGATTAATGAAAAAAAAATCCCCCCCCCCACCAAAGAATAAAATTATCATCTGTTTCCATGATTACTCATTAGCCTTACTGGTCTGAACTGAATTTTACGCGATTACCTTGCGTAATCTCTAACACCATCGTCCCAGGGAACGACGGGTGATAATTAGCTAGTCAACATTACACTTTGATTGGTGGCAGGACGAGTTATCTCTAAAGTCATTTTTGTCTGACATGGGCAGCTGGCTAGGAGTAAATTGAGTCGTTTATTTAGTCTTCAGCGGCTGGGACAAAAATACACAAGGAATCATTCAGTAACAAGCATCCGAGGCGTAACTAGGTTTAGCTTATCTTATCTGTTACAGATGCTCATTCTATACAGAAGATTATTGCGTCCTACGCTTATCCATGGTTTTTGTCTAGTCTTGCTTTTTTTATAAGAGTTTTTAAATGTTGATAAAGTGTTTGTTCTCCCGCTTTCTTCGGGCAACGAGAATTTGTATGTGTTTGTTCTTGCATACGGAATAAGACAATTGATTTTATCCTTCAGTCTATCTGAGGGTTGCATTGTTATCTTTGTGTTGTATATCAAAGTTAGAATTAATAGCTTTATGTATTATTACTACGTTGCTCTTTTTTTCCACCCAGTGCTGAACTTCGTGGTGTCACCCCCTCACGACTTACCCCATAGACCCCCTCCGAGTCTAACAGTGCTACTAAATAACGGAAAAAATAACAAAATTCTACATTTTGGTGTCACCCCTGTGTGATGTTGTCACCTGGTGGGGTCCGCTACCCCGCACCTCCCCTAGTGACGCCTCTGATAAGTATGTTAAAGAGAGATGCCGGGATGGGTCAATGGCCGAAGTAGGGGCCGGACCTTGCCATCAGAGCACTCGTGTTTGTTTCCATGAGAAAAAGTACAGGCGAGGACCAAGGAAGAAAATACCTTTGTGTTTTGTGGCCATGCATGACTGATGATGCAAGAATAGTTTAGAAATGTTATCCTTGTGGCGGGGAAAGGTGGGGGAAGACAAAAACTACAAAAACATCATAATTTATTCAAAGCGATGATTGTATAAAGATGAGAGTCGTCAATCTGATGAATCACCAAAACTTTATAAAAATGAATTCCTCCATTTGAAATTTTCATAAGCTTTGTAAGCAGATCATACAACTCTCATAAATCTATTCTTGACCAACCATTCACAAACACACACACACACACACACACACACACTCGTCTCTAGCGGGTTCTAGTTCTAGTGACGATGAATTTGAACTGACACTAATGACGTCTCGTACAAGATTAAACTATTCCTTATTTTCCCAGTGGACAGTGTCCACCTGGGCTTTCATCCTCAAACTCGTATCTTCCAAGTTTCGGGGAATGCAAAAACATGAACATTAATCCTGTAATCTTATTTGATTTGTGTATGAGTATACCGCTTACATTTATACAAGTTATTGCTTGTTCAACTAAAAAAAAATTCTTTGACTTTTAAATATTGTACGCCCTTTACAAAAATAGAATATTTCTTTACCTTTAATTAAAGAGAAATAGTAAAAAAAAATTAAAAATACAATGGAACTGAAACCAAGAATGACCTTGGCAGCGGTCGTATTGATACATTGACAATAGACTCAATACAAACCAAACACCTCTTACAAACCCAGAGACGCATTAAAAAAACCAAGACACTCTTTAGAAAACCAGACACTGTCTCAGCCTAGGAAACGTATCTCAGAGAAATAAACATGTTTATAGGACGGAAAAAAAATATCATAAGGAATACAAGTATGTATGATTCATACTATATCAAATTAAATATATATATATATATATAAATCAATATTTGTAGCATCAGCTTTATATACACGAAGTTTGACCGAGCCACCGACTCCAGCAATAAGTGTTCGACTACAATAGGCAATAGACAATAGGTAATAGAAATAAAATCACTGCACCCAGATTTCACCTCTCTCTGCCTGTTTGACCTATAGTTACCCAACCTGCCTTCAACAAGCCCCGGACTGGAAACGTAAAGTTATTCAGCATTGCTATTGCTAAAAGCACGAACCCACCCCCCACCCCCACATCTCTAGCTTTTTATTTTCTTTTGCCTTTCCACGCCTCCAGACCGACTGTTTAAACACAAATAAGTGCTTGGAGATGATGTGCGATGCAATCAGTTACGTAACAGAGTCTAGACTTTCATAAAACGTGTGTTGAGCATATCTAACGCCGCACACACTTAAACAACGTCAAAACAAACAACAATATTTTCTTTAAACAGAGGGTTTCAAAGGGATGACTGAAGGAGCGGTCCTCTTGCAAACTTCCCTAAACTGTAGTTACATTGTGCATCGATCTAGTCATCTAGTGTGGGACATAAGTAGAAGACAGATCGTCATGCTGCTAAATTCATCATTGTAGCTACAAGTGGTTCTAGTGTTGGAGAGAGTTATAGAAGACAGATCGACAGATCGTTATGCTGCTAAATTCATCAATGTAGCTACAAGTGCTTCTAGTGTTGGAGAGTTATAGAAGACAGATCGTTATACTGCTAACTTGATCGCGGTAGTTGAGTGTGCATATAATTTTGGACAGAGTATAAGACAATTATTCTCGGGACCGGATTTACATATAAGCTAAGCTACACAAGCTATAGGCTATAGCTTAGGGCCCCAACTTTTCGGGGGCCTCACAAAAGGAAAATGTCAGAGTCAGCAACAGTCATATTTGGTACTGACATAGAAAATCTGGACTCATAAAGGGGCCCTAAATCTCAAATAGCTTAGGGCCTTATCAAGTTTTAATCCAGCACTGGTTATACTGCTAACCTCCTTATAACTAACACTCTGGACAAAGGAGAATTTTAGCCGAAATAAAATAAAAAATTATCGCTTGGCGCACTGGAAGATTCGGAGGAGGTCTATGGGGTAAGTTGTGGGGGGGGGGCATCATGAGCTACCGCACTTAGTGACACCAGCCCTAGTGACGCCACTGGTTCTTTGGTAGATCGGTAGGCTCCACTGGAGACAATCTTAGAGCAAGCCAACATCTAAGAAATAACCCCCCCCCCGGGCACGGTCACCCGGACGTCCCTCCAAACACAGATGACATCATCTACAAAATTAAATTTTTAAATAATTTCTCAATACTAGATGATTGCCCCCCCCACCCCTTTACCCTAAATCCAACTATTTTACCAGCCGGCCAAGGTCATTATGTCGAGAGCAAGTGCTGTTACAAACACACACACACACACACAGACACACACGCGGGTCATAAATTACCCAAAAAGACGCAATACGCAGAACTGTTGTTAAAACCAACCGGAGACTTGCTTATGCAATACGCGTCTCAAATGTCTGGCACCTAACTCCGGTGATGCAAGACTTGGGGGGGGGGAGGGGGGAGGAGAGGGTATAGACAAGGGCACCAGTGACAAGATCTGGGTTGGTATAGTGTGAAGGGCAGATGGGGGGGTGACAACTAGTACGTGTATCAGGAATTTTAGTTTGGTTACGAGAGAATCACAGGAGTGCTGTAATTGAAGGATACCTTAGCTGATTGGGTGTGAACATTGTAGAAGAGATAATCAGAAGCAAGAAAGACGTGAACTCTGAAACAACTTGTCTGTAAGAAAAAAAACTGGTATAGTTGTTCTGTAATTGATCTGGTATGTGTCTATGTGTTAACTGGACCAAAGTATTAACTAAAGACGACTTTTAAAAGTAACAAAAAAAGTATCTGCTTGACATTGTATTGAAACCACAAAATTATCACTCTGGTTATACATGTTTACGTAAACATCCTTAACAACCCTTATTAGCAAACATAACATAAAATTGTAGTAAGGACACGCCCAAGGTTAGAAAGAGCGACGCCCATAGTCAGAAACAACAAACGTTAGCCAAAGAGTGCCACCAGAGGCGAAATCATAAACAATAATTATATTTAATAAGTTTTCACGTCACCTTTTATGAACAAAGCCATTTAGATTTCTTCATGTATGTTTAATGTCATTATCCACAGAAGGAAAACAAACGGAGTGGTAATCTAAAGACCTTTTAACACAGTGTAACAAACCTAACGTGTCACGTGTCTATGGCTCCAATCCTATTGGCTCCACAGTACTCTCATCAGAACAAGACTATAGTTATGAAAGTCACTAGAAATATATTTGATTATTCTCAGAGGCGTCACTAGGGTTTGGTGTTTACCTAGTGTGGTTGATCCCATGGTGTCACCCCCTCACATCTTACCCCATAGACCTGCTCCGAGTCTGCCAGTGCCAAATAACGGGAACATACAGAATTTTACATTTTGGTGTCACCCCTTGTGCTGGTGTCACCCGTGCGGCCCGCACCACCCGCACCCCCCACCCCTAGTGAAGCCTCTGGTTATTCTCCCATTATCTTTTTTTTTAAAGTCTTGATTCATGAAAATTCAAATAAGTGCTTGTATTTTTACCAAACATTTAACACGAAGAATTACGGTATTTTACATCGTTACAGTAAAATAATTTCCCAATTAGGCAAACTAACGTAATTTACATAATTATTACTTACGAAGTGAGCTTAACATGCGATCAGATTGATTTGTTTGGACAATGACCGAATTTTGCAACAGAAGCGCCTCACCTATAACAGAATCGATGACTGAATAATGACGCGCTGGGACGATACAGGGACTAATTAGAGCCGGGGACGCAACCACGGAATGAAAACGTCAGCAGGTCATGACCTTTCCGAAGGGGACCTGTAGTTTCATGAAGGTCAAATGACGACACAACTCGTCGTTCAAGGTGATGTGGAACGGTCCGGGGGGGGGGTGTCTGGAAACGTCAACAAAGAGTGTGTTATTATTTCACGGACTGAACCCGTTTGGTAGGGGAAAGGCGTGTACAAATAAATTGCGTACCTGTAAAACCCACTTGCAGTAAGTGTTGTTTACCTTGTGGTCCTCATCAGATAAGAAATCAATATATAATATAGGGTTTGGAGTTAAGGCAAGTTCGGTACTACTATAGCCCAGGGATCAGTGGGGATAGGGACCTACTTGACCAGTTAGGATAGGGACCTACTTGACCAGTTAGGATAGAGACCCTCTTGGTCAGTTACGATCCAGTTAGGATAGAGACCCTCTTGGTCAGTTACGATCCAGTTAGGATAGAGACCTACTTGACAAGTTAGGATAGGGACCTACTTGACCAGTTAGGATAGGGACCTACTTGACCAGTTAGGATAGGGACCTACTTGACCAGTTAGGACAGGGGCCTACTTGACCAGTTAGGACAGGGACCTACTTGACCAGTTATGACAGGGACCTACTTGACCCGTTAGGATAGCGACCTACTTGACCAGTTAGGATAGGGACCTACTTGACCAGTTAGTAAGTTAGGATAGGGACCTACTTGACAAGTTAGAAAGTTAGGTTAGGGTCCTACATGACCACCTAGGATATGGTCCTACTTGACCTGTTAGGACCGGGGCATTCTTGAAAATTTTGGGTAAGAGGCTTTATCATTTCATTGAACAAAACATGCTTTCCGAAGAAAAAAAAACCAAGCTACTGGGTGTGCCAACAATGACACAGGAAATGGGCTGAAAGACGTTGAGATGTCTACCTATGTTAATTTTTTATATTTTTTTTATAAACGAAAATTCATCTCGTTTTTCCATTTTCGTTGTCGTCACCAACCAGCCAACTGCGCGCAACAGCAGGAGATGGCGGGTACAGACGGGTTAACACCAAAAGTACGAATGTTGACGTAGTTAGTGGTCTCCGCTACACAGCTACACACCAGGTTGAATGCGAGTAGGCGACACAACACTGCTGTACTTTCTACCCAAGAGGATTCATGGTGTCATCTTGTTCCGAAAATTTGTTCACTATTTATAATCCTTAAAAATGTAAGATAAAGCCTAAACAACAAGGATTAGCCAGAATAGAGATCACGGGGGAGGGGATAATTTACGCAACCACATTTCCACCCCCACATACACTCGAAAACTAAGATTGAACTCGCAAATGATTGATTACCAAAGCTCAGGTCTGGTGACTGAGGATATTTGCACCCCCCCCCTCTGCAATTAACCCTTAGATACGCCTTTCTTATCACCCAAATTTTTCACACCACAGTGAATTATTATTTTTTTGAAACGTGTTAGACTGGGTTTCTTTTAGATTCACTGTTATCAACTTTTTGATAAGAGACTTTTTCATACGGACTTTGTAACATTATATTATATAGTTTCGATGTTAAAGTGCCGTCAACAGTTGCCTTTGGCTTTTAATATTTATTTGCTGTCTTATATTATAATTAAATAGTTTTTTTTTGTTTTTGAATAATAACAAGCCTGCAGATTAATCCTTTATTGTGAAATGTAATTTAGAACCAACTTAAAGACACTTAAAGCAACCCCACAGCGGCACAGAAACAGGATGTTTGTTGATAGTAGTATATGTTAACTAGGTAAATACGCTACATAAGACGTCTGTAGTATAACAATTCTAGTTTACGAAACAGTCTTGGGTTTTTAATACATTTAGTTTAGACTATGTGTTATGAATATGTTCTGAAAATGTTAATCATTCTTTAAAAATAAAATTTTGAGATTTAAACGCAAATCCTTTCTCAAATTATTTTCCAGCTCCGCGTTTTAACATGTCTTAAAATAAACGCAGTGATTTCCGGCTTCCGCTCACACGTGGATTCATGTCCCCGAACCTATGACGCAATTCACGCCGAGTGAGTCGGGGGTGTGTGCATTGTTCGTTAAGAAATGTGACCACCGGCAACCCTCGCACGACACAGCGACGTGGATACGTCTGCTCAATAGTAGGGAAGTTAAATTAGATATGTCTGCCTCTACAAATACCAGCAAAATATCAAAACAAAGATTTTAAATAATGATAGGAGAAAAAAATGTGTTTACGTTAGAATACTGACCTTCTGTTAAAGTGGATTGACCTAGTAAACAGAGCAACACAGTAAAATATTTGAAACACTCCCGGCGTGTGAATGACGAAATCATGCGCACCAGAGTGTACACACCCCAACTCTCCCCGTCTCGCTCGTTGCGTGTGGGGGATGTGTGGCGGCAGAGGGCATTCAGTTAGCGCGCGAGGGTTGACAAAGGAGAGAGGGGTTGGGGGTGGGGAGGGGGGGTTTGGGAGAAATCGATGACGTCGTCTCACCGCAGAAGGAAAACACTTGGGGGAGCGAATGTCTGTCTGCTGCAACACAAACAAGTGACGGGGACGAAGAAGGACTGTACTACCAAACTAGAACCAGTCTAAACACCAGGAATTATCCCAGTCGAACTACACGACCTGACAGCTTTATTACATTCAAGGAATAACAATAACAAAACTTAAACTATAATTCTATAATTGAGATCATTTTTAAAAAAAAAGAAATAGAAAAGAAAGAAAACAAAAAATATTCTCAGCTAAACTTTGTCAATCCATCAATGATATCAACATTTACAGTTCGAGAGAGAGAAGGCGTTGACTTCACACGTAGCTACTGACATTGGTCGAGTGGCACGCGCGCTCGGCTGGGCGTACTGATGGTCACGGGTTCGAATCCACGTGTAGGCAAAGGATTTGTTCCCGGGGTCTAGGGCGTCGCTGAGTCCACCCAGCTCCGAATGGATACCTAACACTAGTTAGGGAAATAAAAGCATTAATTTCCAGCAGTCTATACCAAGATTTTTTCCAATAAAAGTGGCTCGGTAATGCGTGGAACCCTCATAGCTGTGGCCTGTGAACGCTGCATCACTTGCCAACAGACCGCAATAATCTTCTGTATAGAAGGAGCGTCTGTATAGATAAGACAAGAAGACATTAAGAGAGGCCCAACTTGTGCAACCGATACTCTCCTTTTCAATACACCGAAGTATAATTTGAGGGCCCCGGGGGTCGAGTGTCTTGGGTTCGAATCTCCGTGAAGGCAAGGATTTCTCCCGGGGCTATGGGTGCCCCTGAGTCCACCCAGTTCCGAATGGGTACATGACACTAGTTATGGAAATAAAAGCGGCTGGGAATAGCGTGGATACCTCAAAGCCGTGGCCTGTGAGCGCCACGTCACTTGCCTATAGTTTCTATCAGAACGTACGACGCAATAATCTTCTGTATAAAAGGAGCGTCTGTAATAGATAGGATAAAATAAGATGAGACAATTTTCTGTCTCCCCTACCACTAGTCTCCTTTCTTATTTCATTTTATTTTAATTATCATTACTTTTTTTTTAAACATCCACAGTAGATTTATATTAATATTTAAATTGAGACTATTTTCATTACAGAAGAATATAAATTTAAACACTAAATACACATTTAAACAATTTCATTTAGCGAAGTCATGGCGAAAGTGTGTTTCTCGCTGCTTTTAGACTAATTCATAATTCCACGAAGCTTAGCTTGTGTTATTTGACCAAAGTTTAATGAATGGAATAAAGAAGAAAACAACATAGTATAAAAGTTGGCTTGTGACTGACTGACTGACTGACTGACTGCTTGACTGACGGACTGACTGCTTCTTTCTCATAAATGTTTAAGGACTTTGTGTGATGTTACAATCAAGACTGAAAATTTCGGAAATTCTCCGAGAACTCATCTGCGCACCAATTGTTGCCATTAAAGAAAAACAAAATTTACGATACACACCGATGTTAATGGTGTTTACAAATTGGGAAATCGACTCAGAAAATGTATGGAATTTTAAAATATTGTAAGCCTAAACAGGAAAATAGTTAATTATAGTGATGTTTTTAATGCTTGAAAGTATAAACTAAGGTCAGTGACAGAAAAACAAGTGCTAACTTAGAGAAATGACAAGAGTATGATATATAAACAGTGAAACAGGGTATTAGTAAGACACGACAAGATAAGGGAAACAAGTTCACTAATGATACCAGCAATAGTTAGTATAGTAAATAGGAAAATAATGAAAGGGGTCATGCAAATGATTAAAATTTCTTTAACACGCAAGACAGCTTAAGACGCATCCGATAATTAGAAATTTAATATTTACACATTTCTTTAATAGACTTTAGTTTAATGGCGTTCACGCTTTAATTAAGTTTGGCAGGGGAGCTAATCTAGATTTCGGGGTTTGTCATCTCAGAGCCATCCCTAGTTACGGAACCTACTCTAATAGGGTGAACGCATTAAAAAATGTGTTTTCTCTTTATTAAGTGTTAATAGTATTGCTATTTAAATAACACGTGCTTTGTTTTCATTTTCACATGTGGAAAGTTTACTAAAAACATTGGTCAGGATAATTTAAAATAAATTTTTAAAAAAGAACAAAAGAGCGGCAGCTACATTCATTACTAGAGAATAATCATAATTGACAAACGTAACACCATTAGTTAAATACTTACACCTATAAACACCAGTGGATGGAAGAACGAAGAACAAATCTAGTAAAAATACCCCAAAAAATTAAATTCAAGCAGTCGATACCAGGATTTTCCCATGTTTCTATTCAATTGATATTATTTTTTCACATTATCTAAACTAAGTGCTTATGAATGTTTTTTAAACATTATTTTTTTTCATTTCGGATGATAACTTCTACATAACACCAAATTTTCAAGATTTAGAGAGAAAAAAATGTTACTGATTATTTTCTATTAAATTTCTATCTTCAGCACATTCTGACACAATTAAACCAGAGCCTTCTGCAGAGAGACCCCGCTAAATTAGGCCAAGATATAAGAGAACAGGTCGGTGGACTCTGGGACACACTTGGCCCCCCGGTACAAATCCCCGCCATCACTGAGGTTCAAACCCCGTGGCTTGGTACGCCAGCCGAGCGCGGATGCCGCTCGATCACCACCACGCCCCTGTTAAATAATTTGTCTTCGTTTCAAAGTATCTAAGCAATTAAAGATAATTTCCTGGCATATTGCAATTTTTAAAAAGAAAAATAATTATGTCTACCACGGGACTCACAGTGTTTTACTTTATTTTGTTATTTGCTCCTAACAGTCAAAGCGATGAGACCTTGGCTCGTGTGTACCCATTGCTTCCTGCTGGTCTACGCCGCTGAGGCTTATGATGAGGTCGTCATGTGCCAGAGTAAGTTCAAACACATAGACTGTTGTGATATAGATGTTGTTATTAGAGTCACTTACAGAGGCGTTGAGAGAGGCTTCTTGTACTAGACACTGTTGAGGGAGGCGTCTTGTACTGGAAACTGTTGCGAGAGACGTCTTGTACTGAACACTGTTGAGAGAGACGTCTTGTACTGGAAAATGTTGAGAGAGGCGTCTTGTACTGGAAAATGTTGAGAGAGGCGTCTTGTACTGGACACCCGTCGAAAGGGGATGGCCTCTACGGGGCTCGGCGGATGAGTAAGGTCGTGGGGCACGGACCTGACCGCGACTCGGCGACCTGAAACCAACAACTCCCGGCAGGCAATGCCAAAGTCCGACATGTTAGGTGTTAGGTGCTAGTTACATATGATTACAGTCGCTGTACGGATCATAGAGAAAGCATCTTAAATGCATTGTCGATGATGAAAACCAAAGTACCCGTTGAGGGTCGGGTTATTCCGAAGCGACCGTTTCGTCCCCCTCAATTTTACTAGCAACGCCATAGAGCGGTGCCGGTTTAGGGCCAGGAGCGCCAGTACGGATTAGCAAAAGGTACCGCGAAGAACGCAGCGGATGCCAGCTCTGAGGAAACCTTCCAGTGGGGGTTGCACCCTAGGTAGGTCATTGATGATCCCCCGCATTGCGGCGATCCTAACAATTGAGACTCGTATGCTTTGCCGGGGTGGCGCCGAAGTGGTAGCGGGTCATAGTAAGGCAATTCCACCCTTCCTTGTGAGATCAACTTAGTGGGAGGCATCCTCGACTTTCTGTCTTAGATGCCCAGGTGGCCGCTTCAGAAGCGACCGCTCCGGGGGGGGGGTTCCCAGCTGTCAACGTCCTTTTCTGGGGGAGGGGGCCAGATAGCTGGGAGGGTCTTCCAGGAAGACCCATGAAGAGCACTAGGCTCCGGGCTTCTGATTTTCTTCCACATGTAGTAGCTGTACTGGACACTGTTCTGAGAGGCGTCTTGTTCTGGACACTGTTGAGAGAGGCGTCTTGTACTGGACACTGTTGAGAGAGACGTGTACTGGACACTGTTGAGAGAGGCGTCTTGTACTGGACACTGTTGAGAGAGGCGTCTTGTACTGGACACTGTTGAGAGAGGCGTCTTGTACTGGACACTGTTGAGAGAGGCGTCTTGAACAGGACAATGTTGAGAGAGGCGTCTTGTACTGGACACTGTTGAGAGAGGCGTCTTGTACTGGACACTGTTGAGAGAGGCGTCTTGTACTGGACACTGTTGTGTTTTAAATACTCAGTGTTCGAGTTTAGGGATTTCTATATTCCTTTGTGTTGAATAGAAATATAGCAATATAAACTGATTCATCATCATCATCATCAGTCCCGTGACCGTTGCGGTCGTTGGGGGGAGCGCATGGACACATCAACAGATAACGATGTACACATATGCCTATTTTGAGCGGCGGCCAATAATTCATGCAATTTCATCCCTGTCCATTTCTTCATGTTGTCCAGCCAGTTTTTCCGCTGTCGACCTCTTCGCCGGCCCCCTTCTTGAAGGATAGTTTTTGTCAGGGTATCATGTCACCGAACCATAAAGTGATTAACTGTCCTCAAAATAGGAATTTGAATTCATGATATTAGGTCGACGAGTTTTCAAGGACTTTAATGTTGATTATTTTATCATTTCCCCAGAGCTACATCTTAAGTTAATTTATATAAAATAAAATAATTAGAAGACAAATCTCACTGATACCACCGAAATTTAAGTCCGACATTTAATATTTTTTATTAGATTTGAAATGATATAAGGGATTTACAATCATTCTTCCCTAATCAATACGCAGCGAAAAAAATAAATAAATATGTAAATAAATATTTACAATAAATTTTTTACTTAATTTTTAAAAGAATAAACATCCAGTTTCTCCCAAGTTTCAGTCATAGCACGTACATTTTCTTCATCTATTGCAGATAAAAGAATGAAAGACAATTTTAAAGATATTTGGTTATTCTATTTTTATTTAGGTAGATTAAATAAATAAATCTCATTATAACATTTATACAAATTTAAATATCTAAATATTCACCCAATATCAATGTAAGAGGATCAACGTTCCCATTAAGCTTCGCGGCTGCGCATATATCTGACCGACGCAGCACATGTTTTATAACTTGTTTAGTCTCAACCAGGCTCCGCCATAAGCGTCAAACAATTGGCACAATTTTCATGTACCTCAGTTTCATTTCGGAAAATAAAATGTTACCAAAGGATTTTTATTCAATGCTTTCTACCCCTAGTTGTGACATTTCAGTTAATCTCCTGTGACGTGTAACATTCCACTGTCCAGGTTAAAAACCAACTACATTGAGAGTCTTATTTACAAATTACAAAGTTTCATTACAGTTTCTAAGAAATACCTGAACAAACAACATGGTCCGTGGACCCTGGCCTTCCCATGGGCTCGCAGGTTCATTGACTAAAACATGGAAGAAAACACGCAATTTTAAAGAACCCGAATTAATGACAATTTGAGCGATTTTATAACAGCACAACATACCAGCCATACATGGATATCTTGAGAGTGCATACATATTATTATTATTATTATCACCATTATTATTATTATTATTATTAATATTATTATTATTATTATTATCACTATTATTATTATTATTATTAGTAGTAGTAGTAGTATATATTATTATCACTATTATTATTATTATTATGATCATTATTATTATGATTCACAGAGGCACGTGCAACTTACACGTTCAAAATTAACCGCGGGCCGAACCTTCTAGAACACGAGAAGTGCGCCTTGGGGGTCAAGCAGGGCGTGGAGTACATGTACGAGTTCTGTGCCCACAAGGTCTACAAGTCTTTCATGCAGCTCAAGATCGAGCGCTCGGAGTTCGAGCGCTTCTCCGAGTCGTACGAGAAAGACGCGTGCGTCATGAGGATACGGAAACTTCCCAGTGAGTCACTTCACCGTTGAGATGTTGGCAGTTGACGTCTGCAACAACAGCTTCAACGCGTCATGTGAGATCAACGGTAAACGGGGTTGTTTTTTTTAGTAACATCTATGTCTACTATATATAATTCGCCAGAAATTAGGACAATCACAAGACGACGCGAGCAAGCGATCATTAATTACCCGCGCTAGGGTCTAACAATCACAGTTTATGGTTGGCAAGGGAGAGTTGTGCAGAGGAGGCGGTAGCTCAATCCCAGTGCGCATGTCTCAAGACCAACAATGCATCGGCGTCCCCCCCCCGACGTTCACTCGCATTAATATCATTTCTTCGTACTGCTGTTTGTGTCCTCTCCCCTCCCCCCCCCCTTTTTCTGTGCACTATCTATGAGCAAGTCTGCGGCGTACGCTACGCATCGGGTAGTATCTAGTTTAACATATTTGAGTAACGTTTACTCAAGTTCCTTAAATATTGAGAAATAAGAAATGCCGTGTAAAAATTCTTTGATGTTAGGGAATACTTTATAGCCTTACACGCCATATAAATACTGAAATGGGCCCATTACAAACATTTCGAGAAGGGGAACCGATATTTGCCAAGGAGACATTCAGGGATATTGAGTAGGAGAAGAGAAAGTTGCACTTGTATCAACAATTTTTTTTAGTGGTTGTTTTTTTTTGTTTATTACATGCTAGATTACACCAGGGACTTAAACTGCCGGCATTGCAGACTAGCCTCTGTCACAGATGTGCACCTTTTAGCTTCGTGACCCGCGCTGGACATAGCTGGGAGGTAAGGGCAGCGAGTGAGTTCTACGCTCAGACAATATTGTATTGTACTGCTCTGCAGACGGAGCAGGTTGCCATGGTGTTTTTCTAACTCTAAATCGTAAGAAAGTAATCTAAAGCTTACAGACAATGAGATTAGGTTATGAGTTTTTATACTCCAAGGTTTATCTTATTTAGAATGATGTAAAGTTTCAATCCAGGGTAAGGGTTGTAACACTGTGATTGAAACCCTTTGTGAAAATATCGGCGCAGTAGGAAGTTGAGAGACAGATAAAAGGGTAATATTTGAAATAACTCCCGTTATTTTTCATAATAATATGTTACAAATTAACAGTTGGGACAGGGAGAGTTACACGGATTGTGATATATACTTGAATATCTTGATATAATTTCTCGTTCCATAACTGACATTGTGCTAGTATGTCATTGGTCACATCTTCAACATGTATTTGGATGTTGTAGAATTATTTTCTTGATTTTTACAGTTTGTCCGCACCAGCAAGGTAAGTAAAAATTTCCACATTGAAAACAAAAATATTTAATTATTTGCCATGAACACACTATATTGTGATATTAGCTATATATATATATCTATATATATATTCTACATAATCGAATAGGTGATAAATAACACAACATAATTTTTCTATAGTTTTTTTTAATATAATATAAACTTTCCGAATGAATATATTCGATTTTTAGGTCTTTGGTGGTTCTGTATCTTCAGATCAAATATTAATTGAGATCACGCCCCAATATTTAATAGAAAAACGTATGAAAATAACAATTATGATTTATTTATGTTCATAAATGAAAAACAAAATCACATAGAATAATTAGTTTCCATGAACGATTGCTCAAAATCCCGACTTCTGATTGTGTGAAGACTTCTTTCTAAAGTAAAACATTGATGATGATGGTGGAAAAATTGTCCCGTCTTATTCCTAAAGTAAAATATTGATGATGGTGAACAAATTGTCCCGTCCTATTCCAATAGTAAAATATGGATGATTGTGAACACTTTGTCCCATCACCTTATTTCTGTTAGACGCTTATTATCACCTGATCAACCACCCTCCCCCACAACCCCCCAAATTTCTATGTAACTTTAGCAATAGACTTTGTTTTGTTAGATAAACTTCGTTGTTGCACATGATTTAATCGTTAGCTATCACTTTCATTATAAAAATGCAGTGATCCAAGTTTTAAATACACGGTTTTAAAATTTTAGCAAACATCAGCTTACTTCGCTGCCTCGTGTTTTCATTACATATTTAACACTAACACATTGACCCTAATACAACCAAATTATGTCTTAAATACTGAATCTGACAATGACTTTTATTACTTTTGTATTAGTTAATAAATAAAGTTTTAATAAATATTGTTTTGGTTAAAAAATTTGTTTGTGTATTTAAAAGCTCTATCGCAGTCCTATTCTACACGATATGTTGACTCACCAAAACAACGGTTTCTCGCCGTCGTTACAGTGTACATACCAGTGAGTCTCAAGATTGGTGAAGACGGCCTCAACCATCTCACGTCCCCCTTCTGCGAGATCACCCTTCCGCCCCACAGGAACCACACGCTGACGTTCTGTGCCCGGGGCTTGACCACGCCACTGACAGTGGAGATAAGGCGCGGGGCGGCGCAGCTGGTCACTTCCGGAGACGGTTGCGCGGTGCACAGCGACCACTTCACGCGCGGCGAAAGGAAGTACTTGTTGGCTTACAGCGACACCTGCAACCGCAGCGGGCTGTTCGTCTGCACAATCCACGGTGAGTAGCATGTAAGTCACTCATGACTGAAACGTGAATCTAATCTTATCTGTTACAGACGCTCATTCCATACAGAAGATTATTGCGTCCAATGCTTATCCATGGTTTATGTCTAGTCTTGCATTTTGATTAGAGTTTCAAATGTTGATAGTTGATAGAGTGTTGGTTTTCCTGGTTTGATCAGGCAACCCATTTCACGCCGGAATTCCGGGCGGGAAGAACGAGAATTCATATATCCCCATGTCAATGTAGTAATTACACGCTTTTAAGTCACACTGTTTGTATCCGTCAAATCTTGTAACGTAAAACTAAACCATTTCTGGTGGTCCTAGAGATCTCAAAATTTTAACACAGATAGATCTTGGCTGACAATGCATTGTATCAAAATTTCATATCGATAGAATGTACCGTAATTAAATTAATGCATTGTTAAATGTAGTTTATCCCTACATAGTATGTGTAAAATTTCAAATCTTGTAACGTAAAATTAAACCACTTTTGATGGTCCTGGAGATCTCAAAATTTTACCACAGATAGATCTTAGATGACAATGCATTGTTCCAAAATTTGAGATCGATCGAGTGTATCGTAATTAAATTAATGAATATGTAGTGTATCTCTATATGTTTGTGCTTTTATCACTCACATTCCATCACACCTCAATTCGCCCTAGAGGGGTACAAGTAATTTCAATGTGTTGACGTCAGAAGTGGTTTGTAGAGAAGTTTTAGTATAAGTTTAAAAAGTACGAAATTTGACAAGCCTTCCCGGTCGAATGGTTAGTGTGATCGATTTGCCGACCTGGAGGTATGGGTTGAATTTTCAGTTGGGGAAATTGTTTTTTTTTAATACATTAATTTGTCATTAATAATCTATATTTTACAACTATCACATTTATGTAATTGACAATGAAGTTTAACTAATTAAATTGAATTGATAAGGTCGAAAATCGATTTTAAAAAATGTTCATACTAAAAAGTAGAATATGAAATATTTAAAAAAAAATTATTTTTTAAAAAAGGAAACGCTTTTATGTCCATATAGAAAGTGCACTCAAAATGAGAAAATAAAAATTTTCTATGATTTCAGGTGAAATCCGTGAACCTAACAACTGCACATATTTTTGTATTTAATTTATTTTTCGTAGCCTTGTACATGATAGAGAGTTGTGATCAGCGCCCCACGCTTTCACGGATTTCACCAGAAATTTAACCAAAAAAAATTTTTTTTAGTGCACTTTCTATATGTAAATAAAAGCTTGCCCTTTTTAAAAAAAAAGATTTTAAAAAAATCAGAACAAAACATTAGGACTTATAAAGAGAAACTTTTACAGATGTAATGAGAACATAAAAGAAAAATGCTACCTCACTTTGGTGAGACCTGTACTAGAATACGTATCTTCTGTATGGGACCCATCCACCAAAGGAAACAGTGTATAACTATAACAAATTAAAAAAAAAGAGCTGCAATATTCATTACTGGAGAATATTCAAAACTGACCAGAGTAACGCCCTTTGTTAAATCATTAAATCTTGAAAAACTAGAGCAGTGTTTCTTAACCTTGTTGGAGGTAATGAAGTCTCTTAACTTGACGGATGAACACAATGCAAACCCAAAGTGTTGTCGGCGTAAAATACATTGATATGTTGATATATTCATACGTTGATATGTTGATATGTTGTTGTTGAACAGGTGACGTCATTGAGGAGCATCCCCGCATCCACGTTGATGACAGTGGTAGGTCATTGGCTCCACGGAGTTTTGGACCACGGACGTTTGGACCTTAATGTTTCAAACACTAACCCAAACCTCCGTGGTCGAACAAGCCGTCGGTCAAAACTCCCAGGGGTTGCACTGACGGGTTTTAAACACACGGGGTCGAAGTGACCTGCTACCAAGGAGATTTTTAGAAGGTTAGAAGACCTAAAACTTTGTCAATGGGATACTTTTGGCTTTGGCTCCAGGAATATATTTTTAATCAGTTCAGCTTGATTTAAGGGATACAAAGAAGATAGACAGATAGATAGAGAGAGAGAGAGGGGGGAAGGAGAGAGTGAGAGAGAGGGGGAGAGAGATTGAGAGAGAGAGAGGGAGGGAGAGAAAGATGGAGCTACTGAGAGAGATGGGGGAGAGAGAGGGAGAAAGGAAGACATCGAACAAATGGAGAGTGAGAGAAATTGAGAGATTAGAAGGACAGAAAAGAAAAAGATAGTAGAAATGCTGTCCGAGAAAGGATATTAATTGATAAAAAGGCTGACATAAAGCACCAAACGAGTTTCCAGAAGCCACTGGAAGTTTTAGGAAAGACAAAAACCAGAGAAAAATGGTTACTTTCTTTGGCATGCATGGTTTCCTTACATGAGTTATGGAAAAATTAATTTAGTTCAATCCTAGCGGTAATAAAAAAAGATTCATTAATGACTTTCTTTCTGTCAAGAATCAGATTCCATCATGTACGCCTTCTTGGTCGTGTTTCTGCTGTACGCACTAACCATTGTGTACTACTGTTGTAAGTATTTGGTATTTCAACGTGCGACCAGTATCTGTGGCGTTAGCTCAGTGAGTTTTGTCTAATGTGACAGATCAGGCGTTTAGCAACGTACGTAAATTCACGAAAAGTGGCAAATGTGAAAATGGTTTGCCTGTGTTATATCGAAGGGTAGTAAATATGAACGTAATGGGCCCCTGCTATATCGAATAGTAGCAAATATGAAAATAATGGGTCCCTGTTATATCGAATAGTTGCGCATATGAACATACTGGGCCCCTGCTATGTCGAATAGTAGCAAATATGAAAATAATGGGCCCCTGTTATATCGAGTAGTAGCGAAAATGAACAAAATAGGCCCCTGTTATATCGAAGAGAAGCAAATATGAACGGAATGGGCCCCTGTTATATTGAAGAATAGCGAATATGAACATAACGGGCCCTGTTACCACGAAGCACGTTTATATTTTTTACCATTCTTTCGCGTCAAACTTTTTAAATGAAAGTAACACGAATATGAACATAACTGTTGAGTTAACTATAGAAACAATACACCAAACAATCGCAGCCTAAAGTTCAATCAATGACAAAAATTTACCTAACAAGCACCTACATTTCTATGACGATAACATAGGGAATGGAAGACGCATAAAAACATTTTTCAGCTTATTTTGTTTTGTGGGCCTCAGCCTTACATACAGATGTAGGGGTTGCGATGAACAGGACTTTTTAAAAACATGATTTCACAATATATTTCGAATATTACAATGTAAAAGATGACAGATAAAAATAGGGGACTGAACAGAGAAAAATGAGGTTGGGATGAATGGAAGAACCCATGTTAAATCAAACTGCGTTAATTACTATATTATTATTCCCCTTTTCTAAGTAGCGTTTTCTCCCATTATTTTCTAATTCAAATTTCTGACGTTTTGTCTATCACTTTTTTCCCCCTGCCCTTAGATAACAGTAGACCTGCACACTCCGTAATAAGGAGAGGTAATGTAAAAATGAAAAATAAAAATAATCGCTTTAGGGTTAAATAACTTCCAAAAGGACAGAGCCCAAATGTTAAAGGGATTAGCAAGAAGCCTCCCCCCACCCCCACAGCCCCCCCAGGATTCCCCACTTATACGTGTATCAGTAAAATCAGTGACACCGCTGTTAAAAAGAAGATGAGACCAACTTGTATAAAAGTGATGTTTTAAAAAAAAACACAAAAGTATAGAAAATAGAAATGAAAGTTTAATTTTTTTTTATATATGATTTTTAGCGGCTTACAATAAGTCTTTTACAGTTATAATGCTTCATAAAATATTTTTCCCAAGGGGAAAAATTTTGTTTATATATTTGAAATGTCTGTAACGCTTGATCCTGCAACTCTTCCTGAATCATACCAGATAGAGGGTTCGGGTCTTTTGCAAATATGTTAAGGAGGTCCCAAGGATGTGCAAGGGCCAACAAAATACCGAAAAGGTTTACTGGATTTCCTGGAAATAAAAAAATAATAACGAAAAATTGTCTGTATTTTGTCAATTTCTCGCCAACCATAACAGCTATGGGTTTGAAACAAACGCCAAATGATAGCTAATAATATTTAGAATAATGTTGGAGAAAGAATTTTTGAAAAATCTCTTTTCGTTCGACTCCCGTAATTTTAGCAGCAATTTTGTAGATAGCAATTGCTTTGTTTACTTTCATAATTATTGATTTGAAATGACTTTTAATGTAATCTAGAATGATAGTTAATGGGGTTTTCCCGCTTTGTGAATGCTAATGTTAGATTGTTGCGCGGTGCGCATTATATTGACACATTATTGGTGTGATGTAGCGTTAGGGGATATGATGTCATTCGTTGTTTACTTTCAGAATTACTGATGTGAAATGACTTAAATGTAATCTAGAAGGATTTCCCTTGAATGAAATAAATCGGAAATTCTTTGTTGGAAATTAGGTTTAAATACTCATTCGAGTTTTTATTACTTGTTTTAAATTATGCAAACACACATATTTTTTTTCCCCAAAGAAGAGTATCTTTAAAAACTTGTGTGTTTCTTCTATAAACTGAAAATAAAAGAGTATTATCGTTGCACAGGGACGAGGTATGCGGAAAGATTCAGAGAATCATGTAAGTTTATAGCCCAATCTATACCGTTAGGACCATTATAACATGAGACAGTGTAAATTTAAGGCCCAGTCTATACCGTTGGGCCATTATAACATAATACAGTATGTTTTATTCTTAAATTTTGATTGGGAAACCATATTGTCATTGTGAAAGCCGGATGGAAACTGAAGATGCTAATTTTATCCCGTTGGGAAGCCATTTAAAAAAATGTTTTGGAGTGTTATGTATTTAAATGCCCTAAAAAGCCAACTGCTTTATTATATCGAACGTTAAGCAAATCAATACCGTTGAAAGTGGTTTGTTTTCAACACTTTTCAAGCAATCAAATATTGGTCTACTTATTGACTAACATTTCTATATCAAGGAATTCTCAGGTTTTTTTTTGCTATTTGTGATGTTATGTTATTGTTATGGCATCCGCTGAAATACAACATGCAAAAATTGACCCACCATAAGGGATTCCAAAACATTTCAGCGGGATTCCCTTGGATGTTACAAATCTAAAGATGCCGATCACCTGTCCCTATGGCTTTGGCTGAGGGTCAAGGTGATTCCTTCTACCCGTAAACCATAAAACCCTCTGCACCCAATTTCTACCCCCCTCCCACGCAAATAAAATATATATAACGTATATTTTTATTTTCGAAAAATATAAAAATTAGAAAATTAAATATAGATAAAAATAATAAATTATGTAAAAAAATATAAACCAATTCCATTTTTATATGAAACTCCCTACTTTACAGCTGCACTGGAAAACCCCTCCAATAAGAAGTGTCTTCGATTTATACAATCGTAAGTATATCCCTACAATAATTATACATATTTAAGGATATCCCCACAATAACTCTACGTATTTAAGGATATCCCCACAACACTTATAAAAATGAAAGTATATCCCCATGAAACTTATACAAATTAAAGTATTTCCACATGATACTTATAGAAATATGATAACATAACAACTATACATATACTATGTAAGTATTTCTCCAATACACTTATAGGCTACAAATATAAGTATATGCGCAATGGTTAAATTAATAGGTAAGTAAAATTATAAAATGTAATTTTCTTCTGAGTTTCTACCTCACTAGTATTTCATGAAAAAATAATTGATCTAATTAACTAAAAATGCTGAAAAACAATATATGGAATGTTTTGACAGCTTCCGGTTATTAAAAAAAAATATCTTAAAAAACTAACCCGTAAAAACAAAGTTTTTGACTATAAATCCCTTATATATGAGACATAACTAACAGTAGTGATTATTTTCAAACATTTACAGGCTGACACCGAGTGATGTCCCTTGTCTTTAATAAATGGGGGTGGGATGTGAGGGGGTGTCGGCACAACGGTCGGCGTCAACACGACGGTCGGCGTCAACTCAAACTCACGTGGAAGTGGGAGAAAAAAACAATAACAAAACGTGAATTTAAATTACATACCTCATATTAGGATAAACTAAAAATGCATTAATTTAATTACGGTACGTTCGATCGATCTGAAATTTTGATACGATGCATTGTTAGGGTTAGACGGGTCCGTGTGCCAAATTTCAGTTCGATCGGATCATGGGAAGTGGGTCATTTTTGACTTCTGTTTTTCCGCCCGCCCGCCGAGCCCAAGACAGAGAGAGAGAGAGACGGCCGCGAAGTTAATATAAGGGATTTAAAAAACAAACCCGTAAAAACAAAGTTTTTGACTATAAATCCCTTATATATGAGACATAACTAACAGTATTGATTATTTTCAAACATTTACAGACTGAATCTGTCTTAACTCAACTTTGCATCATAACCCTAGTGGGGGGGGGGAGGGGTGGGAGGGGTGGGGTGGGGGGAGAGGGGAAAAGTCTGGTCACCGATTCGCTTGACCGAGCTCAGAGTGACACGTAAAATGTAAACAAAAGCGCCCGTCGCTTCGTTGGGTCGCCTCAATGCGTCAGCTCAAAATTTCACGTGGCAAAAAAACAATAACAACGTGAATTTAAATTACATACCTCATATAAGGATAAACTAAAAATGCATTAATTTAATTACGGTACGTTCGATCGATCTGAAATTTTGATACGATGCATTGTTAGGTCAGACGGGTCCGTGTGCCAAATTTCAGTTCGATCGGATCATGGGAAGTGGGTCATTTTTGACTTCTTTTTTTTCCGCCCGCCGAGCCCAAGACAGAGAGAGACGGCCGCGAAGTTAATATAAGGGATTTAATAAAATAAAATTATATATTCAAGGTTATAGGAAAACTAGAAAACATTTGGTTAAATTATTTTTAACATATCGAAACAATGACTGACATCTAAAAATTATTTGAAATGAATTGAAGATATGAAGTCGCTTTATTGTTCATTTCACAGCCTCTAAATCGGCCAGAAAAAGTAAAGACAGGAAGAGTAAGTACGGTCATGTCTAATAATACGCCATGTTGTTATAGAGTATATTTCCAATGAGAGACCTTTTCATCAGATCTAGTGGCTTCAGAAGAGTAGTGAGGGTGGGGTGGGGGGTGGGGTAGTCCACCATTGAACTGCAATTGGTTTACAGGGAGGGGTGTCGTTTTATTAAATTTAATCACTTGGCTTTTGTATGTGTGTGTGTGTGTGTGCGTGTGTGGGGCGGAGAGTGGAGATTACTAAAAAATCTCGACCCTCTCTAGTGAGGAAATTTCAGACTGATTGGATGTGACAATATTAGCGCATTTGACTATTAAAGATTTTATATTTTATATAATGCTTTTATAATTGTTAGTGTTTGTGTTTTCATCACGTTCATTTTTTAATGACAGTGCAAATGTTTTTGTTGATAACCTGTTGAAAGATTTAAATATGTTTGTAAAATAATTATATTTATTTAATGAAGGGAATCAACAAGCCATTTTTTTCAATGATAAAAAGCCACAGGGGGCAACGCTTAACTGAATGTACCAGGCGAGAATGGAATAATTTATTCCGATTCAGGCATAGCATAAAACATCATGGGGTTAATAATTAAGTAAATAAATAACTTGATAATTTATACAGCGCTGTACCCCAGTGAGAAGCTGGGCTCACAGCGTGTCACATAAAAAATAAATAAAACAGGTATAATTATAAAGACATTCAAGGTTACCGTTTATTAACAACTTTGTGGTGACCTGACACTTATCATACACTTATCAAAGACACCAGAGTCATACACTTATCATGGACTTATCAAGACACCAGAGTCATACAGTTATCATGGACTAATCAAGGACACCAGAGTCATGCACTTATCGTACACTTATCATGGAATTATCAAAGACACCAGAGTCATACACTTATCATGGACTTATCAAGACACCAGAGTCATACACTTATCATGGACTTATCAAGACACCATAATCATACACTTATCATGGACTTATCAAGACACCAGAGGCATACGCTTATCATGGACTAATCAAGGACACCAGAGTAATGCACTTATCATACACTTATCATACACTTATCATGGACTTATCAAAGCTGCCAAAGCCACTGCTCATCGTTTCATTATTTCCTTGTTTATATCGCCACATAAATATAGTTGGCTTGTCTGTCATTTTTTCCAACTATTTCCTCAAGGAATCATTTTCTATTCCAGAACTTTCTAAATGGGATTCACACCTGTTTGGTAAGTAACGTAGAGTTTAATAGCAAATTTTCATTAATTTTAACCGTAATAATGTGTTCCAAAAAGATTTTTAAAAATCCTATTTTATTTAAATGAAACGGAAAGATGTTTAAAGCAGCATTTATTTACACACAACTAAAAAGAAACGGAAGGCGATATTCAAACATTTAACAAATGCAACATCCAGGAACGGTAGAATTCTGGGGATAAAATTCTTAGTACCACAGATAACATAACAGAGTACTTTAGCGTAAGTAATTTATCATTTTAAAATGACATGTGAAATTGAAGAGTTTAACAGTTTCTATCAATGTTGATTAACTCTTCGGTCTTCTTGTTTCCATCATGTTAGAGCTGGAGTCCAGTGTTGATGTCCCTTGTAAGTAGTAGCTGAAATAAATTCTTTGGTCATAATAATGGGAGAATATGTGCTTACAGTGATGAATATAGTACTGTTTTGTGAGCAATATTCATTAAATTTTATAACATAATTTGTTTCTGATGCCCCCCCCCAAAGTATCAAATATTTGAGCGGGTCACTGACGACACATTTCTCTAATTTTGTCAAATAATTATTACTATGTCCATTCTTTGACTGGAAAATGTAAGACTCAATGTTAATACATATTTCATGTGTAACATGAAATCAACATTTTAGTTTGAGATGTAAAGACTTCTTGTTACTGCATCATTCAAATTAAAATCTCTTTTTTTTTAAAATAATCAAATTTTTACAAATTTTAAACAATCAATACAAAGTAATAAAAATATAGATTTTTCTGATTGATGTATTTTTGGGCTAAACTGCAGAAAATTTAAAAAAAATAAAATAATTGTGCTTCTACTAGTTTTTATTTATTCGCTGACGAAGGCTTTTTGCCAATAAATGTGTTGCTTTCTGGCTTCTTGTCAGGCGCAAGTGTACCCTTTTCAATAAGCATTTTCCCTAACCAGTTTGATTGCATTCCTACTCCACTTACATCCAAAGAATTTTAACAAGCCATGCAAATTCGCTCTCGTTATAATTAAACTTGACTGAAACAGCCAATATATATATATTTTTTTAACAACTGTCAAATCTTTTCAGCAGCCATCCCCCATACAATACAGACACTCA
The DNA here is from genome assembly GCA_944989445.1 of Ampullaceana balthica. Lineage (NCBI taxonomy): Eukaryota > Metazoa > Mollusca > Gastropoda > Lymnaeidae > Ampullaceana > Ampullaceana balthica. The sequence goes on along the minus strand of CALYLW010000140.1, from coordinate 277,939 downwards.
TCGTTCACAGCAATACAACCTTATCTTCTAACAATATTAATATAGTGATATAGAAGGTCAGGAATTTATCTCACCGCCATATAATTGATGCTTTCAATATCATAAAATGAGACATGTCAAATACGGCGTATAAATATTTTCCGTATTCTGGTTCATTTCTGCAGCGGTTACTGAACATGAAGAACAACAGAAGAGTGCTGTAGACACACATGTCAGCATCAAGGAACCCACCAGCACGGCTACGACTAGCGGATCTACCTTGTGATAAGTGTCCTGTGTGCTACAGCACATCATGACGAGTGCTACCGCCGAGTGATGAGATTAGTGCTACCACCAGGTGGTGAGATTAATGCTACAACCAAGTGATGAGATTAGTGCTACCGCCAGGTGGTGAGATTAATGCTACAACCAAGTGATGAGATTAGTGCTACCGCCAGGTGGTGAGATTAATGCTACAACCAAGTGATGAGATTAGTGCTACCGCCAGGTGGTGAGATTAGTGCTACAACCAAGTGATGAGATTAGTGCTACCACCAGGTGGTGAGATTAATGCTACAACCAAGTGATGAGATTAGTGCTACCGCCAGGTGGTGAGATTAATGCTACAACCAAGTGATGAGATTAGTGCTACCGCCAAGTGATGAGATTAGCGCTACCGCCAGGTGGTGAGATTAATGCTACAACCAAGTGATGAGATTAGTGCTACCACCAGGTGGTGAGATTAGAGCTACCGCCGAGTGATGAGATTAGCGCTACCGCCAGGTGGTGAGATTAATGCTACAACCAAGTGATGAGATTAGTGCTACCGCCAGGTGGTGAGATTAATGCTACAACCAAGTGATGAGATTAGTGCTACCGCCAGGTGGTGAGATTAATGCTACACCAAGTGATGAGATTAGCGCTACCGCCAGGTGATGAGATTAGCGCTACAACCAAGTGATGAGATTAGCGCTACCGCCAAGTGATGAGATTAGCGCTACCGCCAGGTGATGAGATTATGCTACAACCAAGTGATGAGATTAGCGCTACCACCAGGTGATGAGATTAGCGCTACCGCCAGGTGATGAGATTAGCGCTACCACCAAGTGATGAGATTAGCGCTACCGCCAAGTGATGAGATTAGCGCTACCGCCAGGTGATGAGATTAGCGCTACAGCCAAGTGATGAGATTAGCGCTACCACCAGGTGATGAGATTAGCGCTACCGCCAAGTGATGAGATTAGCGCTACCACCAGGTGATGAGATTAGCGCTACCGCCAAGTGATGAGATTAGCGCTACCGCCAGGTGATGAGATTAGCGCTACCGCCAAGTGATGAGATTAGCGCTACCACCAGGTGATGAGATTAGCGCTACCGCCGAGTGATGAGATTAGCGCTACCGCCAGGTGGTGAGATTAGAGCTACCGCCAAGTGATGAGATTAGCGCTACCACCAGGTGATGAGATTAGCGCTACCGCCAGTGATGAGATTAGCGCTACCACCAAGTGATGAGATTAGCGCTACCGCCAGGTGATGAGATTAGCGCTACCGCCAGGTGATGAGATTAGCGCTACCGCCAAGTGATGAGATTAGCGCTACCACCAGGTGATGAGATTAGCGCTACCGCCAGGTGATGAGATTAGCGCTACCGCCAAGTGATGAGATTAGCGCTACCACCAGGTGATGAGATTAGCGCTACCGCCAGTGTGAGATTAGCTACACCAAGTGATGAGATTAGCGCTACCACCAGGTGATGAGATTAGCGCTACCGCCAAGTGATGAGATTAGCGCTACCACCAGGTGATGAGATTAGCGCTACCGCCAGTGATGAGATTAGCGCTACCACCAAGTGATGAGATTAGCGCTACCGCCAAGTGATGAGATTAGCGCTACCGCCAAGTGATGAGATTAGCGCTACCGCCAAGTGATGAGATTAGCGCTACCACCAGGTGATGAGATTAGCGCTACCGCCAAGTGATGAGATTAGCGCTACCGCCAAGTGATGAGATTAGCGCTACCGCCAGGTGATGAGATTAGCGCTACCGCCAGGTGATGAGATTAGCGCTACCACCAAGTGATGAGATTAGCGCTACCGCCAAGTGATGAGATTAGCGCTACCGCCAGGTGATGAGATTAGCGCTACCGCCAAGTGATGAGATAGGCTACCACCAGTGATGAGATTAGCGCTACCGCCAAGTGATGAGATTAGCGCTACCACCAGGTGATGAGATTAGCGCTACCGCCAAGTGATGAGATTAGCGCTACCACCAGGTGATGAGATTAGGCTACCGCCAAGTGATGAGATTAGCGCTACCGCCAAGTGATGAGATTAGCGCTACCGCCAAGTGATGAGATTAGCGCTACCGCCAAGTGATGAGATTAGCGCTACCGCCAAGTGATGAGATTAGCGCTACCGCCAAGTGATGAGATTAGCGCTACCGCCGAGTGATGAGATTAGCGCTACCGCCAGAGTGATGAGATTAGCGCTACCGCCAAGTGATGAGATTAGCGCTACCACCAAGTGATGAGATTAGCGCTACCGCCGAGTGATGAGATTAGCGCTACCGCCAGGTGGTGAGATTAATGCTACAACCGAGTGATGAGATTAGTGCTACCACCAGGTGGTGAGATTAGAGCTATCGCCAAGTGATGAGATTAGTGCTACCACCAGGTGATGAGATTAGTGCTACCGCCAAGTGATGAGATTAGTGCTACCACCAAGTGATGAGATTAGTGCTACCAGCATGTGATTGTGTCAGTGGTGCGACGTAGTGATGAATGTATAACTTAAGCCAGTGCGTCTCGGAGTGTTGTTTCGAGTTGATTGTTTATACGTGTACATGTATTGTAGATTGTTTTGATTTTATGGTTTTAATTTAATTGCACTTAAACATGCCTTTAAAAATGAAATACAATTACACCAAAAATGAATTAAAAATGGTTTATTATTTTAATTTTTTAAAACGTTAAATCAATGAGAACCCTGAGCTTATTTCTCTGCAATTAGAAGGTTCAATCTTGTGTTAATAGGAGATGATGACACCCGAAGTGTGCTGCTTATGTTCAGTTTATGCCCTTGTTTTGTTTTAGTTGCTGTCACTGCAGTAACCCCGCTTCACACATATAAAATGTCGGAAATGGCAATAGAGATTGAATTGTTCTGGTGGCGATCTCAGGATATTACGCCATGACTTTGAGCCAGAAGATTGGATAAGTTTTTTTTTCTGGAACGTAGTTTGTGGGCCGCCGCCGATTGCAAACTCGAGTAGTTGAACTTCTTCTTGCACAGACATACAATACTCGCCTGGTCTGTTGACAAATGGGTCAAGGATCCAATACCATACCAGCTAGTGGGTATTCCGTATTTGGGTAGTAGCGCTCAAATGTATCTAAAAGCAATGCAGGTGATCGTGCATCAACTGGGCAATGAATGCTCAGGCTCAGTCTCGCCTAGAATGCCCGCTAATGTTTAAAAAATATCCATAATGCCTATGTTCAAGCAACGCCCCCTCCCCTTTCAACTCCAGTTTGGCTTTAAACGCATTTACTTTGTCAGCCAACTGGAAAACGTTTGTCATTTTCCCTTTGAAGAGACATATTGAGTTCACTGAGCTGGCTTAATATGTCACACAGGTAAGCCAGTTTTGCGACCCATACTTTGTCACTCAAATGTGCTGCCACCAGTGAATTCTTTTCTGAGAGAAATCTTAAAGATGGCTTTCGTAATTCAAATACTCTGGTTAATAATTTTAGTCTGGATAACTATCTTATTTCTGTGTTAAAAAGAATGCATCTGTGCGCTGCGTCAATCTCCTCTTGCAGCTGCTCAAACTGGCGTGAGTTAAGGGCGTGTGCTTTGATGTGGTTAATAAATGTAACAACATCAATAAATACACTTTTTAATTCCGGAGACATTTTTCGGCTTGCCATTTCCCTGCCTGCCATTTCCCTGCCTGCCATTTCCCTGCCTGCCATTTCCCTGCTGCCATTTCCCTGCCTGCCATTTCCCTGCCTGCCATTTCCCTGCCTGCCATTTCCCTGCCTGCCATTTCCCTGCCTGCCATTTCCCTGCCTGCCATTTCCCTGCCTGCCATTTCCCTGTGAATGATACCATGACAAGGCGTAGATTCATTCTCAGGTCCAAAAGCATGCACGAAAAAATAGTACCGAAATAAGAGCGCCGATAAGAGAGAGCTGCCAAGAGAGCGCCGACATAAGAGCGCAAAAATTGATTGTAGGCGGTTGTCCGATCTGCGCTAATGTGTCATTGATGTTCTTTTGACGGGGTGCCGACAAAAAGGGTTACAAGCTATTGCCTCTGGTAGGGAAAGACGCTCAATCCTTAGAGAATAACACCAGTGTAAACAAAATTTTTAAAAAAATATATGTACCTTTGGCGGCCCGGTACCATTTGTTCCACGGCCCGATACTGGTCCGCGGCCCGGGGGCTGGGGACCACTGCTGTAAGTCAAAGCAACTTTTAGACACTGCTGGGCTGATGTTGTGGTAGGTCCGTCAATAAATTTTGTATAGTAAAATCGCAGCTGTCTCCCGTCACATCCCACAATTTTATTCAGATCTGGGTAAATATTATTATAGCTTCTCCGGGAGGTAATTCGTCACCCTGAGTGACATAGTCTCGCCCTTCTTGTCTTTCCTGAAATGAAAGTAATATTTGAATTTTTATACGCGTTTTATCTATTAATGTTTTTCATAAATCGATATAAAATATTTTCATTTTTAATTCTCATATATTTCAGATTAAAGCTATCAGGAGTTTTTTGAAAATAAAACATAATCAAATAAAAATCTGATATGCCACTGATAGAGTTAATTTATTGGAAAGTTTTATTTCTTCAGTTCAAAAGTGGACAATTGTCATACATTATTGCTCGTATGCGAAAATGCGCTTCTTATTTCTTAGCGTGCTTGAATCAGTGAAATGCGTATTAATTTTTCTTTCAATTTCGTTAAATAAGTAAAATATTGCTGACCATGTCAGTGTCATAGAGAACTTTCTTGATGAACGTGATGTTATTAAAATCCTTTATATTGGCTCGTGGTGTCTGCTTGATTGTTTGGAGAGTAAACTTTGGATTGATTTTTAACCCACTTTCTCGTAAGCTAGCGAGCTGAAATTTTGCAGGCAGACTCGTGCCGATGATAAAAATGATGTATAAAAATTTCAGATCGATCGCATGCATGTACTGTAATTAAATTATTGAATTTTTTTATTATCTCTATTTATTTCTATGTATCATGTTACTTTTTGAGATAGAGTGTCGCGGTGCGTATTATATTGAACGACCTTTTTATTAATGCTGTCCTGTTGCGCGATTCTGTGCGCATTATAGTGAACACGTTTTAAGAGACATAACTAAAATTTTGGATTTTTGGATTGTAGTGCGCTGCGTATTATAATGAATATTCGTTTAGTTATGTCTCGTATATAATGGATTTATAGTAAAAACATCTTGTTTTTTTACGGGTTTTTAAATTTTATTTTATGAATTAAATGATGATTATTTGTGAGTATGAAATATATGCAATCATATCATGGGACTACCTAAGCACGTTTTATGTTTGTATTATTATGGTGAATGATTTGTTGTAGTTTTTCTATAGCTTTTCTATTTCTGGTTTTGATGTTTGCACCAAAAGCTGCTTTTATTTCGTTATTAAAATTAAATGAATAATGACAAATTCAATTTATTGCTTACATCAATTATAATGGTTTTCTACTTGTTTTGTTTGTTATAAATATGTGCAGCGCTTATTAGCCATAACTATTTTGGGATATATAAAGTTATCAATGTGAAACGAAAAGATTACATATTGTAAACGCAATAAACACGACATGCATTTTAAAATCATAAGGCTGAATTTAAGATTAGGAGAGTGGTTCTTCACCTCGTTCGAGGTACTGAACCCTACCAGTTTTAATTGCGCATTCACAGAGCGCTCACCAAGCGGGGCTTGTTATCTCGAATTATATGAGTCGAGTGTGTGTGTGTCTTGACCCTCACCGAACCCCTGAGACTGTCTCACTGAACCTCTGGCATTCGATCGGACCCCAGGTAACGAACCACTGGGTAAGGGAGATTATTTAGATAATCTTGTCGCTGGCAGCGAATCCAAGGCAAATAAACATTTACAAACATCACAGAAACAGATTCATGGCGTGATCCGCTAAAATTCCCCATGAAAGAAGTTTATAGAGCTAAGCTTACCGAACTGTTATAACTATGAAAAATGGTCAGATGTAAAGTAAAAAATAAGAAACTTATAAAGAAATCAACAATTTGGAGATGAAATTTGAGACTCGTTGTAAGAGGTTGCATACATACGTCATATAAAATGTGGGGCCGTCCATAAATGACGTCACGCGATTTTTGAAAATTTTTAACCTCCCCTTCCCCCTCGTCACAAAAAGTTAGATCCCCCACTCCAATATTACGTCACAAAGCTTTACCCCCCCCCTTTTTTTCCAATAAATTATTTTTTCTATTTGAAAATGAGAATATTTCAAATAACTTTTATTGTCATTTCAGTATGTCGGCCTGCATTGTAATATCGTAACTAGGGATGTTAATTTCGTGTTTTTTTTGGCAAACAGATTATCGGTTATGTAAATCCGATTTTAAACCGATTATCGTTTTACCTCTGACTTCATAGAAATATATTATTATAACTGTTGCAGTGTGTTTAGAATCTTAGGGCGCCTACGGTAAATAAGATGCACCATTATTTACCATGTTGCAGTTAAGCCTAAGCCGATGTTGGGTGGTCAATGCGGACGTTGGACGTGGGTATACTCCTATACGCTTACGCCCTTGCGGCCACACCATTGTATCAATGAAATCTGATTGACGCGATGGGTCAGCTATTAATTGGTATATACATACATATATTTATATATCATTATTGCTTGCAAGGAAAGCAACGTGCTCGACTTGACGCACAAGTTGCTGCCACACCGTAGATGCCCATAGATCTTGTCAATGGATTCTGAGTAATGCGAGGGTTGAGCTATTAATTGGTGTTGGTTGTAAGGAAGACAATGATAATTTTATCATTGGGGCTTGTAAAGAAAGTCACAGATAAACAGTCACAGATCTACGTTATGTTTATTAAAAAAACACGTGCTTTATTAAGCAACATAATATCATTAATCAAACAAAAATACATTAACTGACTTGCAATCACGCTTGGTAGAAATAGGAATTAAACAATAGATAAAAAAAATTAATTAACGTCAAAATATATATTTTTTTAATTTACGCATCAGACTTATTTATTCGATCGGCCATATTTGTAAACTTAATTTTGATTTGTATAAAATTTAATATTTTTAATGTTGAACTGACTCCAAGCTCGAACTAACTGTAATTGAATTTGATATTGCATCGACCAATTATACTTATTTTAATTCAAGAAATTAAATGGCATGTTCCGTGGAGTTAACAAAAATGCCGTCCCACCTAGAGCTGTTCCTAGGGTTGGCGAAGATGGTGTGGAAACGGTGGAATTAATGAAATAATGTCACACGCAATAGGTAATGTGGGGAAATTGCATTTTATGTCTCGCCTACATCATGATTTCGACAATAGAGACTGCATTCATTAAGTCTATTTTTGTCTATTTCGGACATCAAATGAAGGTAATGACGTCACACGTATCACCAAACAATAGATGTATTAATTTACAAACACACTACAAGGAACGTTCAAAACTTATAAATAAACACAACTTGGCGACCTTATTGGATGAAAATGTCAGCAAATGCGGGAATAAATTTTGTTCGAATATTTTTTGAAGTTTTCAGTACGGAAATGATTTTAAAAATAAATAATAATTCAATTTGAAAATCGGTTTTGAAAATTCAAAACGGATTATTGCTTTCAAAACTGATAATCGGAAACAGTTAAAACATCCTTAATCGTAACGCGGGTGGAGCCATGTTAAAGGTCATTAAATAAATTGTAAGCAATCAAATATTTAAATGGAACTTTTATTTGAAGTTGCGTGTTTTGACGTGACGTCCCAATTCTTAAACTCCCCCCCCCCTCGCCACACATTGTCACAAATGTGTGACCCCTTCCCCCCCCCCATCCCCCACTTGGTGCGGGACGTCTTTTATGGACGGTCCTTGTGGACGTAGCCAGTTGGCGGTGCATGAAATACTCAAACACCGGGTTAATGAAGGAATATAAATGAAGGTCTCAAGAGAAGAAAAAGCTCTGTGATATTTTTGTAGTTTTGAGAGATATCCAAGTTTAAAAGTTTATAACTGTACAGATCTTTCATTTATTAACTAAATACAGTTCAATTTGTAATAGGCTAATGGACGTTTTTCTTTTTATGTGACATCATTAAAACATAATATTTTTTTACCCCTATCAAATATAGGGGATAACTAAAAAGTAAATAGCGTGACCTCATTACCTTTTCTTATTACTGAGGTCTTCAAATGTATAACACTTTCCCAAAAGTACTTCAAATAATTCAAACAAATATATTTTAAATTCCGTTTAAATGATATTATAATAAATTTTAACAATAGGTCTTAATAAAGTTTAGAAAGTAAGAAATTGAAAGCTTCGTAAACAAGACTCAGAAAAAAAAATGGAAGCGTTAGACATTTCACGTGGAACACTGACTCTCACAAGTGAATGAGAATTTCCGAAAACAAAAAAACCTCCCACCAATATGTGTTGTTCAACATGCACACAATCTTTCCTGTTTAGACAAAAAAAATTTAAGTTACACAAAGGAATTGTGTCATTAAAACAATAAATGCTTAGACTTAAAAACTGGACATTGTTCAAGTACAAGGATTATCTTCTTGTCAGATCTACTAGAAAATACGGGAATTTTATAACTTTCACGCCAAAGTAAATTATTTCAAATTTATTATAAAGTTTACTAGAAATCGAATGTGTCATTTATTTGGTTATTTATTGATAAACAATCGTACATTTAATCATTTAGTTAAGATTTTTAAGGTTCTGGAAATTTCAACGTTATTTCAACAGATACAATAAGTGAGAGTGGTCGAGCTGCATGCGCGCTCGACTGGCGCACTGAGGGTCACGGGCTCGAACCTCTGTTACGGAAGGGATTTGTTCCTGGGGTAAAGGGTGTCCCTGAGTCCACCCAGCTCCGTATGGGCACCTAATACTAGTTAAGGAAACAAAGGTGGAAATAGCGTGGAACCCTCATAGCCTTGGCCTATGAACGCTGCGTCACTTGCCAACAGACCGGCATGGACTGTGGACGCAATAATCTTCTTTATAGAAGGGCGTCTGTAATAGATACGATAAGATAAATACACGTCAGCAGTTTAATTTTTAGTATAACGAGATCTAATATTAATACGTCATGCAATTCTATTTATAAAATATAATGGTGCCTCAGTGTACGTTCTTAATCCATTCAAGATCCTTGGATGAATACCAAACGTATTTTTCCAAAGAAATAGAGGGAAAATAATTAATCCGTTCCCATGGGAAAAATGATATTGTTATTTACATATTATAAATTTATTGACGAATTTGTATGAAATAATTTAAAATAAAGTAATACTAAGTAGATTTTAAAAAATAACTTTTTTCTGATATACAGATAAAAACTATGTTTTCAACATGGTCTAAGGGGCCGTCCATAAATGACGTCACGCTATTTTTGCCGATTTTTCACCCCCTCCCCCCTTCGTCACGCCTCGTCACAAAAAGTTAGACCCCCCCCCCTCAAAATATACATCACAAAAATTTGACCCCCCCAAAAAAAACAACAACAACAACACAAAAACAAAACAAAACAAAAAAACAACAACAACAACAAAACAACAACAAAAACCCACCTTATTTTCTATCCACTAGATATATTAAAATGAGTCATGTGTACCATAATTTGTACGTGTACACTTCGAACATATGCCCACTATTGAACCGGTTCCTTCCAGAAAAGGCATCTTTTAAATTTGACTACTATGTAGATTTCTTACCTACGTAATATACGAAGACACCTAAATCCACCCTACTTTCATTGATATTGACACGAGTGACACTAATCTTAATCCACATGACTTCACTGTATCAAGTATCCTTTCTGTGATATTTAAAATGAATGCCTTAAAAACTGAGCTAAGAAGAAAAGTTGTTTTGTGTAAGGTGACCAGACGTCCCGATTTAGGCGGGATAGTCTCGATTTCAGACCTCATGTCCCGCTGACCCTCGCTTGTCCCGGCGGGACGCCCGTTTGTCCCGCTTTTTTCAATACTTTAAATACAATTAGTTTTATTTTGATTTTGGGTACGAATGACTTAATATTTTCTTAAATTTAATTAAATATTTAAATCGGTGACATTTTTTATGAATTTAAATTGATTTATTATTAGCTAAGCCAGTTGGTGCGTCGATTTCTGTGGTTATTTACATTTTACTCCTTGATACGGCCTTCCCGTGACTTTTCGGTGATCCCGACGCGTAAGGTGACCAGACGTCCCGATTTGAGACTTCATGTCCCGCTCAAGTGACCAGACGTCCAGATTTTTTGCTACAGAAACCTGGGGACCCCCCCCCGTCCGAGGGGCCCCGTCCCGCTTTGCCCCCCCCCGAAAAATCTGGTCACCTCATTTTGTGATACTCTCGAATTGCGATGTCAAGAATTTGATGCATTCAATAAAGTTAATGAATACTATTATATCTAGAATGGCCAGGGGCGTTAGACCCAAAACCAATCGAACAATTATATCAAGCTTAAAAAGTTTATAATTGTATTATATAGATCCCCCCCCCAAAAAAAAATATAAAAAAAAATAAAAAAAATTGATATTCCGCGTCGTTTTGACTTAAAATATCTACACATAATCCTATTCATATCACTTTTAGACACTTATCATGCTTGTAAAACTCACCGCTAACGATTCTCCCCCAAACCTCCGCCCGAGTCATGTTGGCAGGACCTCGAGTCTGGGGGGGGGGACGCACACATAAACTTGTATTTTGGGGTAACGGGCAAAAAACGTTCGGCGACTCCTAGCGTAAGAAAACCAAAGGGAGCCGCGGCTACATCACAAATACTTTGATGTCAATATCAAACGACGCTTTTATACGTTCTCTTATGAGTTCTCAAACCTAAGGATTATAATTAGCTTTAATTTTCATTTCTTGATAACTTACGCCAACCGACGTTTGATGGTTGCATCAAGATATTGCATTTCTTTGGCACTTTGAGAAGCACTGATGGTTTTAAAAAAAAAGAAGTCATCAAATAAATTGTAAGCGAACAAATATTACAGTGGAAGTTTTATTTAAAGTTACCCTTTTCATGTGACGTCACATTTCTTCCACCCCCTCCCTCCCCCTCGTCACGCATCGTCACAAAAGTGTGACCCCCCTCCCCTAGGTGCATGACTTCATTTATGGACGGCCCCTAATGTCTCTAATATTTGTTTTGTAACCCACTTTTGAATAATTGCATGAAAGATTGTTTTTTAAAACTTTCAAAGAAATCATCAAAATTTACGATAAAAAGTACAAAATCACGTGACTATTTACGATTATTACACGAGTTGTTCAATGTATGGTAGCAACTGCCACAATAACACATTTGAGTATCGCGAGGTGTGCTGTCATTCCTACAAGTTACATTTGTGACTATGTGTGACTAAGGGGAGGCGGGGTGTGTTTAAGAAGTGTGACTACACATAAAAAACGCGCAACTTTAAATAAAAGTTCAAACTAAATTAAATATTTGATAGCTTAAAATTGTTTTAATGACGTTTTAAATGGCTTCAAGCGTGTTATATTATTAGAGTGCAACCTCGCACAAAAAGACATACTTAAATGACAAAAAAGTGTTTAGAAACATGATAAGTTTCAAATAGGAAATACGAATTTATTGAAAGGGGTGGATGCAAAACTGTATGACTTCAAATTTGAGAGTGACAACGTGTGACGAGGGAGGCGGAGTGGGAATCAGCAAAAATTGAATGACGTCATTTATGGACGGCCACCATTATAAATTCTAGCAGGCGGTCGTATTGCAAACAAAAGTCGTATTCCAAGCAATATGTTTCGCGTCCAAACATGACGTATACAAAGGTGGACTTATCCCAATGCAGACGTATACCGAGGTGCCACTGTATCTATGGACAGAAGTCATTGAAGATAGAGCAAGTGAAAAATAATTTTTTATAGCATTATTTTTAGAAATATCACTCGTTGGTAGCAAGATTAATTATTAGATAGCAGTAAAATGTGTCTGTTCAGGCTAGCTGCTAGCTTGTATCATGACAGCGGACATGCAATCGAAAACAGACAACGAATGATTATTATTTTATAGTATATTTGTTATTTTAAACACAGCACCAGTTTTCCTTACAAAAAAACCCCTTGAATTCCCTGACAAGACATTGTGCATGTTTGAGAAGTAAGGCTTGGTATGTTTGTGTCACCTACGGCGGTCCTCACATATGAAAGAGAGGCGTTCATGCTGAGGCCCTCCCTCCATTTGTTGCTCCTGACGGGAATCGTTGGAGTTTACGGCGACGACGACGACGACGAATGCAACAGTAAGTCACTCTAATCTTCACTAAACGCGACTCTTACATTTTAATCACCGAGGGCTCAACATTAAACAATATTATTCCCAGTCTCATGCTCTTTATCTCTAATGCCAGATCTAAGCATCAGACTCTGACAACAAACTCTATTTAATAGACTGTTGCGATCAGTACAAATTAAACTGGACCTCATCAGCATCTCTTAGCCCTTTACTCTATCATCACACGCTCTCTTTATTTTCTAACACATCCTGAGTATAGGAATTGTCATTTAATGGTGCAAATCTATCAGCATAACCATGGGGTACACGCATGAAATTTGTTTATATAATAATTAGGGCTGCGGAAACTAACGATTAATTAAACGATTAATTGTTAATTTTTTATCGATTAAAATTAATTTGATCGATTAAAATTCGATTAAAATTTAAGATAATATTTCTAATGTTTTTTTCCCCAATTTATTAATAATTAATAGTTAATATTTTTTGTTACTTGCCTAAATTTAACGCAAATTATTATTATTTATTTAGACTTGCAACTGTAAAAAAAAGAAGTTTTTTCTTCCTTATATCTTGCATAGAAGTACGAATTTGCATTGTTACGTCAAAAAGTTTGAGCGCCATGCAATTACCGCGACTGAACCGATTTCGCAAAATAATGAATCGCAGCTTAACGGGATCTGCGTAAGCGTAATGAAAATATAATTATTCCAAATAAATCGATTAATTTTTCCCGATTAATCGAGCAAAATATTTTAATCACTACCAGCCCTAATACTTCTATATTAATGAAATTGCCCTGTATCTTGTTTACACTTATATTTTAAAAATGTGCAATGTCATCGAAACGGGCAAGTTTAAATAAAAGTTCCACTTAAAATATTTGATTGCTTATTGTTTATTTATTTAATGACGTTTTACATGGCTTCACGCGTGTTACTATATTAGAGAGCAGCCTTACATTAAATACTTAATTAAATGACAATAAATTGATTTGAAGCATGCTATTTATAGTCATATTTTTAATAAAAAAAAAGGGGGGGGGGCAAAATCGTGTCACGTCATTTATGGAAGGCCCTTTATGTAAAGAATTCGATCATGATTTTCAAATGACTGACAAATCTGACAAGTAAACGATAAACGTCTTACAAATGATTGACAAATGACTGGCAAATCTGACAAACAACTGACAAACGTCTGACAAATGATTGGTAATGATCCCTCAATACCAATCCACTAACTAAACGCCAGCGGAATAGGTCTAAATACCTAATGGCTACACTAGTTTGTTAGTGGCTACCACTTTCCCCGTGCCCAGTAAGTCATCTACTTTTCTGCAGACAGTAATGCTTCTCATCTCAAATTGTTTGAAATATAAGTAAACAATATTGTTTTTGGTTTTTTAAATTATTTTTTTAAATTCTGTTATTTATCTTTTTTGTTTAATACTAAAAAACAACAACACATTTTCCAATAAATTTATTGCTATGTTTTCAGATTTATTATATTTAAATGAAATATAAGACAAGGTAGTAATTATTCATTTAACATTCTGTGAATATTCTTTCCCCAGAAATATAGCATTTCTTGTCTTAAAATTTTATATATTTCCGAATTCTCACAGCGAAACCTTATCGAACTTTGAGACTTAACGGAGGTCCAGATGTTTTGGGCCATGGGTGTCCGCTGAGCTTGCTGCCGGGGATGGCCTATAATATGACCTTCTGTATGTACAACTATTACAAACCACTGATTCGACTGACGTTTGGGACAGACCCAATCGGCGTAAAGAATGTAATTATTACTGACGAGCTGTGCATTGGAAAGGCGTATTTCATACCGGAAAGTGACACCATTCTCTATCTGGAAGCTTACGATTCTTGCGATCGGAATGATAGCTATTCTTGTCTTATCCAAGGTAGGGGGCCCCATCGGGTTCTGCGTATTTGATTTTTTTCCCTCTTTTAATACGTATATGACCCCACCATGATCTGCATAATTGATTGTTAGCAAATGTAAACGACCTCATCAGATTCCTCATGTTAACTTGCTAACCAAGATCTGTGACCCGAATAAATATTTAGAAGTGTAGACCAGTATTAAAGTTGTGTGACCCAATTGGAGACTTACAGTTAGAAATCTATGTACACACCCACCATAGAAATAGGCGTACACTTTCACATCAAACACTCTTGAATTTAATTGACATCCATAGCTCCGACTGAAAATATGACATAGAATCTATATACATTGGTACCTCTAGATACGAATGCTTCAAGATACGAAATATCCAAATTAAGAAAGGCCAATTGAAGAAATGTGTGTTTAAAAATACGACCAAAAAATCCAATAATACCAAAAACGTGCATCTGACAACACTGGAAATCACATGATATCATTCAACGCGCTATCAACAGTTCTGCTTTATTTACTGTGTAGTTCAGTGCTTCTCAAACTTTTTAGTATGGCGGACCGGCAGGAATTTTTTCCATTGCACCAGGGACCGGTGCAATATTTTCCATGGACTTACAATTTTTTCTGTCCTTTTTTCATAACTTCTGCGGACCGGCGGCGGATCGCCCACGGACCGGCACCGGTCCGCGGACCACCACTTTGAGAAGCACTGGTGTAGTTGATTCGGTGTTTGTGTCCTAAAGTCGTGAATATTTTCGTGAAATATTTAGACAAGCATAATTTTCATGGTCATGGCGACAACGAAATTAATAGCTGCTAGCGAAGCACAGAGCACAGAATAAAACAAACCCGTAAAAACAAAGTTTTTTACTATAAATCCCTTATATTTGAGTCATAATTATAAGTATTGATTATGTTCCAACGTAACAAATATTTACAGACTGACACCGAGTGATGTCCCCTGTCTTTTAACGGGGGATGGGACGTGAGGGGGTGTCGGCACGACGGTCGACGTCTAAGCGTCAACTCAAACTCACGTGGGAAAAAAACAATAACAAACCGTGAATTTGAATTACATAGTTATATAAGGAAAAACTAAAAATGAATTAATTTAATTACGGTACGATCGATCGATCTGAACTTTTAATACGATGCATTGTTATGTGAGATGGGTCCGTGTGCAAAATTTCAGCTCGATCGGATCACGGAAAGTGGGTCATTTTCGACTTTTGTTTTTCCGCCCACCCAGCCCATGAGATGATGAGATGATGAGACGGCCGCGAAGTTAATATAAGGGATTTAATAAAACAAACCCGTAAAAACAAAGTTTTTGACTATAAATCCCTTATATATGAGACATAACTAACAGTATTGATTATTTTCAAACATTTACAGACTGAATCTGTCTTATCTCAAATTTGCTTCATAACCCTAGGGGGGAGGGGTGGATGGGAGGGGGAGAGGGGAAAAGTCTGGTCACCGATTCGCTTGACTGAGCTTAGAGTGACACGTAAAATGTAAACAAAAGCGCCCCGTCGCTTCGTTGGGTCGCCTCATTGCGTCAGCTCAAAATTTCACATGGGAAAAAAACAATAACAAACCGTGAATTTGAATTACATACCTCATATAAGGATAAACTAAAAATGCATTAATTTAATTACGGTACGTTCGATCGATCTGAAATTTTGACACGATGCATTGTTAGGTCAGACGGGCCAGTGTGCCAAATTTCAGTTCGATCGGATCACGGGAAGTGTGTCATTTTTGACTTTTGTTTTTCCGCCCGCCCATGAGATGATGAGATGATGAGAGAGATGATGAGACGGCCGCGAAGTTAATATAAGGGATTTAAAAATAGGATGCTCTTGGTTGAGAAGAATGTGGGTGATGTTGGTGGAAGTGAGGCGAAGATAATAAACAAATTTACATAAGTTTAAGTATTATTTTACGTATGTTTAGTCTTTAGTGTTGAAATGTACTAATTGACTAAATGTAATTTGTTAATTTATAAGAAATCTGTATAATTTTGAACTTTAAAACTTGAATATCCCCAAACTAGAAAAATGTGAAATGTGTCCATAAAGTACGTCACGCTCCAGAGAGGGGAGGGGTAGTAAGAAAGTGTGACAGTTTGTGACAGGGGGGGGGGCGTCCGGCCATGTATGACGTCACGCTGTTTTATATTAAATTTTGATTATTTTGTTAATAAAAAACAACATTTTTGTTCGAAAGTGTGACGTACTTTAGGGGGGGGGTCTGAGATGTGTGACAGTTTGTGACAGGGGGGAGGGGGTAGTTAAAAATGGTCAAAAATAGCGTGACGTACTTTATGGACGGCCCCATAGCCGTTTCTTCCAAGTGTTTATTTAGAATTGATTCATGTAAAGTATGTACAAAACGTATTGTTTTCATAAAGTGAAATGTTTCGTATGAATGCCGTTATGTTTTCTGCCATCCGCTCCCCCCTCCCCCACCCTTATCACCTTCTCCGACACTTCGTCACATCACCTTGCTGGAAAGGTAAGGGTTCACATTTATTTGTTTACATATTATTGTTCATTATTTTTTTCTGCTTTCATTTGTTCGTTTAGCTGTTTGTGTCCGTTGTTTCATAGTCGTCATAAGTCCTGGGACCTTTGCGTTAGTGTGTGGGGGTGGGGGTGGGCGTGGGGGGGCGTGGAGAGCGCATGAATATATCACAGACAACGATCTCCATATTTGTCTATTTTGAGCGGCTAAGTGGTAGCGCACTGGACTATCGATCCGAAGCAGATCCCGAGTCGCGTGTTCGAGCCCAGGCACTGGCTCGGCCCCTGGGGCATTGTGCTGGCCCTGCTCGTTAGTGGTGGCTAAAAAATTGTGAACGCTACTTCACTTGCCCCATAGTCCGTCATGGACTGGAAAGGGGGTAATTTTTCATTTTTCATTTGCCTACTTTGAGCGGCGGCCAGTAATTCATTCAACCTCAGCCCTGTCCAGTCTTTAATGTTGCCCAGTCAAAGTTTCCTCTGTCGACCTCTTCCCCGGCCCCTTCTACGGGACATTGAAGGATAATTTTTGTCAGGCTGTCATGTCGACGCACATGACCGAGCCATTGCAGTTTGCATCTCTTAATTGTCGCTTTAATGGTTTCTTGACGACCCGCAATGGATGCTATTCTGTTCTGTCCCAGACATACTCTTTAGTCTTTTGTTCTAGATAAGAACAATGAAGAATTTTTCTCATGCATTTATTTTCAAAAGCCTACAGCTTGCTTTGAGTAGTTTTAAGTAATGTCCAGGTCTTGCATCGATACAAGACAATGGTTTTAACGAGGGGTCTGTACAGCTGAGCTTTGTTGGGAGGCACATGTTTTTGTTGGATATATATATATATATTTAATTATATACAATTATATATACATAAATATATATATACATATATATTAGGGGTACGGAAATTGACGATTCATTACTCGATTAATTTTTAAAAATTTGAATTAATTTAATCGATTATAATTTTTTCAAATATTCCTATTTTTTAATAAATTTTTGTTATCTTTTTTTTTACTTAATACTTTTCCCTCGTATTATTATAAATTATTTAGATGTGCAGACATAAACAAAAATTACGACTAATGATAGACACTTAAAATTAAGTATTTAAGTGGAAAGTTGAGCAAACTTTTTATTTTTAAGCCAACTGCGGATGTCAATTAAATCAGACGAATCAGATGCAGTACACCGTGCATAGTCCGAGCTGACGCGGTGCACAGGCGGAGCTGACGCGGTACGCAGGCCGAGCTGACGCGGTACACAGGCCAAGCTGACGCGGTGCACAGGCGGAACTGACGCGGTACGCAGGCCGAGCTGACGCGGTACGCAGGGCGGAGCTGACGCAGTGCACAGGCGGAGCTGACGCGGTACACAGGCCGAGCTGACGCGGTGCACAGGCCGAGCTGACGTGGTACACAGGCCGAGATGACGTGGTACACAGACCGAGCTGACACGGTACCAAGAAGATACTTCCATTCTCATGATGTGGAAACTTCATAACTATCGTTTTCCTGCCTTAGGCAGTTTTGTGCAAACAATTCTTTGTGCACCGGCAAAATCTATTCCGTGCGAAAGGCTGTTAAGTTCTTTAGGATACATCGTCAATAAAATGTCTGCTTCTAGAAAATGTAAACGCTCTGGTTGTCTGCATGACTTGCTAAAGAGATGTCTACTTGCTCACTGTAAAGTGACTGACAGTCAGCATCTACATATATATTTCACCAAAGCGAGTATGTGCAAATGAGCATGACGAATGACCCTCGTTGGCGTCGACCAATGTCTCGAGACCAACAATGGTTCTTGCGTTCAATTGCGTTGTTCCTTCACATGATAACACGAGATACATTTTAATTTTTAAAAACTTGTGTTTGTGCCCGTTATTTTCCCCCTTTTTTGCGAACATGGCTGACCCTCGCTAGTGTCGGACATTCAAGGTTTATGGTTTGCAAGCTAGTGTGGTGGGCAGGTAGATAACCTTAGTGCGAATGTCTGGAGACAATCAATGCGTCGGTGGTTACCCACCCTCCCCTCACTGACGTTCACTCGAGTTGTTTTGATTTCTTCTAGCTGTAGTTTGTGTCCGTTCGTCCCCCCCTTTCTTTGCACTATACATGAGCATGTCTGCGGTGTATGCCACGCCAAGGGGCGTATCTAGCACTGTATCATTTGTATAATTAAACTAACTCTCTACGTTTTTTTAAAAATAAATCAATTATGTCAGTGCTACAGCTTGAATTAACAACATGTTTGTGTCAACTCTAAAGTCAGGTCATGGATTGTTGCAGATCAGATTAAAAAAAATAGTTGGATCTTCACATGCGTTATAATTTATGAAAATTAAGATATTAATCGATTAAAATATTTTCAAGATTAATCGAACAATTTTTTAAAAATAAGTGGCAGCCCTAATATATATAATGAATATTTTAATTACTGCTGTACACTTAGTACAGGTAAGTCTTTAATCCTTTAATACAAAGATAATTTGGATTATTCTCATTATTGTATATAGTCATGAACATTTTGTCTTGATACATACTGACCAACATGAATTACATTATTAATAACAGACTTGAATGAATTTTTTGTTTTAAAGTCATCATTCTGAATTGAATGGGATTCAAAGTTACCATGGGGTAAAGCTTTTTTAAAACGTCCAAATTTATAATGGGAAAAATGTCAAATCGAGCGATAAGGCTCCACCTGGATATAAAGGAGAAAAAACTGTCTACGACGCATACCGCAAGTCCAACCACTGGAATATGCTGATAATAATATAATATTATAATAATATAATATTATAATATTATATTATTAATATTATCATGATAACATTACGACATATTGTCTATAGGAGTAAACTTGACACCAAATTATAACTGCATTATTTGGAAGATATTTCTGCTGGATGGTTTTCAACAATGATTTCTAAATTCCTAATCATCGAGGTCATGTAATTAAATCACTTTTATTCACAGCGTGTGCCGTTGGGGGTAAGTACAATTTAATTGTACCATAGGATAAACAAGGATCTCAAGATAGAATAATCGTGAACTTTTCAATAAAAAGTATGTTTAAAACCATTCGTTTACAGAGACAGTAATTATTTTCTGGCCATAAGTTTTATCTATTCAAAGAATATGCTAGAGTGTATTTTGAACATTTAAAAAGATGATTAGAATCATTTACCACAAACGTATATATATGTATTGGCTTTGCGAATAATTATTTCGATGAAATAAAATAAGCTGGTGTTTGTCTTAATTTGTCTCCGCATCAACCAGCTACAAGTCTAGCGACATTGTCCATTGACGGGACGGGACAGATTCCGTTAGACTCCATTTGTCCGAGCTTGCGGGACGTAGCTCGCATCGACAGCCGGGCCTCGTTCTGTGCAGATAATCTGTCGACGCCAATGGAGGTGGTGGTCAAGAAAAACGGGGGAGTGTTGGTAACGTCGACGTCACACTGTGCAACCTTCACGATCGGAGAGCGCTCGCAGTCTGACGAATACGCCTTCTTATACCACGACGAGTGTTATAAAGGCCCAACGCTAATATGCGGTGAGTTATAAGAGACAGTTGATAATATGCCGTGAGGAATAAGAGACAGTTGATAATATGCCGTGAGTTATAAGAGATCGATAATTATAGACGGTTAGGTCTAACCGTCTCACACATACTTTGGGTAAAGCACTTTCAAAAGTGTAAGTCCCGCACGAAGTGCATTGTCGTAACATGTTCATGTCATTTAGTGTTACCCTCTGATATGGTGTCTGCATGTTTATACCAACATATGAGCATATCCTAGGTGTTAGCCTCTCATATACGTTTCTTAGTTTAGGCGCCAATTAATCTAACTTCTCACGCAGTCTCTGCCAATAAATAGTAAAGTAATGAAATCGTTGAAATTACTTTTCACGAAATTCAATTAAGTATGGGGTTTTCAATAACTTTTTGTATTTACTCTATGATCCACTTAAGCAGCACAGAATGAGCCTAAAGTTAAGGCCGATAAACTATCAAGAAAAAATAATAAACAATATAATAGCCCAAGTCAATGGCTGGCTGGATGGCTCCAAAACGCTATGACGTCATTGTTTGAGCTTGTATTTTAATACAAGGTGTGCATCAGGAGGTGTGCAAAATTAAAAAAAATTCTAAAAGATTCTTTAAAAAATATTAAATGACATTATAGTTTTAGCTTATATTTTAATTTTGGAAAAGGGAACGATGTAAAAAGAGGATTTGAGGATTTATAATTATAAAATACTTTGTGTACATTTCAGGAAGTTTAATATTTTGTATTTATCAAACAAGGATAAGTTACTTGGGCTTTTTACCACAAAAAAAAAGAAAAAAAAAGAAAAAAAAAGTGGGTGCCGTAGTCGCCCTAATTCCCTTAGCTTTAGATATTTTGCTATTATTTACCTTGACATATTTTGAAAGAGAGATTTTAAAAATGTGTAACCCAAAAGATGTTTTTAACGAAATAATTACTCATTCCCATTGTTTCTTCTTTACAGTTAACGATTCTACGGAGAGTTATACGAACAGTCAGGGTTCGTATCACCAATATTAAAGATCAATTTTTTAAAAAAATATTCATATAAATACCAGTAACAAGAATAAGGCATTTTACCGAAGTAATGACTCATTCAATTGTTTTGTCTTCTCAGTTAACGACTCGACGGAGATTTATTCAAACGGTAAGTATGCATATTGATATTTCTGAAACAATTTTTGAATAATACTGCGAGTATTTATATTTCTAAACTAAAAATCATATGTGTTTACAATTACTCTCCCCCCCCCCTAAAAAAAAAGATAAATAAAAATAAAATAAAATAAAATAAAAAATAAAAAATTCTTAATTATATTTTAGATAACATTTTTTAAAAATCTACCTTCCTTTTACACGTTTATTTCGCTACCTACATTTATTTCGTTTTACATCGACCGAAGAATATATAATACTTGATAATTTTTTTTTGTAGAAAAAGAAGAACAATCTGGGTAAACCAAAGTATTTTAAATTCGTTTAATAGATGAAACTTTAAAATTTCTTTCAATTTTTTCCCCGCACAACAGAAAAAAATTTCTCCCAAACTTCAAAGTCTACCAAACCTGTATTTATTTCTGAACACCTTCCATCGACTTCCGATGCTTTCACATCACCAACAACTATAGAACCACCAAGGAAGTCCATACGTAAGTAAGCTGAAAAGTTAAGAGTGCTTCCAACGATATTTTATCTTTTTGGTAGCGAGGATTTCACATGCCCTTGACATTAAGTTTGATTTTTATTTTCTGTTAGCGAGCCACCCAGCATTCGTTAGACCGTTCGCCACTCAGAACCCGTTAGATGAGACCGTTAGCCGTTAGCCACTCAGAACCCGTTAGATTAGACCGTTAGCCGTTAGCCACTCAGAACCAGTTAGATTAGACCGTTAGCCACCCAACACTCGTTAGATCGTTAGCCTCCCCGCTACACTTGTACTTATTGTACTTCCGTATAAAATACGAAAAACAAACCGCCACATTTACTGAATGCTTCTAAACAATATGTTATCTTTCTCCTGTTGATATTTTCAAACAAGACTTAAATTTATGACGCAGTAACGGAGTCTTTTAGAATATGAATTTATGTTTAAAAGAGCCTGTGACAAACAAGTAAACTTTTTTTAAAAAAAATAATTAAAAATCGTGCACTTTCTTGTAATGAAGCACACAGAGGAAGTGATGAAATGAAGTGCCTGAAAGTTGGTTTCATAATAAAAGAAAACAATAATAATAAAGAAATAAATTAAATCCACCCAGTGGCAGTAATCAAATATGAAATCAACACGCCCCAAAGCTAATGTTCACCAAATAGTTATAAAATGTTCATCTTCCCCTCAAAACTGCTTCTATTGTTTATTTTGTAACCCTTTTGTTTTAATTCTAACCTTTGACATTTCTTTATTTCACAGTTTCTGTCCTTAAAATTTTTCTGATTCCTGTCGCGTTGATGTTCCTCGCTTATGGCGTTGTCTTCGCCATTAGTAAGTAGAGAGTTTGTCATATGGACTTAAGACAGTTCTTGAGCTCACAACGGGGTAACAACTTTATGAAATTCGTGTATACTATCCATCCATCCATCCATCCATCCATCCATCCATCCATCCATCCATCCATCCATCCATCCATCCATCCATCCATCCATCCATCCATCCATCCATCCATCCATCCAACCATCCATCCCTCTATCAATCCATCCATCCATCCATCCACCCATCCATCCATCCATCCATCCATCCATCCATCCATCAATCGATCCATCAGGTGCCGTGCCCAGAGGCGTAGGCGGTCATGCCTCTCCACAGCTCTCTGTATTTGGTCTTGGCCAATCAACTCCGCTGGTGATTGTGCCCCATGCCCTCTTGTCAGCCCATGTGCAGCATCTTTTCTGTCTGCCTGCCTCGATCCCTTTTGCACTCGATCTTTCCTGTTGTTATCGTGTGTTCCAGCCTGCCTCGCCTCATGATGCGTCCAAAAAATCTAGATTGTCTTTTTCTAAAGCTAGACATAATTTTCATTGTCTAGCCTAATTCTTTTAGAACCTCTTCGTTACGACTCTTCTCCGTTAATGGTAATTTTCGTAAAAATTCCGATTTCCAAAAAATATGCAGACGCAGGAGCTTATAGCCTGCTCATAGAACCATTTGGACAAACTCACTTTTATAAATATATTTTTTTCTAACGTGTAAACTTAATAAAAAGGTTGAAGAAATTGTAAATAAACGTATCATTTGTTATTTTTTGTTCATTATTCTGCAGAGTGTAAACTAAAGTATGTGGCTAAAAATGGTGAGAAGTGTTTCCACTCCCATGATAATGAATATTTTCAGTTGGTTTCAAACTATTTTCTGACATTTTGACAGTAATTTATCTTACCGTCATAGTGCGTTTTTGTTGTTGTTTTTTGTTGTTGTTTTTAAACTTTGTTATATACATTGGAATTGTTTGTTTTTAAACTTTGTTATATACATTGGAATTGTTTGTTTTTAAACTTTGTTATATACATTGGAATTGTTTGTTTTTAAACTTTGTTATATAAATTGGAATTGTTTGTTTTTAAACTTTGTTATATACATTGGAATTGTTTGTTTTTAAACTTTGTTATATACATTGGAATTGTTTGTTTTTAAACTTTGTTATATACATTGGAATTGTTTTTTTTAAAACTTTGTTATATACATTGGCATTGTTTTTTTTTAAAACTTTGTTATATACATTGGAATTGTTTTTTTTAAAACTTTGTTATGTACATTGGAATTGTTTGTTTTAAATTGACGGCTTACAATAAAAGTTCACAGCAGTTCCAAAAAAAAAGTAATAAAATTTGTTTTAAAAAGAACCAAAGCTATAGCCTGTTTGATCCCATCTATATTAATTTACTGCCATATTTATCTATAGGCTTATAACGTCACACTGTCGTTATGTTGTTTTTTTTTAATGCTGTGGCAAAATTTGTTCTTATAACTTGAAAACGTGGTTCTCATGTAGTTACAATTTTGATTCTCACAACGGTAAAGAGTGGTTTCATAAAATTTGACAATGCAGTTTCATATAGCATAACACTATTGCATCTGCTATCACAGCATAAGGTACCATTAATGAATCACGAAATATGGGGAGGAACTAACCTACTCAACCAGCCTCGGTTCAAGACCAGACGGCTTACACATACTGTTATTTGACTTTTGTTTCGAATTAACTTTTGGATTGATAGATCGACTGTCTCAAAGACCATTTACTTCCACACAGACTTCACCATATCAACAATGTCTCCTATAATAAGAGAAAATGGTAAAGACATTAAAAATAAAGTCTTTAATTCCAGGAAGGGAATCGATGACGTCAAGAAGTGAAAAAAGAACCAGGGTGTCAGGTACGTATTAATATTTTAATCGCGTACAACAACATTGTAGAAGTGTGAGTGTGCTTGTTACGAGAGGGTTATTTTTTAAATTTTTTTTGCCAATTCCTTCGAAACTATTTGAACCGAGCTGTGTCACCCACGCATGTGTAAAGAAAGTAGATATGCATATCTTCGCATTGTTACAAATAATGCCAGTATGTTTTGAAGCAATTAACGAATGGAAAGTTACTACTGTGATGATAAAGAAAGTTGGTCATTTCGAGATATTATGGTGAAATCATTTACTTGTTAGGTGTTTTTTTATGATACCGAAACAAATTGACTAACGTTCTATGGATTCCCCCCCCCCACTTATATAGAGGTAACAAACGTGTATAATCGGGAAGCTTAATTGTTAAGGCTTTAATAATTTATATTTTAAATGTAGTTGTAGTTTGAAGAGACGCAATCACTTCCCACAGGTAAGATGACTTCATTCTTTGAGGACATCGTCTGTGTTGCTCATGGGTGTCCCAGCATTTCCCAAGAAGGGCCGTATTCCAATTAAGTACAAATATGCGCGGGCCAGATTAAGATAATAAGCAAACATAAGATACGCTGAGCCCAAGTGTTAGGCTTTTCTAAATATCTGATTTCAGCATAAAACATTAATTTAAAAAATGAATGAATAATGGCAAATTTATAGTAAACGAAATATTTTTTTATGCTACATACCTTGCAATAAATAAAATTGTCGAAATATAATTAGAACGTAAATTTTGCTTAAAAATGGCGATCAAAAACAGTCCTATAATTTTAAGTAAACCGACATCAAATTTATTTCTTTTTCCAAGTTGTAAAAAAAATAAAAAATAATAATATAATAGCCCAAGTCACAGGTTGGAAGGAAGGATCCGTAGGGCTATG
Source organism: Ampullaceana balthica (assembly GCA_944989445.1). Lineage (NCBI taxonomy): Eukaryota > Metazoa > Mollusca > Gastropoda > Lymnaeidae > Ampullaceana > Ampullaceana balthica. The sequence goes on along the minus strand of CALYLW010000140.1, from coordinate 252,113 downwards.
ACGTCATTTTTTGACGTTTTTCAGTTCCATTTATTGTTTTATCTTTGATCAATGAGTAGTGCCGAGATTCTGACGTCATGTTTCAGTTCTATCTATTGTTCAATGATCTATGTTCAATGCTTACATTTTTTTTCCATACATGTATTTCAACTCACTGAACGGCCTGTCTGTCTGCCAGAAATGTCGTCTGCTAGGTTAAACCCCCGGATACCAATCTCCGATGAAAATAGAGGTTAACGAAACAAAATAATTAAAAGTAATTAACATGTTATTTGATTTTTAAAAAAAAATACTTTGACTTCTCTTGGACAGGAACACCATTATCATTCGATTGATTTCAAAATTAAATCTCAGTTTACAACAGCAAAATAATTTAAAATATAAATAAATAAATAAAAACTGCAGAAGAAATGTAACAGCTGGTCCTAACATGGCTCTACTCACGAAGCTTCGGACACGAAGTTTGTGAATCGTAATTTTGTCTAATAAATTTATGTAAGTACATTCCTATCGTGTATAGGGTACGGAGTCCAAGGGAAATCAAAAATTTTGAAAATATGTTTTAAAAATATTTTTATAGTGTTTTACCGTATGATATGTGATTTAAAAAAAAACTAAACGACTAAACTTAATAGTCTGGATTTCAATTCTTTTTAATTTAGAATCCAAAATATTTTTTAACGTAGGTTTACCATTGTTATGTATTTTTCATTTTATATTTGATCAGTTATAGCTTAACCAAAAAGCAATTTGAGTGAAGTATAAAGTTGTATACTTTGAAAAATTAATTTTCGATTTGATTATTTATCTAAAATTAACTTTACTTGCATCATGCTTACTGTGTATGCGTTATTTACATCACGCAATTATCTTAAATTAAAATGTTTATGTTTTCCTCTCAGACTAGAAATTTGTTGTAACATCCTTACTATGAGAGGCTAACCAACCTTTAACCATGATGATGAACTGATGTAACGTGTCAACTTGTACGAGAGGAGTTCAATCTTTTCCAATGGATATTTGCATTTATACAGACCTTTAAAAATAAAATTTAAAATAGATTATCTTACTTTGTAAAATTTTAACACATATGTATTATCTTTCTAGATGATTTGTATATTGTTACGGTGATTTGATACAGAAATTTACCAGTATGATCCCAAGCATAATAGTTATATACATAAATTCAGCTGCCAGACTAGATCTTAAGGCAAAAAAAACATGACCATGCTACTCCACTACTTTAATCACTTCATTGGCTGCCTACACAAGCCCGAATTCATTACAAACTGGCCGTTCTCTGTCGCAACTTCTTTTCTTACTCATGCGCTTCCTATCTTACTGAACTTTTGTCGGTCTACTCACCCAGTCGAAAGCTACACTCTTCAGCAGACACACGCATTTTCTATGTTCCTTAGACACACACTAAAACATTTCGTGAAAGGTCGTTCTATTTTTGTGCAGCCAAACAATGGAATTCTCTACCATTACACATCCGTATTATTTAAACAACCATGTCCTTCAAGACTGCACTTAAGGCACATCTTTTAAAATATATTTTCAAAATAAAATTTAAAAAACATTTCTTTTAATGATTAACATAGCTTATGTGTAATGTACAGTAATTCAGAGGCGGCACTAGGGTTGGTGTCACCCGGGGCGGTTGCTCATGGTGTCACCACTTCACGACTTAAGGGGCCGTCCATAAGTGACGTCACACGAGGTTGCCGATATTTACCCCACCCTCCCCCAGCGTCATACTTTGTCACAAAAACTTAGACCCCACCCCTTTTTTACGATATGACGTCACAAAGCTTCGACACCCCTCCCCCAATCCGTATTTTCTCAGTAAAAATTAGCATGATGCAAATTATTTTTTGTCATTTAAATATGTATTTAGGGTAAGTCTGCACTGTAATATCGTAACACGCGTGAAGTCATTGAAAACGTAATAAAATAAATGGTAAACAATAAAATATTTAAGTGGAACTTTTATTTAAAGTTTCGCGTTTTTTATGTGACGTCACATTTCTTAAACACCCCCCTCCTCTTACCACATCGTCAAAGATGCGTGGACCCCCCTATGGCGGATTAAAAGGGGTGTGCTGAACGTGCTAAAGGCCCCAATAATTTAAGGGTCCCCAAACTTTTTATGAATTATAGTGTATAATAAAGATGCAGGCCATTATGTTTGTACGAATCCCTGAAAATGCCTTGGACAGTCATACGGCAATGCTGCAAATGAGTAGGAAGTATAACGGAAACCAGGCTATTCTTCGTGAGAAGTGCATTGTAGCTCATTATGTGCCGTGCACAGCTCATTCCTTTAATTTGGTTGGGAAAAGAGCAGCAGGTTGTCCTACTGCGGTCAGATTTTTTGTCTTCTGCAAAATCTTTATACCCGACTTGTTGCAACTACTCATCGTTTACAGCAGGTACTTCAAAAACATATGAGATTGATATATGCTAACAAAGCCTTGTCCGACACAAGATGGTCAGCCTGCCATTATGCTGTAAGGTCTGTTAATAGCTCATACTATGAGAATATCGCAGCACTGGAAGAATTAGCAACGAATGAAAATCAGCCAAGCGACTGCCGACTTGAAGAAGGAGGATTTCTAAAGGAAATTGAACAACCGGAAGTCACTATTTTACTTGAAATTTGGGAAACAATTTTAGAAAGGAAGTCTCTCATTGAGTTTGTTAAAAAATAGCATTCTTAATTGTATTCCTATGAAGACAAAGGAAAGGAAAATTCCGTGGTAAAAACAGTGTAAACAATCTTCAATACTATCAAACAAAAAAGAAAGTGTCAGTTTGATAAAGGGACATCGACAAAACAGTTTTCTCCTGATTCAAGATTGAGGCATTTCTGGTAATCATTGACAAACTTTCTTAAGCCCTACAACATTAGTTAGGTGCATATAAATACATCCATGAGAAATTTGGCTTTCTTACAAACCTAACTGAGCTCAGCACTTTCGCCACCCGATGGGCAGCAGCCAAGTTAATGGAAGAACATTCAAGTGATTTCGAAAAAGGGGTCGGGTAAATCCGAAGCAACCGTTTCGTCCCCTCAATTTACAAGCAACGCCATCGAACGGTGCCGGTTTAGGACCAGGAGCGCCAGTACGGATTAGCAAAAAGTGCCGCGAAGAACGCATTGGACGCCAGCTCTGAGGAAACCTTCCAGTGGGGGTTGCACCCTAGGTAGGTCTTTGATGATCCCCCGGTCTGCGGCGGTCCTTACCATGGAGACCCGTGTGCTTTGCCGGGATGGCGCCAAAGTGGTAGCGGGTCGTAGTAGGAAATTCCACCACCTCCTTGTGAGGGCAACTTAGTGGGAGGCATCTTCGACTGTATGTCCTGGGTGCAAGAGGTGGCCACTTCAGAAGCGACCGCTTTTTGGGGGGTTCCTCAGCTGTTACGTCCCTTTGGTGGACAGATGGCTAAGGGGGTCATCCGGGAAGACCCATAAAGAGCACTAGGCTCGGGGCTTCTGATTTTCTTCCACATGAAGGTTCATGAGTGATTTCGAAGACTGCTTACCTTCAGAATTAGTCCAATTTTCAGAACTCTTAAAAAAGTTATTGTCCAGCCCCAGGCTCAGGGTAAGGAAACGGAATTAGCACAAAGCGAAACTCAAAAAACTTGCACAGAGCTAAAAATTTTGCTGCTTTTGAATGAGCTATATTTCACACAGTCCTTTACAAATGTACACATCGCACTTCGCATCTATCTTTCAATGATGACATCAAACTGCAGCTGAGTGCGATCCTTTTCAAAGTTGAAAAGAATATATAATGAGTTAGAATTTGCATGGGACGAAAAAGGTTGAATATGCTCTCTCTCTAATGAGCATTGAAAAGAAACGTGTAAGCTTACTCAGCTTTATTGACTTGATTGAAAACTTCGCCATTTGAAAAATTCGCAAACGAAAATTGTAGGTTGAAATAATAATCATACATATTTGTCAATAATTTTTGTTATTTCAAATAGAGAAAAGAATTCGTTACCTCATGATTTTTTTTTAAATACGGAATAACGCGTAATACTATTCTTTACGGGGGCGCGTTCGTAAGCACTAAACAGCGTAAGTCGGGATGGGACCGTCGTAACCAGAGGACTACCTGTATATTAACATGCATATCTATGCTTTCACGCCTTTAATAAATATATATATAAAAAATATTAACTCAAAGACATTGAAATCATAATTTTCCCCAAGAAAAACATCAACAAAAAAAACCCCATCTTTTGATTTTTTTCTTTGGGGGGAGGGGGGTGGTGATAAAAATCTTATTCCCCCACACCACTGTGGTGGAGGGAGTCGTGAGGTGGGATTCGTTCATGCTGTCGGTGTGTCCAAGCCCAAATGGCTTTATATCTTTTAAAACAGAAGACACTGCCTCTTTCATTCCAGCCTTTTTTAAAGATCTCTCTGCTGCGACTATTTCTTTTCTTTTTTTCCTAATTTGTTTTAATGTTGTTTGTGTGTTGGGACTGTTTTATTATTGCAAGTTAACTGATATTTTTTTAATAAGAATTTTCTTGTTTAACGTTTTTCATTGTATTTCTTAATTTCTTTCTAGATTAAAAAATTTGTCATCTTTTGTTTTCTGACATAAAATCGTACACAGTAAAATTTTAGGCTCGGGTGTCACCTCCTGATGGGTGTCACCCGGGGCGGCCCACCCCCCCCCCGCCCCCCCCCTAGTGACGCCACTGCAGTAATTTATGTGTTTTTTATGGTATGAATGTTTATTTAATACACTTATGTATGTTATTATCTTCATGTAAAACGCTGTGAGCCCGGTTCCTTATTGGTATATAGCGTTATATAAATTATCAATTAATTATTATTATTATTATACAAAAATACCAGGCTCTAAATACTGACAAAATAGATGTTTCGATTACAAGCTTGAAATGACATACTGTCATTAACAAAGGCAGAAACATTTCCTGGTTGGCTCGAACAAACAAACATTAAAAGAGTTACCAAGCTCAGAATGCAGCAAAGCTACGTTACCATTCACCCGTGTCAAAGTGGTTTATTGACCTACCAAAATGAAACCATTTAAATTTAATAGATATACACGAATGGGAATTCAACCATAACCTATCACTCTGCGTTGTCAGAATGGGAATTAATAAATAAATATACACGAATGGGAATTCAACCGTAACATATCACTCTGCATTGTCAAGCGTAGTTTAAAGATGTTTGATGTGTCATCCAAAGATGTTTGTTTTGTTGTCACGGACATTATTAAGTAAACTTTAGAAAGCCATGACCACGTAAAGCTGTTCTGTTCTTTGGTTAAAGAATATTGCGTCAATTCCAGACGGGAAAGATGTTAGGCGCGTGATGAGGTATGGGAAATGTGAAAAAATCAAATAAGTGATGAAGATGGAAGCTTTCACGTCATCGAAAGATCATAGATCTGACTTCCACATTACTCTGTGCCTTAAATACCAGAGTAATAGAGGGGGGGGGGATACATTGAACCAGATAGTGCATGATCTGTTGGTGTGGTGTCCTGGGTTGATGTTGGTGGTGTATATGTTTGATGTTGGTGGTGTATATGTTTGATGTTGGTGGTGTATATGTTTGATGTTGGTGGTGTATATGTTTGATGTTGGTGGTGTATATGTTTGATGTTGGTGGTGTATATGTTTGATGTTGGTGGTGTATATGTTTGATGTTGGTGGTGTATATGTTTGATGTTGGTGGTGTATATGTTTGATGTTGGTGGTGTATATGCTTGATGTTGGTGGTGTATATGTTTGATGTTGGTGGTGTATATGTTTGATGTTGGTGGTGTATATGTTTGATGTTGGTGGTGTATATGTTTGATATTGGTGGTGTATATGTTTGATATTGGTGGTGTATATGTTTGATATTGGTGGTGTATATGTTTGATATTGGTGGTGTATATGTTTTATTTTGATGGTGTATATGTTTGATATTGGTGGTGTATATGTTTGATGTTGGTGGTGTATATGTTTGATGTTGGTGGTGTATATGTTTGATGTTGGTGGTGTATATGTTTGATATTGGTGGTGTATATGTTTGATATTGGTGGTGTATATGTTTGATATTGGTGGTGCATATGTTTGATATTGGTGGTGTATATGTTTGATATTGGTGGTGTATATGTTTGATATTGGTGGTGTATATGTTTGATATTGTTGGTGTATATGTTTGATGTTGGTGGTGTATATGTTTGACAGAGCACCCTCTTCACTCTTCACGCATGGACACACCTCTCGAAATACATTATCGAAGTGTTAATTGTGATCACTTAAAAAAGAATAATAGCTTTAAAAGTTCAATTTCACTGAAATTTCATCGATTTACTTATTATAAACATCCTTTTTTTTAAAGTCTTTACTTTTAAAGAAATCAGTATTTATACTAACAATGATACAGGACTTAGAAGTCAGTTGCTATTTTATAAAGTTTAGAAAGGAAGAAAGTGGAAACCTCCTTACAAAAAGAAGACTCGAAAGAAAGACGTATTTACGGGAACACTGTCAAGTGAATGAGAATTTCCGGAAAAAAAACACCACCCCACCAATTTGAACACAATCCCTCCTGTTTAGACAAAAATCAAGATACACAAACGATTAGTGTGATTAAAACCATAAATGCTTAGACAAAAACACTGGACATTGTTCAAGTACAAGAGTTATCTTCTTGTCAAAGCTACTATACAATACGATAATTTGTATAACTTTATCGCCCAAGTAAATTATTTCAAATGTATTATAAATTTTACTAGAAATCAAAATGGTCATTAAGATTTCATCGATAATGAATCGTTCATTTAATCGTTTGCGTTTAGTTTAGACTTTTAAGGGTCTGGAAATGTTAAAGTTATTTCAATAGATTCCATGAGTGACAGTTGTCATAGAGTGACAGTTGTCATAGAGTGACAGTTGTCATAGAGAGACTGTTGTCATAGAGTGACAGTTGTCATAGAGTGACAGTTGTCATAGAGTAACAGTTGTCAAAGAGTGACAGTTGACATGCGCGCTCGGCTGGCGTACCGAGGGTCACCGGCTCGATTCACCATGAAGGCAGGGCTTTTTTCCCGGGGCCAAAGGTGTCCCTGAGTCCACCCAGCCCCGAATGGGTACCATTACCATTCACTTGTTAGGGAAAAAAGGGGGGGGGGCTTTGCGCTGAACCCTCATATCTGTGATAGGTGAACGCGTGCGTCACTTGCCAACAGACCGGCAGGGTCGGTCGACGCAATAATCTTCAGTATAGAAGGGGCATCTGTAATAGTTAAATAAAATAAGATAAATGCACGTCATCATTGGGGTGAGCAGCAGATAATTAGTATGTCCTTTGGCCTGAAAGAGCAATTTAATTTTAATATAACATTTAATATAATATGTCATATAATTCTATTTATGAAATTTTTATGGACACTTGTTGTTAAAGATAGAGCAATGGAAAAATCTATTTTGTAGCATTTTTGAAAAATGTCACTTGTCGGTTGCAATGTTAATTGTAAGATAGCATTAAAACGTGTCTGTTTAGGCGAGCTTGTGTCATATCATGGTAAGGGACATACAATCTGAAACCAAACAATATATTTGTAGACTGCAGTAAGGCATTTAGATAAATTATTATATGTTGTTATAGCAGGGTATATTTAGGCCTGAAGTCCGTGACATCTTGTCAGGCCTTTACATGACCTGTTTAAACAACATTTATTTATTAAAAGAAAATAGACAACAAATAATTATTATTTTAAAGTATTGGCGATTTTAATCACAGCACCAGTTTTCCTTAAAAAACCTTGAATTCCTTGACAAGATATTGTGCATGTTTGAGAGCTAAAGCTTGGTTTGCTCAAATGTCTGTGTGTGTCACCTACGGCGGTCCTCACATCTGAAAGCGAGGCGTTCATGCTGAGGCATTACCTCCATTTGTTGCTGCTGATGGGAATCATTGGAGTGGACAGTGACGTCAACAAGTGTGACGGTAAGTCAATCTCATCGTCACTACACGTGACTCTACATTTGACTGACTGATGACTCAGCATTAAACATTATTATCAGCTGTCTCTAATGCCAGATCTAAGCAAATATCTAGGGGCCATAATATCTGACGAAGGCTGAAAGCCAGAAATTCTTGACAGAGTGGCCCAAACAATGGCAGCATTGAGTAAACTAAAGCACACCTGGCAACGCAAGAAGCTCTCCCTGAGATCAAAGATCCGGCTAATGTGCTCTCTGGCTTTGTCGGTCTTCTTGTATGGTTGGGAGGCTTGGACGCTCACTGCAGACCTCCAAAGAAGAATCAATGAGCTAGAGATGAGATGTTTCAGAAAGATATTGAACATCTCCTACACAGCGCACATCACAAACGAAGCGGTCCGCAACACAATAAGTACTGTCATTGGCCCCTACGAGGACCTTCTCACCTACATTAAGAAGAGGAAATTACGATGGTACGGACACGTGACAAGAACTGGAGGTCTCGCAAAAACTATATTGCAAGGCAGCGTCCAGGGAGGAAGGAAAAGAGGCAGACAAAAGAAGAGATGGGAGGACGATATCAAAGAGTGGACCGGCCTGTCATTCAGCGACTCTCAAAGGGCAGCACAGGACCGGGACAAATGGCGAGAGATAGTGAGCAGTTCACTATGGTGCCCCAACGACCCAACAATGGGTTAAGGTATAGTTCAAGTTCAAGTTCAAGCATCAGACTCTGACAAAAACTCTATTTAATAGACTATTCTGATCAGTACAAATTAGACTGGACTTCATCAACAACTCTTAGGCCTTCACACTATCATCATAATGTGAATAGGAATTGTCATTTAATTTTAATGGTGCAAATATATCAGCAGAACTTTGGGGTACTCGCATGAAATTTGTTTTTATTTTTATTAGGGCTTCGGAAATGTACATTAATTAATCGATTTATCGATAAAAATTTAAATCCATTAAAGTTAATTTGATCGATTAAAATCGATTAAAAGTTAAGATCATATATTTCATATTTGTTTTTTCTATATAATAATAATTTATAATAATTGTTACTTACATTCTTTAAACCTCGTATTATTATTTATTTAGACGTGCTAATGTAAACAAAAAGTTTTTTCTTCCTTATTAATTACATAGCAGAACGAATTTGCTTTGTTTTGACATTATTTGGTTCAAGTGATAAGTGGGTCTTATTGACAATATAACCAGCCAAGCTGAACAATCGTTCACATAGCTTTAGATTGTCTCAGCTGAAGTTTCTGATACTGTAGTGGATGTTTGGTATGCAGGGGATATGTAAGCAAAATGTTAGAACCATGGTAGCAATGCGCATATATTTGACCGACGCCACGCAGGAGTTTAGAATCACCGCGCAGCAAATTTGTTAAAATATTACATAAAAATGGACGTTGTGCAACTTTGCACATGAGACTTTTTTAAACTTTGCACATGGACCAACGAAGCTTTGAATTAGAGGGAACATTGCATGGTAGGCAAACGATTTCTCTCAAGGGACACAATAACCTTTATCAACATTTTGAACATTTACGTCAGTCAATAGTTTAAAACCAAAATGTTCGTGTAATGGTCTGGAAATTAGTTTATATTTATCGGCCAAAATATTTTACTTTTTGACTTCCAGAACATTTATAAGAGGTGGGTCGACTAATCGTTAAAAAATTGTAATCGGTAAAATTTTTAACGATTAATCGAGAAATTAATCGTTAATTTCCGCAGCCCTATTATATATTAATGAAATTGCCTTGTATCTGGATTAAACTTATATAAACAGACTCTTTTAATTCTTCTAATTAAAAAATTAATTATATTTAAACATATTTCATTTAAACAATTATAATATTTTTATTATGTTTGTGGCCCTTGCGGGTTTCTTATCATACAAATGTCAATATGATTTTACAGTTTTTCTTTTAAAAAGAAAAATCTTACTTCCCCCATCCCACTGTGGAGGGAGTAAAGTCGGGTGGGGAGGGAAGGTGTCTCCTCTCACGAGCTTGTGTCGGTATGTCAAAGCAAGTTGGCTTCCTTTCATATGAAACATAGACACCGCCTCTCTGTCCTGTCAAGCCTACTAGCCGGTATGGCTGATCCCCCCACCCCTCAATATCTACATTGTCCTTGATTAATCGGCGCCTATTACGCCATTTTCCATAACTCAAAAACTCCGTAAGTCGATTTATTTTAAAGTTCGACTTAGAGAGGTCCGAGTTTATTTATTTAAATACAAAGTAATTTTTTTTAGAGATTTATTGGCGCCCTTTTGATTTGGCACCCTTGGCACCCATCCCGATGCCAAACCCGTTGTTACGCCACTGCCTGTCTGTCCGCAAAATTTCAAATTTTCCAACGTAATTTTAAACAATTTCTGATGGTCCTAGAGATCTCAAAATTTTACCACAGATCGATCTTGGATGAAAATGCATTGTGTAAAAATTTCAGATCGATTGAATGTACGGTAATTAAATTAATGCCTTTTTAGTTTATCTCTATATATCATCTGTATCCGTCTGCTATTGTTGACATCCAAGTGCCATCCGAGTTCACCACAGCCATCGATGACCACATCCCCGTGTTTAACAGCAAAGGAAGTTCAGTCACGTTCAATCTGTAAATGTTTGTCGCGCAATGCGTATTATATTGAACATAATTAATACTTCTATAATCAATAATGCGTATTATATTGAACATAATCAATACTTCAATAATCAATAATCAAAAGGAAGCGACAAAACTCACGATAGCATACACTTAGACTAAAAAGAATAAAATAAATAGAGGTAAAACAAAAAATATTTTTAAAAACCACGTTTTTATAAGTGGACTAAAAACAAGAACATAATTTAAAACTTATAAGTTCAAGTACTTTAATTTAATATGACTAAAACGAGGGGATGACGCTTATGAGGTTTTACACATGCAGTTCCCTCATTCTCTGACTTAAAGATCTCTCTTTTGCCTTCTAAACTATAAATTTTTAATTATTATACCAATCACCCACCTAACGTTTTAGTCATATTAAATTAAAGTACATGTACTTATAAGTTTTAAATTATATTCTTCTTTTTAGTCCATTTATAACTATGTTGTTTTTAAAATATTTTTTTTTAATACCTCTATTTATTTTTTAAATTCTGTTCATGTTTCTTTTTAAAATTAAAATGAAAAAGAACCGTTTAAAAAAAACACGTTTTTGACTATAAATCCTTTATGTAAGAGACATAACTAAAAGAATGTTCATTATAATACGCAGCGCAAGACCATCCAAAAATACAAAATTGCAGTTGTGTCGTAAAACGTGTTTAATATAATGCGCGACGATCAGGAATATGTTTATAAAAAGTGTTGCCAATAAGAAAGTTCGTTCAATATAATACGCACCGCGACGCTCTATCTCAAAAAATAACATGATACATAGAGATAAATAAAATGATCTAAAAATTCAATAATTTTATTATGGTAAATGCGATTTATTTCAAATTTTGACACATAGTTTTTATCATCGGCACAAAACTGCCTGCAAAATTTCAGCTCGCTAGCTTACGACGAAGTGAGTTAAAAATCGATAAAAAGTTTTGGCAACAAGCAAGCAAGCAAACAATCAACAAAACAGAAGCCACGAGTTAATATAAAGGATTTAAAAAACGCATTTTCCATTAATTATATTGCTATGTTTTTTCAGTTTTATTATATTTTTTTAATGAAATGTAAGACAAGGTGGTAATTATTCAGTTAAAATTTTACAAATATTTTGTTTAAAAAAAAACAAGATTTTTTGTATTAAAACTTTATACATTTGTCTGAATCATAACAGGAAAAACTTTACGGACTTTAACACTTGACAGTGGTCCAGATGTTTTGGGCCGTGGATGTCCGCTGAGATTGAGGCCAGGAATTTACTATACTATGAGCTTCTGTATGCACGACTATTACAAACCACTGATTCGAATGACGTTTGGGAAAGACACAATCGACATAATGAATGGACTTAGCAGAAAACAGTTGTGCGTTACAAACACGTATTTTATTCCAGAACGCGACACCATTCTCTATCTGGAAGCCTACGATTCTTGCAAACGGAATGATACCTATTCGTGTCTTATCCAAGGTAGGAGGCCCCATCGGGTTCTGTCCTTGTTTTTTTTTGGAATCTTTTAATAGATATATGACCCCATAATGATCTGCGTAATTGATTGTTAGCAAATGTACACGACCTCATAAGGTTCCTCATATTCATGTGCTAACCAAGATCTGTGACCCGAATAAATATTTAGAAGTGAAGACCAGTATTAAAGTTGAGTGACCCAATTGGAGACTTGCAGTTAGAAATCTAATTGTTAATTGTCGCTTTAATGTTTTCTTGATGACCCCCATTGGAGGTTATTCTGTCCAAGATATACTCTTTAAGTATTGTGTTCTAGATTGGGAGTTCGGAAAATTTTTCTCATGCATTTGTTTTAAAATGCTTGCAGCTTGCTTTCAGTGGTTGCCAGTAGTGTTCAGGTCTCACATCCATACAGGACAATGTTCAACCACGGGAATATGCTTAGAATAAAATTCTCATGATAATATTATGACACTTGTTCTCTAGGATTAAACTTGACACATAATTATTATTGCATTATTTGGAAGCTATTTCTGCTGGATGGTTCTCAACAATGATTTCTAAATTCCTAAACATGGACGTAATGTAATTAAATCCCTTTTATTCCCAGCGTGTGTCCATGGAGGTAAGTACAATTTAATTGTACCATAGGATACACAAGAATTTTAAAATAGTATAATCATTTACTTGTCAATGAAAAGTATGTTTAAAACCATTCATTCACAGAGACAGTAATCATCTTTTATCCTAACATAAAACTTTTGGAGAATTTTTTTTTAAATGCGTCTCTTAGAATAATCATTGGGAGTAGTTTATTGTCTTTAAATCCTTTACATTTACATTAACTCTCAACGTCTGCTTGCCTACTTGTCGCAAAAACTTTGGATTGAATTTTAACCTTCTTCCCGGTATCCTATCGGGCTGAAATTTTCCAGGCATGCGAGTGGCGACGATAAAAATGATTTGTAAAAATTTCAGATCGATCGATTGTGCTGCAAATAAATTAATGAGTATTTAGATTTTCTTTAAGTATCCCTATGAAGCATGTAAATGTTTAAGCTATCTGTCGCACGGTGGGTATTATGTTGAACATACTTTTAGTTATGTCTCATATATAAAGGATTTATAGTAAAAAAAACTTTGGTTTTTACGTTTTTTAAAAATTATTTAATGGGTATCTTAAATTTACGGTTAATTTTTTAAATCCCTTATATTAACTTCACCGCCGTCTCTCTCTGTCTCTCTGTCTGTCGTCATCTCATCATCTCATGGGCGGGCGGGCGAAAAAACAAAAGTCGAAAATGACCCACTTCCCGTGATTCGATCGAGCTGAAATTTGGCACACTGACCCGTCTGACCTAACAATGCATCGTATCAAAATTTCAGATCGATCGAACGTACCGTAATTAAATTAATGCATTTTTATTTTATCCTTATATTAGGTATGTAATTCAAATTCACGGTTTGTTATTGTTTTTTCCCACGTGAAAGTTTGAGTTGACGCATTGAGGCGACCCGTCGAAGCGACGGGGTGCTTTTGTTTACATTTTACGTGTCACGCTGAGCTCGGTCAAGCGAATCGGTGACCAGACTTTTCCCCTCTCCCCCTCCCACCCCCCCCCTAGGGTTATGAAGCAAACTTGAGTTAAGACAGATTCAGTCTGTAAATATTTGAAAATAATCAATACTGTTAGTTATGTCTCATATATAAGGGATTTATAGTCAAAAACTTTGTTTTTACGGGTTTGTTTTATTTCTTCAAATTCTATGCTATGCTGTTATGAACATTTTAAAAAGAGTAGAAACATTTACTTATAACGTAAATATATGTAGGTGTTACGAATAATTATTTCGATCAAATGAAATGAGCTGGTGTGTGTCTTAATTTCCATCCGCATCAACCAGCTACAAGTCTGGCGACATTTTCCATAGACGGGATGGACAAGATTCCATTACTATCCATTTGTTCAAGCTTGTGGGAAGCACGACTCGACAGTCGGGCCTCGTTCTGTGCACTGAATCTGTCGAAGCCAATGGAGGTGGTGGTCAAGAAAAACGGGAGAGCTTTGGTAACGTCGACGTCAAATTGTGCAACCTTCACGATCAGGGAGCGCTCGCTGTCTGACTTGTACGCCTTCTTGTACCATGACAAGTGTTATAAGGGCCGTACGATAATATGCCGTGAGTTATAAGAGACAGTTGATAATATGTGGTGAGTTATAAGAGACAGTTGATAATATGTGGTGTGTTATAAGAGACAGTTGATAATATGTGGTGTGTTATTAGAGACAGTTGATAATATGTGGTGAGTTATAAGAGACAGTTGATAATATGCCGTGAGTTATAAGAGACAGTTGATAATATGCCGTGAGTTATAAGAGACAGTTGATAATAGGTGAGTTATAAGAGACAGTGATAATGTGTGTGTTACCGTTAATTATAGATGGTTAGGACTAACCGTCTCACACATACTTTGGGTAAAGTCAAAAGTGAAAGTCCCGCACGAAGTGCATTATCGTAACATGTTCATGTCATTTAGTGTTACCCTCTGATATGGTGACCGCATGTTTATACCAACATATGAGCATATCCTGGGTGTTAGCCTCTCATATGATTTTCTTGGTTTAGGCGCCAGTTAATCTAACTGCTCACGCAGTCTCTGCCAACAAATAGTAAAGTAATGAAATCGTTGATATTACTTTTCACGAACTTCACTTAAGGATGTGGTTTTCATTAACCTTTTGTTTTTACTCTATGATCCACTTAAACAGCACATAATGGATGTAATGCTGTTAGGTTTTATAGTGCGCACCAAAAATTACCGCACCAAATATAACTATTTTCGAACTTTCCGCATAAAATTGTTCAATATGATAATAAATGAATCAAATAAAAATAAATAAAATAAAACAAAGTTCTGTATTACGTTATTTTTTAATCTGATGTGTATTTATTTTGAAAACGTCCGTCATTTTTGACGGGTGATACGATAGTATTAAATAATATCCCAAGTCACTGGCTGGCTGGCTGGATGGCTCCGACACGCGATGACGTCATTGTTTGAGCTTATATTTTAATATAAGGTGTGCATCAGGGGGTGTACAAAATAAATATAAATTAAAGATTCTCGCCGTAAAAAAATAATATATGACGTCATAGTTTTAGCTTATATTTTAATTTTGGAAAAGGGAACGATGTAAAAAGAGGATTTGAGGATTTATAATTATAAAATACTTTGTGTACATTTCATGAAGTTTAATATTTCGTATTTATCAAACAATGATAAGTTACTTGGGCTTTTGACCAAAAAGAGTGGGTGCAGTAGGCGCCCTAAAACCCCTAGTACTTCATATTGCAGTCAGGAAAATTTAATGAAAGGCCTTGAGTCCTAGTAGCATTGTGCTAGTAGCATTGCAATTTGAAAATAATTGGTGCCAAAGTAAATATTATTGACAGTTCATTTTCATATTTGATCTTATTCAGGCGAATACTAATTTTATATTCATAAACAAAACATTTTTTAAACTTTAAATATACTGATGTGAGTTTACACGTGATTTTATTGTAAGCCCTTCTAAAAAACGTTAAAAATATATGCTTATATTGGGAGTAATGAATTAATCATTGTAATTGAAGCGAAGTAAAGTTAGGAAACATTTTGACCATTGCATGCCATATTTATGTAAGCAGCAATAAAAGAGGCCACATAAGATGACATACCTATAAATACATATTTATTGAAAATACAAGATACTTTTTTTTAAAGGCCACAAGAAAGTTACTGAGGTCATAGGTCATAGGTCCACCTATGAGACAAAACATATTCAACATTTACAAGCACACACACACAAAAACATTATCAATTAATATGCTTTTATTTTTTAATTATAAAGAAATGTTTTTTGCTTATAAAAAAAAGTATGTAAATATATTTATACATTTACTTTTCTAACTTTCTTAGTAGAAAATCGTGTATTATGCTATGAAAATTTAAATTGTTTGTAATACAGTCGGACCTCGCTAAGTCGAACTTCCCTAAGTCGAAAACCTCCCTATATCGAATTAATTGTTAGGTCCCGGCCAAATTACATAAGAATAATGTATTTGAGATCTCCTTAACTACAAGATTTTTGGCTTCCAACTTCCCTTGGTGGAATTTTCCAAGGCGTTTGGTTTATTATTCTGGGATGACTTTACAGAACACGTGTTCCGTAGAGCCATAAGTAAGCAGACGCAAATTCTTATCTTAGTGCATTCCACAAGGGATTAAGCGACTCTTGCAAGAACAAAAATGACCAAGACAACAACAAAAAAAAGGAGAGGCTGGAAGAAAAGTAACAAATTTGCGTCCTCTTGCTGAATGCTGTGACTATTTTTAAAAACCAAAATTTTACTCCTCCATCCCAGTGTGGAGGGAGTACAGTGGGGGAGGGAAGGTGTCTCCTCTCACGGGCTTGTGTTGTTATGTCAAAGCCAGTTGACTTCCTCCTCTCTTTCCTGTCAAGCCTTCTGGCTGGTATGGCTGTTCCCCTCTCTCAGTATCAACATTGTCCTCGATGAATCTGCGCCTATTACGCCATTTTCCCTGACTCGAAAACTCTGTAGGTTGATTTTTTCGGGTCCCTTTGATATCCCACTTCTGTATAGATAAAACAATAAGGTATATCCTTGGTGTAAAAAATACCCAACACGTTTTAAAAAAAACAACATTTCTTTGTTGACTTGAAAGAAAAGACAACCATCAAAGAAATAGATATTTAAAATCCATTAAAGTATACCAGTACATGCCGCGATCAAAGTTAATACGCATTAAAAAATTAAAAGAACATAATTATTTAATGTATTTAAATATAGAAAGGTATCGGTTAAACAAAGTAAAAATACTTTTCCATTACCTGACAGGACGTATCGGGATTTTAATTTCAACTCATTCTCTTTTAACAAAATTCATTAAAGTAATATAAAGTTCTGTAAAATCTTATAAAAACAGTTTGTTCCGTTTCGAGAGCTAATCTTTGAATTGGTTCCTTGACAATTTGAGGAAATTGTTCCCCTATCCAGCTCCCGCCCCCACATCCATTACAGACCTGGGCCAAACGTTGGGACACCGAATTGGGTTACCGCCTGCACCAACTGACGATCATTGGCCGTAAGGTGCCCCAGGCAGTGTTGTACTCGTGAATGTTCATTCTCTTTTGTGTCGAGCTGTTAGGCTCTTAGGAGCCGGTTCATTTTAACACATGCGAGCCTCATCAAGCGGGCATCGCCATAGAGGTACTCCTCTGCAGGTACCGGGACTTATCCTTCCAATTCTCCGCACAGCTCGGGGCACTCTTCGAGTACGTGGGCCACCAACTCCCCCGGGTGGCCACACAGACGACAGGCCAGTTCACTTTCTGTTGTTAAATTTGTACAGGTAGCTTCGTATGGGACAATGTTCAGTTCTCATTCTAGTTATGAGCGTCTGATCGCTACGTCCAATTTCCCACTAGAAGTCGCTTTTGCTCGGTCGCGGCATGTACTGGTATACTTTTCTGGCCGTGCTTCCAGATGCCCAGCCCTGAAGCCATTTCTCTCGGAAATGGTCTTTAAGCCACGATCTGACCCCCAACTGGGTCATCGGGCGGTCGGGTTAGGGCTGGGCTGACACGTCTCTCGCCAGCTTATCGACCTTGTCTGAATGAGGCTCGCCACTGTGCCCAGTGATATACCGAAGGACTACTTTTCCGCCTCGAGCTAGAATTTCACCTACTGTTTCTAAAATGACCCTGACCTTTTTCGCCTCCAGAGAGGATCGACCCACAGTTTCGAGCGAAAACCGTGAGTCGGTGAAAGCTACGACGGTCGGGAAAACCTTTCTTCTTGCTAGACGTCGGCGCACTTCCTTGAAGGGGTTGTACTGAATGATGGGACTAACTCATTAGTTCAACAGCCTGTTCACACAATGTGCTTCTCTGAAAGTTCTTTTAAGAAAGAAATTTTTTTAAATGTAAAATTACAGTTAATACAAAAACAATTTTTGTTTATGAAATTGTTTCTTTCAGTGTAAAAATTTAATGAAGCGACAGTGCAGGCTAACAGGTTAATGTGTTTTTGTGTATGTTTTGTTTACGTGGAACCAAATGTCTGTCATTCTATTCATTACTGTGTACTATGTTTCAATTGTTTACGTAGGCATCTCTTACAAACATTTTTTTCTAAACCTTAACTAAATAATGATCAAATTCATTTTTTTCCAGATTTATCAGATCACATATTGACATCCAATTATACAACAAGTACGTAAGCTTGTCATATATTGTGGAGGAATGTTTTTAAATAACATTATCTCTATTTTTTTTATTGAAAATAAAATAGATATAATTTTGATTTTTAAAAAAAAATTAAATGTTAATAAATGACCATTTAGGTTGCATTAAGAAACAATATTCATGAATTTCTAAAGTTCAATAAATGCCCTTTTCATTCAAATTTTCAACAATCTTCGTATTTACCAAAGACATTACGGTAAATAATTTCCTAGCGGAAAAGAAGAGAGAAAAGACACCTTTCATAGCTAAGCTAACTTTATTTGGACAAAATAATAATTTTTCCACGCCCTAGAAACCCATTTCAACGTCTACTACGACTGTATTAACTTCTGGACACAGAACATCTAACTCAGTTACTGCTGCAAACTATCAAAACCCATAGCTCATCGACAACAAAAAACTGTAAGTAGTCCATCAAGTTGAAAATTTGTTCCCGGGTGTTTGAGCTCAATGTAAAATGTTAAGTGACGTTTAACGAAGCTATGCATGGGAGTGAGATATTGTTATACGGGATGAGAGACGAATTATCTCATTGGTTGCTATGCAACTGAAGTCGATTCGACAGGGTGAGAAACGAATTATTTCATTGGTTGCTAAACCAGCACGTTAAGTTGCCGAGTGTGAGCGCATGCGTGCATGAGTCTTACTTTAGATTTTAAAAAAAAGTATTTAAGTTTATTCCATTCTTTTATTTTAGATATTTTTCTATTATTTACCTTGTCATCTTTTGAAATTGAGATTTTAAAAATTTGTAACAAGAAAGAGGTATTTTAACGAAGTAATTATTATTGTTTCTTCTTTACAGTTAACGATTCTACGAAGAGTTATACGAACAGTCAGGGTTCGTATCACTAATATTAAAGATCAATATTGATTTTAAATATTAATATAAATACCATTAACAAGAATAAGACATTTTGCCGAAGTAATG
The DNA here is from genome assembly GCA_944989445.1 of Ampullaceana balthica. NCBI lineage: Eukaryota > Metazoa > Mollusca > Gastropoda > Lymnaeidae > Ampullaceana > Ampullaceana balthica. The sequence continues at coordinate 232,735 of CALYLW010000140.1, read as the reverse complement.
ACTCAATCAATTGTTTTGTCTTCTCAGTTAACGACTCGACGGAGAATTATAAAAACGGTAAGTATGCATATTGATATTTAAAAAAAAATTCTGAATAATACTACGAGTATTTATATTTCTATTATTCTTAAAATCATATGTATTTACAAGTTCCCCTTCACAAAAAAAAATAAAATATAAATAATAATAAATAATAATAAATTAAAATTTAAAAAAAAATCAAATTATAAATTCTTAATTGTATTTCAGATATCATTTTTAAAAATCTACCTACATTTATTTCGTTTCATATCGACCAAAGGATAGATAATACTTGAGAATTTGTTTTTGGAGAAAAAGAAGAACAATCTGGGTAGACCAAACTATGTTTAAGTCGTTTATCTAGCTGAAACATTAAAAGTTCTTTAAATTTGTTCCCTGCACAACAGAAACAAATTCCTCCCATACTTCAAAGTCTACCAAACCTGTATTTATTTCTGAACGCCTTCCATCGACTTCCGATGCTTTCACATCACCAACAACTATAGAACCACCAAGGAAGTCCATATGTAAGTAAGCTGAAAAGTTAAGAGTGCTTCCAACGGTATTTTAGCTTTTTGGTAGCGATGATTTCACATGCCCTTGACATTAAGTTATTTTCTGTTAGCGAGCCACCCAGCATCCGTTAGATTTGACCGTTATCCACCCAGCACCCGTTAGACCGTTCGCCACTCAGAACCCGTTAGATTCGACCGTTAGCCATCCAACACTCGTTAGATCGTTAGCCTCCCTGCTACCGTTGTGCTGATTGTACTTCAGTATAAAATACGAAAACCAAACCGCGACATTTACTGAATGATTTTAAAAATGAGGTTATCTTTCTCCTGTGGATATTTTCACACAAGACTTAAATTTATGACGCAGTAACGGAGTCTTTTAGAATATGAATTTATGTTTAAACCAGCTTGTGACAAACAAGTAAACTTTAAAAAAAATAATTTAAAAAATCGTGCACTTTCTTGTTATGAAGCACACAGAAGAAGTGTTGAACATGAAGTGTCTGAAAGTAGGTTTTATAAAAAAAAAGAAAACACCAATTAGTAAAGCAATAAATTAAATCCACACAGTGACAGTCATCAAATATTAAATGAACACGCCCCAAAGCTAATGTTCACCAAATAGTTCTAAAATATTCATCCTCCTCTCAAAACTGTTTGCATTGTTTGTGTGTACCTTTTGTTATTTTAACCTTTGACATTTCTTTATTTCACAGTTTCTATCCTTAAAATTTTTCTGATTCCTGTCGCGTTGATGTTCCTCGCTTACGGCGTGGTCTTCGCCATTAGTAAGTAGAGAGTTTGTCATATGGACTTAAGACAGTTCCTGAGCTCACAGTGGGAAAAGAAACTTTATGAAATTCGGGTATACTATACACACATTTTTTATAAAATTCAAATTTCCAAAAATGAGCTCACGAAGGAATTTATAGAATCCCCTGTAGAGCCATTTGGACAAACTCGCTTTTATAAATATACTAGCAACAAGGCCCGTCCAAGGACGTTCCGCCACCGTTCGGTGGCATGTTGTAACTCCCCTCCAACAGCTGTCTCGACCGGTATTACATGTGCATCACGTCAAAAATACTATTCATTATAGTTAAAATAATTAACTTGTAAAAAACAGAGCTTTCGACTATAAATTCCAACTCGCATAACTCAAAATAAAGTCTTGGAAGAAATACTGCAACAAAAATAACTCGTTTTGAACGTCCGCGTAAACGTGTTCAATAAGATTTGCTGTAGGAGTCATATGTGTTTGAGGGACCAATCGCTTTCGAAGACCGCACATAACATAGCCCTTTATTATATAGGATTTTTTCTAACATTGAAACTTAATAAAATGTTTGAAGAAATTGTAAATAAACGTATCATTTGTTATTTCTTGTTCATTATTCTACAGAGTGTAAACTCAAGTATATGGCTAACAATGGTGAGAAGTGTTTCCACTCCCAAGATAATTAACATTTTCAGTTGGTTTCAAAATATTTTCTGACATTTTGACATAGTGCTGTGTTTTTTTTAAAACTTTGTTATATACATTGGATTTTTTTTTAAAATTGACGGCTTACAATAAAAGTCAACAGCAGTTCTAAAAAAAAAGTAATAAAATTTGTTTTAAAAAGAACCAAAGCTATAGCCTGTTTGATCCCATCTATATTAATTTACTGCCGTATTTTATCTATATTCTTATAACGTGACACTGTAGTTGCTTGTGTTGTTTTCTTAAAAGTGTGGCAAACATTGTTTTCTTATAACTTAAAAACGTGGTTCTCATGTAGTTACAATTTTGATTCTTACAACGGTAAAGAGTGATTAAAAAAAATTTGACAATGTAGTTTCATACAGCATAACACTATTGCATCTACTATCACAGCATAAGTCGCCATTAGTGAATCACGACATACGGGAAGGAACCAACCGAAACAGCCAGCCTCGGTTCAAGGCCAGACATCTTTAACATACTGTTATAAAGTTTTCTTGGCATTACCTTTTGTTTCGAATTAACTTTTGGATTGATAGATTGACTGTCTCAAAGACCATTTACGACCACACAGACTTCATGATATCAACAATGTCTCCTATAATTAGAGAAAATGAAAAAAAAGAGGCATTAAAACAAAATAAAGTCTTGTAATTCCAGGTAGGGAATCGATGACGTCAAGAAGTGAAAAAAGGACCAGAGTGTCAGGTACGTATTAATATTTAAATCTTGTTCAACAAGCTTGTAGAAGTGTGAGTGTGTTTGCTACGAGAGGTGTTGTTGTTTTTTATGGGGCGGGGGGGGGGCTTTTGTAAGCAACAGGTTAAAACTGAGGCGTCCAAACAATCCACCGAAACATTACATCAAACAAAAATGAGAGTCATCCATGTGTATATAGCCACACATCCAAGATGAATTCTAGAATATTTCAGCATAAGAAATTAATATAAAAAATGAATGAATAATGGCAAATTTACAGTAAACGAAATATTTGTATGCTACATAACTTACAAATAAAATAAAATGTATCGAAATATAATTACAACGTAAATGTTGCGTAAAAATTGCGATAAAAAAACAGTCCAAAAATTTTAAGTAAACCGGCGTCAAAATTATTTCTCTTTCTGATTTATAAAAAAATATATATATATTAATTCTAAACTGCGCACACGCGTAGCTGAAAAGGGAACCTTGCTCAGAGTGTGTCCTGATGCCTTGACATGTTTCCTTGTTTTATCTTTGATCAATGAGTAGTCCCCGAGATTATGACGTCTTTTTTCAGTTCCATCTATTGTTCAATGATCGATGTTCCTTGTGTACATTATTTTTTCCACACATGTATTTCAACTCACTGACCCGTCTGTCTGTCTGCCAGAAATGTCGTCTGCTAGGTTAAACCCCCGGATGCAAATCTCTGATGACAGTAGAAGTTGACGAAGCAACAAAGTTAAAAGTAATTTTATCTGATTTCAATTCTGTTAAATTCGAAGTCAAATTATTTTTTTTAAACACTTATTTACGATTGTTATATAATTTTCATTATTTTTAATCCCAAATGATTATTAAGATGATTTAGCGGATTGAGTAAACTTAGAAGTAATTTGAGTCAAGAGTTAAGTTGTAGATTTTGAAAATCTAATTGTAGCGTTTAATATAATTAAATAACATTAACTCTTCGGACACCAAACATAAATTTTACGCGTTTTTTAGATTATTCAATTTTGTTTATGTTTTTTTTTCTTCTCAGACTCGCAGTTTTTGTTCTAGCTTCCTCACGATGCGTGGCCCACCAGCACTTGGCCTATGATGCTTCATTGATGTAATAAGTCAACTTGTACGAGAGGGGATTCACTCTTTCCCAATGGAAATTCGCGTTTATACAGACCATTCAAATAAAAAAAATCATATAAAAAATAAATCTTCTTATTGTATAAAATTTTAACACAATATGTATTAGCTTTCTAGATGAAATTTATATTGTTACGGTAATATGATACAGATATTCACAAGTATGATCGCGAGCATAACATATGTATATGTATACAAATAACAAAAGCCAAGCTGAAAATAATGACATATTCACATTGGCGCAAACAAGCAAATTTTCAAAGACATCCCAAGCCCCGAATGCCGTAAATCAAAATAATCGTTGACCATTTTCAAAGTGCGTTATTGACATAACCAAATAAAACCATATGAATATTAACATATGAAAATCCAACGATTTCTCTGCATTTGTTAAGCGTAGTTTAAAGATGTTTGAAGTATCATACACTTTTTTTGTTTGTTTCACATATTATGAGATGTTTAGTAAACCTTACAAAGCAATGACAAAGTAAAACTATCTCTTGATTTATCTTAAAGGAAATTGTGACGAAGCCATATTGGAAAGATTTATGGCGCGTGATGAGATATGTGAAAAACTCAAATAAGTGAACAGGAAGACGCCCACGTCATCAAAATTTTGATATCATAGATCTGACTTCACCAGGAGAACTCTGCTTTAACTGCGAGAGTTGGGGGTAGGGGTGGGGGGAGGGGGAGGGACACATTGAACCAAGTACTGCATGATCTGTAGGCGTGGATGACATTGGCAGTGTATATCTTTGACTTTGGGGGTGTATATCTTTGACTTTGGGGGTGTATATCTTTGACTTTGGGGGTGTATATGTTTGATATTGGGGGTGTATATGTTTGATATTGGCGGTGTATATGTTTGATATTAGCGGTGCATATGTTTGATATTAGCGGTGCATATGTTTGATATTGGCGGTGTATATGCTTGATATTGGCGGTGTATATGTTTGATATTAGCGGAGTATAGCTATGTTTGCCCATTCAATGTCTGAATATAGCTAAATAAAAATGTATTGTATTGTTTTAAAAAGGAATGAGTCTTCTTCAGAACTGGATTACGGAGGTAGCAATCTTGTCTCTCAACCTCCATTTCCTGGCACCCTCGATAAGCTACCCTCTGACCTCTAAACTTACAGTGTGAGCACTTAAGAAAAAGTTCTAGCTTTCAAAGTTTAATGCTTTTGAAAATTCATTGATTATTTTTTAACTTCCTATATTTCAAATTAAATAAAAAATAATAATTAATGGAAAAAAACAGCCTTTAACTTTAAAATATTCAATATTTATATACAATGACTCAAGAATCAATTATTTCAGTCTGCCTGATGTTGTTTGCGCATCTTAAATTGTGCACTATCGGAATTCATTTTAAAAAAAAAGGATTTTTATTTTCTTAAAGACATAATATTTTATCCAAAGTTTTGATAAGAGTCTATGTAACATTTCCGGGTCAGTTTTAAAAGCATGATATTCGTGTGAATTCTATTTGAAGAGAAAAAACAGATTAAAAGGAGATATTTAATTTCGTTATATTTGTTAAAAACTGATTTCTGTATATTCTACTGAACTATCCAAGTATATTTGGTTAAAACGTTTATAGAGTCTAGCTTTGATAGTATTTTTTTAAAAATAGTTCTAAGCCGTTTTATCGAAATAAATTAAAATTTTCGATCAAAGGATGAAATTTTTTTGAGGTAGAATTAGGTGAGTTTACGAAGCGCATATTTATTAACAAAGAAATACTGTTTTTTTTTGTTTCATTCTAAACGCAAGGGAGGGGCGGTAAAAGTTTTGTAGGATAGTTTGAAAGACTACAACAAAAGGGAAGCATAAATGGTGTTTTTTTATATATAAGCACTGCGCATAACGAACTAACGATGTGTGTGTAGAAAAAACGATGTGCGTAGAAGACAAACGCTCCCTAGACCATCGATAGACTATTGACGCTGTATTATACTAATGCTGTGGTGAGGTTGTGAGTCATCAGCAATCAAATTAGTTGAAAAATCAGCGTTAAAAAATCCTTTAATTAGGTATTGGATATACCCGGATACATCGGGTAACTTGTACTTGGTCTTATGTTCCCTTTACCCTGATGACATGGTACCCTGTACCTGATCACATGGTACCCTGTACCTGATCACATGGTACCCTGTACCTGATCACATAGTACCCTGTACCTGATCACATGGTACCCTATAACTGATCACATGGTACCCTGTACCTGATCACATGGTACCCTGTACAAGATCACATGGTACCCTGTACCTGATCACATGGTACCCTGTACCTGATCACATGGTACCCTGTACCTGATCACATGGTACCCTGTACATGATCACATGGTACCCTGTACATGATCACATGTTACGCTGTACCTGATCACATGGTACCCTGTACCTGATCACATGGTACCCTGTACCTGATCACATGGTACCCTGTACCTGATCACATGGTACCCTGTACCTGATCACATGGTACCCTGTACCTGATCACATGGTACCCTGTACTCGGTTATGTTGTACCCCGCACTATGTGACATTGTATCATGCACACGGTCTCGTGATGCCTTGTACCCGATAATAATATACTCTGTATATGAACCCAATGAACAAGACATACTGTATTAACAAGACATACTGTATTAACAAGACATACTGTATTAACAAGACATACTGTATTAACAAGACATACTGTATTAACAAGACATACTGTATTAACAAGACATACTGTATTAACAAGACATACTGTATTAACAAGACACACTGTATTAACAAGACACACTGTATTAACAAGACACACTGTATTAACAAGACACACTGTATTAACAAGACACACTGTATTAACAAGACACACTGTATTAACAAGACACACTGTATTAAAAGACACACTGTATTAACAAGACATACTGTATTAACAAGACATACTGTATTAACAAGACATACTGTATTAACAAGACATACTGTATTAACAAGACATACTGTATTAACAAGACATACTGTATTAACAAGACATACTGTATTAACAAGACATACTGTATTAACAAGACATACTGTATTAACAAGACATACTGTATTAACAAGACATACTGTATTAACAAGACATGTTGTATTAACAAGACATACTGTATTAACAAGACACACTGTATTAACAAGACACACTGTATTAACAAGACACACTGTATTAACAAGACACACTGTATTAACAAGACACACTGTATTAACAAGACACACTGTATTAACAAGACACACTGTATTAACAAGACACACTGTATTAACAAGACACACTGTATTAACAAGACACACTGTATTAACAAGACATACTGTATTAACAAGACATACTGTATTAACAAGACATACTGTATTAACAAGACATACTGTATTAACAAGACATACTGTATTAACAAGACACACTGTATTAACAAGACACACTGTATTAACAAGACACACTGTATTAACAAGACACACTGTATTAACAAGACACACTGTATTAACAAGACACACTGTATTAACAAGACACACTGTATTAACAAGACATACTGTATTAACAAGACATACTGTATTAACAAGACATACTGTATTAACAAGACATACTGTATTAACAAGACATACTGTATTAACAAGACATACTGTATTAACAAGACATACTGTATTAACAAGACATACTGTATTAACAAGACATGTTGTATTAACAAGACATGTTGTATTAACAAGACATACTGTATTAACAAGACACGTTGTATTAACAAGACACACCGTATTAACAAGACATACTGTATTAACAAGACATACTGTATTAACAAGACATACTGTATTAACAAGACATACTGTATTAACAAGACATACTGTATTAACAAGACATACTGTATTAACAAGACATACTGTATTAACAAGACATACTGTATTAACAAGACATGTTGTATTAACAAGACATACTGTATTAACAAGACACGTTGTATTAACAAGACACACCGTATTAACAAGACATACCGTATTAACAAGACATACTGTATTAACAAGACACACTGTATTAACAAGACACACTGTATTAACAAGACATACTGTATTAACAAGACATACTGTATTAACAAGACATACTGTATTAACAAGACATACTGTATTAACAAGACATACTGTATTAACAAGACATACTGTATTAACAAGACATACTGTATTAACAAGACACACTGTATTAACAAGACACACTGTATTAACAAGACACACTGTATTAACAAGACACACTGTATTAACAAGACACACTGTATTAACAAGACACACTGTATTAACAAGACATACTGTATTAACAAGACATACTGTATTAACAAGACATACTGTATTAACAAGACATACTGTATTAACAAGACATACTGTATTAACAAGACATACTGTATTAACAAGACATACTGTATTAACAAGACATACTGTATTAACAAGACATACTGTATTAACAAGACATGTTGTATTAACAAGACATACTGTATTAACAAGACACGTTGTATTAACAAGACACACCGTATTAACAAGACATACTGTATTAACAAGACATACTGTATTAACAAGACATACTGTATTAACAAGACATACTGTATTAACAAGACATACTGTATTAACAAGACATACTGTATTAACAAGACATACTGTATTAACAAGACATACTGTATTAACAAGACATGTTGTATTAACAAGACATACTGTATTAACAAGACACGTTGTATTAACAAGACACACCGTATTAACAAGACATACCGTATTAACAAGACATACTGTATTAACAAGACATACTGTATTAACAAGACATACTGTATTAACAAGACATACTGTATTAACAAGACATACTGTATTAACAAGACATGTTGTATTAACAAGACATACTGTATTAACAAGACATGTTGTATTAACAAGACACACTGTATTAACAAGACATACTGTATTAACAAGACATACTGTATCAACAAGATATACTGTATTAACAAGACATACTGTATTAACAAGACACACTGTATTAACAAGACACACTGTATAAACAAGACATACTGTATTAACAAGACATACTGTATTAACAAGACATACTGTATTAACAAGACATACTGTATTAACAAGACATACTGTATTAACAAGACATACTGTATTAACAAGACATACTGTATTAACAAGACATACTGTATTAACAAGACATATTGTATTAACAAGACATACTGTATTAACAAGACATACTGTATTAACAAGACATACTGTATTAACAAGACATGTTGTATTAACAAGACATACTGTATTAACAAGACATACTGTATTAACAAGACATACTGTATTAACAAGACATACTGTATTAACAAGACATACTGTATTAACAAGACATGTTGTATTAACAAGACATACTGTATTAACAAGACATGTTGTATTAACAAGACACACTGTATTAACAAGACATACCGTATTAACAAGACATACCGTATTAACAAGACATACTGTATTAACAAGACATACTGTATTAACAAGACATACTGTATTAACAAGACATACTGTATTAACAAGACATGTTGTATTAACAAGACATACTGTATTAACAAGACATGTTGTATTAACAAGACACACTGTATTAACAAGACATACTGTATTAACAAGACATACTGTATCAACAAGATATACTGTATTAACAAGACATACTGTATTAACAAGACATACTGTATTAACAAGATACACTGTATTAACAAGACATACCGTATTAACAAGACATACCGTATTAACAAGACATACCGTATTAACAAGACATACTGTATTAAAAGGACATACTGTATTAACAAGACACACTGTATTAACAAGACATACCGTATTAACAAGACACACTGTATTAACAAGACACACTGTATTAACAAGACATACTGTATTAACAAGACATACCGTATTAACAAGACATACCGTATTAACAAGACATACTGTATTAACAAGACATACTGCATTAACAAGACATACTGTATTAACAAGACATACTGTATTAACAAGACATACTGTATCAACAAGACATACCGTATTAACCCTGACAATACTGGTTAGAAGATACTCGATGGCCTATGGAGATAGAATAGTAATTTTCATTTCTTCCACCATCCAGATACGTCAAATCTACTCCACTGTGTGCCTATTCCAATAGTTGCCCTGATACTTTTGTCCTTAGTCGTTGTCTACATTTGTAAGTAAATCTCGTTGTATTTGTCCGTGTTCCCAGTAATTTATCAGAAACATATACACATATACAGATTTCTCACGTACTACTTCAGCGTCAGTGATACACTACATTATCAATCAAGAAATGTCGAAAAGTTTTTTTTTATTTTGATACAATTTCTGACAAACATTAAAATATTTATTACGATCAATCTTAATTAATTTTCCCAACTACAAAGTAACAACCAGATGTACACGTTGAATTTTTTATCTTTTGTTTTGTATCTATCTCACTCCAGGTTTTAAAAGATTTTTCTTCAAGAAAAGTAAGATTTATTTTAAAAAAACTTGTATTCTGTCGTATTATGCAATTAAAAATCATGTCTTTATGTAAGGAACTAATGCTTCTTCTTCTTCTACATATTGTTTTGGCATGAGACTTAGTACCTGGGCAACCTGCTTCATCAGCTGAGCAGTGCCATATAGTATTTGCTTCACGTGTGACTCTTTTGCCTCCCTAACCTCCATCGGCTATGTCTAGCGTGGTACACGAAGTTAACGGGTGTTGTACGGTTTCAGAGGGTAGGCTGCAATGACGGCAGTTCGAGTCGGTAGACTGTTGAAATACGATAAGCAGCCTAGATTATTTAAAAGATTTTAACCAGAGCTAGAATAATTCTAGTTGTTGGTTTAATTTGATGTTTATTTTGTTATTAAAGCATATTGTTTTTTAAAATTAGTTGATTAATTGGTAAATTAAAAGAGCGTTCATAATTTAAAAAAACATCTATTTCACAAACTAAGTATAACAGATGCAATGAGTCATGACGGATGACTAAACAACAAGGCTTTTAAAATCGCCAAAATAAGTCAATGTATTTGTTAGTATAAAAAACATTTTGCTGTAAAACAATCGCACTACTTGTATGTGTTTAGCTGCATAACTTACTTAACAAAAATAAGTAAATATATAAAGCGTTATTTTTAAAAAATGAAATTTTAACTGTCCATTCATCATTTTAATAGTTGAAATGATTTCAATTTAAAATTTAAATGATAGATTCCTTCAAATTTTGGTAGACAAATGTTTTACTGACACTTGTATTCTCTAGTGTCAACAAGGTAAGACATTACTGAGGTATTTAGTGTTGTTTATTTTGGATCTTTAACAATACGGTTAGCTTTATGTTTACGACTTTCTTCACTACAGAGTCAAAGAAAGAGGGTATCTGTGAGTATGAAATATCTATTTCACATTTTTTCAGCTTTAGGTTAATGTTTGAATGTTGTTGTTGTTTTTTTTAAAGTTTATAACTAGGGGAGTACCTGAATCAAATTTATGAAATCCGGCCAGGGCCTGATTTGACCGAATTTATGAAATGAAATCCGGTGGAGCTGGAGACAGATTTGTATATATATATATATATATATATATATATATATATATATATATATATATATATATATATATATATATATATATATATATATACAGTGAGACCTCGAGATACGAGTTTAATTCGTTCCGCAACATTGCTTGTATGTCAATTTTCTCGTATCTCAAAGCAATTTTCACCATTGAAATTAATTGAAATGCCATTAATCCGTTGTTTCCCAAAAAATGCTTCCCCTAAATGTTTTTGTTATTGTTTTTTTAATAAGAAAAATGTATTTATGAATGACAAATATTGTTTAAAAACATAATAAAAGAGAACGTAAAGAAAGAAACGGGTTTTATTAATTGTACATACATATTTGTATTTTGGTATATGTTTTTAAATGTAACCTACAAACAACTTAAACGCTACTGTATGCTTAATTTTAGTCACTGCTTTTCTCTTCACTGGTCTGTGATTTAGCTTGCGTTATACCTTTTATCGACTCCTTCTGTTTAAGCACAGTGCATATCGTTGAAATACTACGCCCGTACGGTCTCGCCAAGTCAGCTACTCACACACCTTGCTCATTTTTTCTATGATTTCAAGCTTTAATTCAATAAACATCATCTTCTTCTGAGCACTGAACTTTCCACTCACTTTCTTCGGACCCATGGTTATAGAAAAAAATGTGATAAAGTATGTAAATGCACAAAAAGTACAAAGCCCTAGAAAAACCAAGCATAGATGCTTTGGCAGCGAGGTAAACAAGCACAATGGGGGAATATGTGGGATCATGCACAAAGCGCAGGCGCAGTAAACTTGATGGGCCGTGTGCAGCGTCGCAGCTGGCCGTTACTCATATCTCAAATGTCGCTCGTATTTCAAATCAAAACTTCGCTCGCTCGACAGCTCGTATCTCAAATAACTCGTATGTTAGGACACTCGTGTATATATATATATATATATATCCGGATTCGGTCGGATTATGAAGTGAAATTCAGCAAGAGCCGGAGCCGGATTTGTAAAAATGGCCGGATTCCAGATTTGCCGGAGCCAAAATCCGGTAAACCCTAATTTATAATCAGTAATTTTCTTTAGAAAAGACTTAATTTATAATAGAATATCCTTCGAAATTTTGTTTGAAAATACTAATGAAAGCATTTTAAAAAAAAGTCATTTCTACTGACTGTAATCTTAATGGAAATTTAACAATACGATACGTTCTAGAAAATGAAGTTAGTTCCTGCAAGCATTTGTAACTTAGGATATAGAAAATGTATACATTTATACATTTCTGTGTCATATTATTAGTATACCAATAAAAAAATTTATTTAAGTGTACCCAAAAAATGCAAAAAATACCCCTAACAATTTTTTTTTAGTGAGGTCCCGTCTAATCGGAGACGTGGGCTAATAAAAATGCTGTATAAAAATAAAACAATTTGTTTGTTTCGTTTAAGAAGATCGAAGACATGCCGAAAAAGCATTGATCGCGTGGTACTTTACACAATCGATTTCACATTTCCACCCTACCTATAATACGTCTTAAAGTTATTGTGTTTTTGTTGGTTAGATATGGGCTGAAGTTGGAAAGGGCGCTCTTCAAATAATAATAGGTTGAATGATCACGTGACGTTCAAAACTAATTTTAGAATCTATATTACGTCATCAGCGAAATGGTCGACAAAGAGCGTGTTGAGCGATAAGAGTGTCAACAGTGATAAGAGCGAAAAAAGCACAGGGAAAGAATCAGGTAAAATTGTGACGACAGTGAAGTAGAAATTAACAATGAAGCATAACATGTCTTTTAAAATCCTTTATAATAAACTTTATATTAACTCGTGGTGTCTGCACCATTGATTGCTTGCTTGATTGCTTGTCGCCAAAACTTTTGATCGATTTTAACCCACTTGCTCGTCAGCTAGCGAGCTGAAATTTTGCAGGCAGTTTTGTACCGATAATAAAAACAATGTATCAAAATTGCAGATCGATCGCATGTACCGTTATTAAATTATTGATTTTTTAGATTATTTTATTTATTCCTTTGTATCATGTTATTTTTTGAGATAGAGTGTAAGGGTGAGTATTATATTGAACAACCTTTCTGTCGCGCAACAAGGTGCGTATTTTATTGACAACTCTTTTTATAAACATATTCCTGATCGGTGCGCATTATATTAAACATGTTTTACGACACAACTGCAATTTTGTATTTTTGGATGGTCTTGCGCTGCGTATTATAATGAACATTCTTTTAGTTATGTCTCATACATAAAGGATTTATAGTCAAAAACTTGTTTTTTTACGGGTTGTTTTTTTTATTCCCCGAGACATTTCGGTAACATGACGGTAACTAATTGTGGTATTACATGCACAGAAACATGTACGGGATAACGGAACTACAAAAAAATTAATATTTGTAGATGTCTTAGGGATTTCTTTTGGGCAAGTGTTTGGGACGAGTGGGGGGGATGTTGGGGGAGCGTCCTCTGGGAATCAAATAAATAAATAAACTTATATACATTAATAATTAAATTTAAAAAATTTCTCACGTGTTCGCCAATTGATAATACGTTTCTAGTTGCTGAAAATTGAATAAGGAAATAAAGTTAAGAAAACCAAAAACCAAATGCTTTTTAATATTCCACTTCCCAATATTGCGAATTGTGCTTGTAAACATACACGTGTCGTATTTTATTCTATTCTACAGTGATGTCCGACAAGAAAAAACCAAGCACCGTATCAGGCAAGTTTGTCTCATTTTGTGTTTTCACGTTAGTTAAACAATAGTTGAATGGGAGAAGTGGTGACCTTCAATGTTGATTATATATTTAATTTAAATTTTTACAGAAATATGATGTAAATTTACGGGATGTAAATCCATTTTTAGCGTATAATTAAAAAAACACTTTTTAATTGCGTGTGTGTCATACGAGGATTCCATTATTTTAAACATGTGGGATAATGAAGAAATATATATGAAACATGATTTTTTTAATATTTAAAATAAAAAGAATGCAATAAATTGAGTTTTGTCTATGATATTGTTTTCAACCAAATGATGTTCCTTGACGTCACGTCCATTACAGTGTTACCCTCTTGTACCAAAATGGATGCCACAAATTGATACTTTAAAGTTACACGATAAACTAAATGACATTTATTATATAGTATTAAACTTCACATGGTGTTTAAATTTAATGTGTATGTATGTACAAAATTAAATCTGCGTTCATTATTTTTTCTATTAGAAAGTGAATAATTGAATGTTAAAAAAAGAATGCTTAAAAAAAACCCGTAAAAAACCAAGTTTTTGCCTATAAATCCTTTATGTACGAGAAGTAACTAAAAGAATGTTCATGATAATACACAGCGCAAGACCATCCAAAAATACAAAATTGCAGTTGTGTCGTAAAACATGTTTAATATAATGCGCACCGATCAGGAATATGTTTATAAAATGAATTTTCAATAAAATACGCACCTTATTGCGCGACAGAAAGGTTGTTCAATATAATTCGCACCGCGACGCTCTATCTCAAAAAATAGCATGATACATGGGAATAAATAAAATAATCTAAAAAATCAATAATTTAATTACGGTACATGCGATCGATCTGAAATTTTGATACATTGTTTTTATTATCGGTACGAAACTGCCTGCAAAATTTCAGCTCGCTAGCTTACGAGCAAGTGGGTTAAAATCGATCAAATGTTTTGGCGACAAGCAAGGGCGGGTGCAGACACCACGAGTTAATATAAAGGATTTAAATAAGAAAAACCCGTAAAAAACCAAGTTTTTGACTATAAATCCTTTATGTACGAGAAGTAATTAAAAGAATGTTCATTATAATACGCAGCGCCAGACCATCCAGAAATACAAAATTGCAGTTGTGTCGTTAAACGTGTTTAATATAATGCGCACCGATCAGGAATATGTTTATAAAAAGAGCTGTCAATAAAATACGCACCTTATTGCGCGACAGAAAGGTTGTTCAATATAATACGCACCGCGACGCTCTATCTCAAAAAATAGCATGATACATAGGAATAAATAAAATAATCTAAAAAATCAATAATTTAATTACGGTACATGCGATCGATCTGAAATTTTGATACATTGTTTTTATCATCGGTACAAAACTGCCTGCAAAATTTCAGCTCGCTATCTTGCGAGCAAGTGGGTTAAAAATCGATCAAAAGTTTTGGCGACAAGCAAGCAAGGTCGGTCCGCCGCAGACACCACGAGTTAATATAAAGGATTTAAAAATACAAAATAAATGTGCGTAGAGAGCAAATCGTTTGTCTATTATGTCTTAATTAATGTATGAAGAGTAGACCCTCTTTTGTTTACACTTGGAATGTTAACAAGTGGATTTTCCTTTAAGAAAGTATAGGCCGCTTCAACTAACTTTTCTTAGCCCTCTTTGTTTCTGAACAATGATGTTGCTTATATAAAAAGTATATGTTTTAACATAACTATAATATATTTATTAAATATTTCAATTATTTTATCGTTTCAGTTGATGCTACTCCGTTCCTGTTTGATTTAAATGGTAATAATGGAAATACGACAAAAAGACAATCTAATACATCCCTCAGATAGACATATACATAAAACCCATTTCTTATTCGGTATGAAGGAAAAAAAGAACATACAAATTTTCGTCCTTCCCGTCCTGTTCTCGGGCGTGAAATGGGTTGCTGTGGTCAAACAAGGAAAACCAACACTCTATCAACATTTACAACTCTAATAAACATGCAAAACTATAGTCATAAACCGTGGATGAATATATAACGCTATAAACTTCTGTAACAGATAAGATAAAATAGGATACGATAATGGTACACAAGTTTAAAATATAATACTTATGTAGACATATCATAGCTTTATTACATAATATAAATAAAGTTGTTGTTGTTTTGTTTTCATTTTATATTGTAAAAAAGTGTAGGATTACGTACAAATAGGGAAAATCTTTTGTTTAAACAGAGAATTTACAAACGTCTTTAAATAAATAGTCCTTGATTAACTTGTTAAACCTTGCAGTATGATTTAAGAAAAAAAAAGAATAGAGATGGAAAACTGGAAATATTTCAATTATGTTGTCTTGATTAAAATCTTTTATTGACTCAATGATTACAAGGTTATGAAAATTTATTGTTGTCTGTTTCAGAAACTTTGACAGATGACGTAGCAGGTGAGTCAATGTTTAACAATTCATTTACCTTTCCCGTAGATCTCAGTGGCAAAGTGAACGAGTGGTTTAAAGTCTTACGTTCGATGTCTGTTGGTAAGAACTCATGTTTTAATTTAGAACAAAGTAGAGAAGACAAGACTTGTTTTGTGACAGCTTAAGCCGTAAAGAATCTAGCTGAAATAAATATATGTGCGTTTTGCAGTTAATGTTGTAAAACAAATGTGGCGCTGTATTTTGCAGCAGTCATGTGCGACACGGTTGGTAATACCGTTACATCTTAGATGAGATTATGGCGCTAAACTGTTTCTACATCTTATTAAAAAATGGTGGCTGGGTGGCGAAGTCAATAGTGCGCTCGCCTCACAAGTTGAGGGGCGTGGGATCGAGCCCACGTTAAAGCCACTATAAAAATGTTGATGAATGACCAATGCTAAGACCTCCGCTGACCTGGAGAGGGATGGGCGCCGTCAGGGCTTACCAAGCCCGAAAATGTTCTAATGGAAAGATTAGAATCGCCTACGACTACAAAAAGAGGTTATGGGACTTATTACAAAAAAAATAACAAATCACAGCTACACATTCATTAGTTGTCATTAATATGTGGTAAGCTATGCCCTACGGTAGCGTGGATGTTATTATATTTCAGTAATTTGACTAAATTGAAACGTATAAAAATGTTGCTTGTTCTTTACAGACGTAGGAACAAGCGTTGACCGGCCAAGTAAGTTACATGCTGAACACATTTTTTGTTTAAAATACAGATTTCGTTTTTTAACAACGTCCTTGCAGCACAGCATTATGTTTTATAAAGCGTTCATACCCTAGAGTTGATTCATTTAGAATGATCCTTACTTTGAAATTCTAGTAAAGTATAACTTACTACAACTTTCAAAGTATTTACTTGTTGAATTACAAATCAAAATCTATTTGAGCATCTTTTCGATCAATTCCTTCTAAATAATTTTGGGAAGCTTATGAGCAAGGGCCGGTGTTACAAAAAACTCTTTCGAATATTAATCCTTATTAAAAAGTCAGCCCCACCCGGTCCTAGATGTCGGCCCCACTCAGGCCTAACATGTCGGCCACACCCGGGCCTAGCATTTCGGCCCCACCCGGGCCCAGCATGTCAGCTCCAGACGGGCCTAGCATGTCGGCCCGACCAGGGCCCAGCATGTAGGCCCCACCCAGGCCTGGCATGTCGGTCCTACCCGGGCCTAGCGTGTCGGTCCTACCCGGGCTTAGCGTGTCGGTCCCATCCGGACCTAGCCAGGATAAGATTTGAAGCTCAAAAGACAGCTTTAACATAAAGATAAACGTACGTGTATGATTTTTTTATGAACTGTGTTTTTAAGAAGTTGAACTCACCCACAGGACAATCATGAGGAGAAAACGGGAGTAACATTATTTTAAAACTCCTATTACTTGAATATAGATATAGCTATGGATTAATCATGCTTTTGAAAAATGTTGATAAAATAATAGAAGGCAGATGCATTATTTTGTATTTAATTAGTATCTTTTTTTCTTCTCTTTTTTTCAAAGAGTGTTTTAGTTTCCATTAGAATGTGTGTGACGCAAAATTATGCAGACTGTACATTTGTCGATCGATCAAATAAATACACTATTTTTGTCTTTAATTACTATTCATTGTTTCCTATTTCAAAGAGTGCTTTAGGTTCCATTAGAATGATTGAGACACAAAAGTATGAAGACTGTTCACCTGGCGGTTGATGAAATAAATACACAATTTTTTGTCTTTAATTATCATTTATTGTTTCCTATTTCAAAGAGTTCTTTGGGTTCCATTAGAATGTGTGAAACGCAAAATTATCCGTTTTGTTCATTCATATTTAACACTAAGGATATCGAGGTGAACGGAAACAGAGATATATCACAAACAAAACAAAGGCTAGCTCTAGAAAAGAATCTATAGCAGCACGTTTTCAATGTATGTGTCGATGTTTAAAAATACAAAACAATATTAAACAATGAGGCAGAGGCGTCACTAAAATGGGTGTCACCCAGTGCTGAAGCTCTCTGTGTCACCCCCCCCCCAATCACGACGTAACCCGTACTCCAAGTATGCCTGTGCCAAATAACGGGAACCTGAACAATTTTACACTTTGGTGTCATCCCTTGTGATGGCGGTACGCACCCCCTTGTGCCGCCTCTGCAATGGGGTCAAGAAACTACAAATTTGGCCTGACTGGAGCCTTGAAGTTTTAATGACATGACTTCAGCTGTGACGTATTAGACGTCAGAGATAATCAGATAAGATACAAGGTACACAAACGAGATGTGTGATCAAAATAAGAAATGAAAGGTTTTGACACAATCGACTACTACAAAAGTAGACATGTCGGATATTGCGTCCATCAGTACAAATAACTTAGACAAGTATTAAAATTATATTTAATTTACATCATATTTATATAAGTAAGACATTCTAATCATGGAAAAAATAATAATTAAGTAAAGATTTTTTCAAAATAATAAAAAAAGAAACAATCATCATCATCATCAGTGGCGCTACAGCCCATGTAGGGCGCTGGCCTGCTCCCCACCACATCCTTCCATTCGAATCGATCGATGGCTTTCCTTCTCCATGCCCGAACCCCAATCTGTTGTAGGTCCGTTTCCACATCATCGATCCACCTCAGTCTTGGGCGACCAGTGAGTCGTCTGCACCCTGGTTTTTGCCTGTAAATAAATTTGGGTGCTCTACACTCTGGCATCCTTTCAACATGTCCTGCCCAGCGTAGTCTTCCTTTTTTAAATACTTGTGACGATCTGTCTTTGTACAGATGGTATAGCTCTTGGTTTGTACGAATTCTCAAGATATCATTTTCTATCACAATAAAAAAATAAAATAAACAATGACACGGAATATAAGAATAGGATGGAAATATCGGAGATGCTCACAGCACCACTTCACAAGGAACAAGAGACAACTCTGTCTATTTAAAGGTGATAACCACTTCTCAGTGTTGTCACATAAATGTTTTAATTTCAATAAATTACAGTCATCGGCGTTGATATTAATTTAACTTTTGAGCAGCTTTCTGAGTTATAAAATAGAATACATGTGCAAAATTTAATGAAAACTACAAAATTCGTGTTTTGTTTATTTTTTATTTTTTTTTAAACTTTATTCTCATATAATATTGCGGAAGCTTCTGTTGATATCTATCTGTAATTTCGACCAAAAATATTTCAAGACGAATTTAAAAAGTAATGAAAAACTTGCATGCGTCAATAAATTGTATCATACTTATGGCCACATTAACATTGGTGAATGGCAAGCAGAGCTTAGAAAATCTTATTCTGGTAATAAAAAGGAGAAATACTTAATGCACGCGATACATTTTAAACTTTATCAAAATTTACCAAACATTTTCTCTAGAGTCTAAGGGACAAGAAGCATCCCTTCAATTGCCGATTTCCCCCACTTAAAATTATCTTTTAGACACATCATAATTACTGTCTTTGTGTTTTTTTAAATTTCTACAAACCTGAACAAAAAGAAAATTATTGGATAATCAAAATTATCAATTGCTATTATTAATGAAATACCCATAAAAATTAAAATAATACTCCTTCCCCCATACACATGCAAATTCAAATACAAATTGATTAATTATGTCATTATTAGACAAATGTTTATTCTTATGTTACTTTATTGGCGTAACCCCAAATACTTGGATAAAATTTCTATTTAACTGGACATTCAAAATAATATTATCTTAAAATCAATGATTTTAAATATTTAATTTACGTTGAAGAATTTATATTATTATTAAAATTAAACTGACAATGACAAAGTTACAATGTTTACCTGACAGTGCAGAAGATGTAATTTTTTTACACGAAATTCAAAATACACAAGCAATATGAATAATTAAAAACAATAATTGCAAAGCATTACCCATGAAAGATAAGACTTTTTGAATAATCAAATGTGATACTGTGTTATATTAAAAGTAAAGAAATATATAATTTATAAATAAATAAAATATATATATATATAAAAATCGTTAACGTTATTTACCAAACGTAAATAAACATTTTATCAAAGGTATATTTAAATATCAATTCCCTGAAGAATTGAACAAATATTTTTGAATCTAAAGAATTTTTTTTTAATTGATGATAATACAACTTTTAAAAAAAAATCAGAAATCGAAAATGAATTAAAAATGGAGAAACAAAATCAGAAAAGTTCTCCCGCCAAAACTGTTACTCCGTGATTTCCGGTATCATGTTGTCTTGTCTTATCTATAGAGCCGTTCCGCTCCTTCTATACAGAAGATTTTTGCATCCACAGACCCTGCCGGTCTTTTGGCAGGTGACGCAGCGTTCACAGGCCAAGGCTATGAGGGTTCCATGCTATTCCCAGCCGCCTTTGTTTCCCTTAGTGTCAGGTACCCATACGGAGCTGCAGGGCCAGTCTTAGGACACAGTGGGCCCCGCGACTATTATCCTAATTAATTAATTATCCCTACCCAAAATAGGCCCCGCGTAGGGTCCCGCAATCGCTAAGACCGACCATGCGGAGCTGGGTGGCCCTAGAACAAATACGGAGATTGGAACCTGCGACCTTCGGTACACCAGCCGAGCGCTCATGCCACTCGACCACCGTGCCCAGTGTTAGTGTTAGGTTGTATAGCTACCTCTTGTGTACATGCTTTTATGACTTGAAAAATAATAATAATAATAAATTAATAATTTATATAGCGCTGTATCCCAGTAAGGAACTGGGCTCACAGCGCTTTACATGAAGGTATTAACATACTTATAAGTAACAAATTAGAATTCATACGATAACAACCACATTAATTTTAACAGTACATAACACAAAAAGCTACGTTAATCGTTAAAAGAATTGTTGTTTCCTTAATTTGCAAAATAAATTTTGAAATGATGTGTCTTAAGTGCAGTCTTGAAGGACTTTATTGTTTGAATAGTGTGGATTAAATTTGTAGTGTATTGCAGAGATTACATAAATATCGACCACTGTCACTATGTATGATAATTATGATACTGGACATTTGCTTAAACGATTGTGTTATTTCATTTTTTAGTCTAGCCGGCCCATTTTTAACGTAATTGTAAATCGAAGGAAGAAACAAGTTTTTAGCACCTATTTTAATACTTCGATCTCCCCAATTTAGTAGTTAAAAGCACTAACATCGACATTAAATAAAATTAAAATGCTTTTTTTGAAAATTAAATTTAGAAATTCGAAAGCGTGCCCCCACAGGAGGGAGCCCCCAAAAGGAGTGTCCGAAATTTTCTTACATTAAATATTACGCAACTGCCATGTATGCAGGGCCCCCAAAGAGGCTAAGCCCCCCCGGGCCCCCAAATCACTACAAACCCCTAGCTACGCCACTGAAGCAACGTAGCAACAATGGAAACGCTTAACAATGAAAACAGACTGAATACAGACAAAGTCTTAAGTTGTTTTGTATTGTTTTATTTATTACACAACACGATGTGGAAACAGCTTTTTATGGGAATAATTTTTTCATTCTAGAAAATTTTACCTACCAGTAAGTCTTGCTCTGAAATTTTAAAATGTAAAAAAAAAGAAAACAAAAAAACAAAAAAAAACTTTAACTAATAGACATTCAGGTATAAGCAAAAATAAACTGAGCACTCAAAGATTATGAACGGTGAAGTAAGGCGAAGAATGGAAGAATGGGCTGGATGACATTGGATGTCATATCGAAGGAGAAGAATGGGCTGGATGACATTGGATGTCATATCGAAGGAGAAGAATGGGATGGATGTCATTGGATGTCATATCCAGAGAGAAGAATGGGATGGATGTCAATGGATGTCATATCGAAGGAGAAGAATGGGATGTTTGTCTTAGGATGTCACATCCAGAGAGAAGGATGGGATGTATGACATTGGATGTCATATCCAGGACCATCTGCTCATCCCAGGCATGGTGTACTCGTCCTGTCGGTCTTCGACTGACCTATGTGGTCAGTTCATTTGTCAGCACACCACACTTCCTCGACCTTGTCACTTGTTCTTGGGTTGCTGGTGACGTTTTAAGTTTTAAATCGAAGACGAGGAACCTGAGGCTGGTTGAAAAATAACTATAATTACTCTTGAAAAATTAAGTATATGTATTTCATTTTAAAAAAAATTCTTATTATAATGAATATTAACATGGAAATTATCATGCTAGGAATTTAAGACTTTTTTAAATTTCATTAGTAAATGTTATTTAGAACTCAAATATTAATTCCAGCTATAAAATAAATATACTTACATTTTTCATCTCCACCTAAACAGAATAAGTTAATTTTTTAAAAAATTCTTTTTTAATTCTCTAAAAATTTCGAAATTTTAAAAATCAAATCGAGGTAGAAGAATGGGATGGATGACATTGGATGTCATATATCGAGGGAGAAGAATATGAGGTTCATGTCATATGAATTGAAATGAGAAATACTTGTTTGCTGGATTTAAGTGTGTTTTTATTAATAATTGAGTTTGGAAAAATACAACCACAAAATCATTATTTAGAATCTATAATAAAAAGAGTCTTGAAGATTTGAAAACACTAATAGAGTAAGAACAAAATGAGTTATATATGAACAATAGCATTTGTCGGTAGATCGTAGAATCTTATAAATTAGATAGGTTAATGTTAGTTTTTTGTTGTTTTCTTCTTGTTGTTTTCTTTGGTCATTTTTCTACAGATTTTCTTAGCACAACTTAAAAAAATTCCTCTATTTATCCGAAACGTAGCTGCTCCTGCTAAAACAGCAACAATACAAAATATGGAACTTAGTTAATCGTGCCTAAATTTTAATTATTTTGTGTATGTTTATAACAGATGATTTGTTTACTAGTAGTTAGTAGTGGATTTTTCAAATTATACTGAGTTGGTTGTGAAATAAAAATCAGTTATTGTTTTTTTCATCGGAAGTTCTATATTTTCGAGAGCAAATATACAGAAGTCGAAAATGGTCAGCAAAAATTACTTAGCTCCTCAGGTGTGTATATCTTTCAGGGAAAATTTATCAGTAAAACAATAATATGAATGCATTCTCTAAAGTTTCAGATTACAATAGAACATCCAATTAGAACTAAACAAATTTTAAGTTTAAATTTATCAATTATGCATATTTAAAGTTTTCTTATTTTGGGGATTACCATTGTTGCTTACGATAAACACTAGACCGATTCAAGAGTAAGTTTTGTTTAACTAACATGTCTTCGTTTCCAAACTACTAGGGACTTACCGAAATCGATGTCTACTTCAGCTTTTTTCCCTCTTGCAGCCCCCACTTAAGGAGAGAAAGGAGAATAAAGGGTTTCGTTTTTAATGGCATTGTTTTAACCACGGATAAATTGTTGTTTAAGTCAAACAATCAAACGGATCGTTACTGTTATGTAGTTCTCACACACTTAGCATCTTTAAAAACTTTATTTCAACAAAAACTGTACAAAACATGATTTATCTTTATACAAAAATGAAAGCAAGGACAGGGGTTTTGATGGCGAAACAACAACTTAGGAATTTTTTTAAAAAAACGTAAAAACCAAGTTTTTTACAATAAATCCTTTATGTACTAGACGTAACTAAAAGAATGTTCATTATAATACGCAGCGCAAGACCATCCAAAAATACAAAATTGGGGTTGTGTAGTAAAACATGTTTAATATAATGCGCACCGATCTCCTGTTTATAAAAAGTGTTGTCAATAAAATACGCACCTTATTGCGCGACAGAAAGGTTGTTCAATATAATACGCACCGCGACGCTCTATCTCAAAAAATAACATGATACATAGGAATAAATAAAATAATCTAAAAATTCAATAATTTAATTACAGTACATTTGATCGATCTGAAATTTTGATACATAGTTTTTATCATCGCCACAAAACTGCCTGCTAAATTTCAGCTCGCTAGCTTACGAGAAAGTGGGTTAAAAATCGATCCAAAGTTTTGGCGACCGACAAGCAAGCAATCAAGCAACCAGACACCACGAGTTAATATAAAGGATTTAATAATGAGATATATTTATACGCTTGGCGGACGAAATAATGTTTAAAGTAGAGATGCGGAAATTAACGATTAATTAATCTATTTATCGTTAAAAAAATTAATTCATTAAAATTATTTTGATCGATTAAAATTCGAATAAAACTTAAGAAAATATGTATAATTTTTTTTCAATTGATCAATAATATACATGTTTTTATTTACATACTTTTCCCTCGTATTATTATTATTTATTGAAACGTGCATACGTAAAGAAAAAGGTTTTGCCTCCTTATTTCTTGCATAGCAGAACGATTTGCTGTTTGGTCACAAAATTTGGGTGGCCATGGAATTACCGCTACTTAACCGATTTAACAAAATAATGAATCGCGACTTAACGGGATTAATATATATGCGTTATAAAAAAAATTAATCGAAATTAATCGATTAAATATTTCCTCAATTAATCGAACACATTTTTTTTATTCAGTACCAGCCCTAGTTCAAAGAAAAGAAAATTTAACATTTTTGTTGGTGAATACTTAAGTTTTTGGTATTATGAAATTCGCAAGCCCTAGTTTAGATGTAGAATCACAAACCAAATATTGTCTTTGGAGATTTTAATGTGACTTTAAAAAAAAACAACTTAGACCTCACAAGTAAAAAAAAGAAAAATCTCTTTTAATCCTAATTATGAAACGAAACAAATATTTGTATATAAAATTCAATGATTGTTAATTTGGCGCAATTGGTCTAAATGAGATGATCTAAATGAGGGGGTCTAAATAATATGGTTTAAAGTCAGATGGTGTAAATGATATGGTCTAAGTCAAGGTGTCAAAGTCAGTCACTCCGCGAAAAAAAACACTTAATCAGGCGTAGATGTTCCGGACAGTAAAAAATGAAAATTAATTAATCGTGATAATAAACTTTGAGGAGAAAAAAACAATAAAAGTATATATATATATATATACCCACCAAATAAATCTCTTTTAAAGCTCTCTTTTATTAATATTTCTTTTCTTGGCTATTCAGAGTCTAGTTATGATATTTTTTTTTAAAAAAGAAGAAAAAAAAACTCGTCAACTGTTCGCAGCGGAAATTAACCATTTATTAATCGATTAATCTTTAAACATTTTAATAAAATTAATTAGATCGATTAAATTTCGATAAAAATTTAAGAAAATATTTCCTTTTTTTCCCCTCAAATTTATTAATAATTTATATATATTTTTATTTATTTACTTTTCCCTTGTATTATTATATTTTATTTAGACGTGCATACGCAAACAAAAAGCTTTTTCTTCCTTATTTCTTGCAAAGCAGAACGATTTGCTGTGTTACCCCACAAAATTTGGGAGCCATTGAAATATCGCGAATTAAAAGGATTTCGCGAAAATGATGAATCGCGACTTAACGGGATCCATATAGGCGTTATAAAAATTATAAGGAATCGAAATTAATCGATTAATCAATTAAATTTTTTCCCGATTAATCACAAAAAATAATTTAATCAGTACCAGCCCTGATTTAAAGACTTTCGGTTTATGCCTAGTGACAAACACGGATGTTCGATCCGAGCACTCTAATAATTTTTTTTTAAAGTTCTACAAATTAAAATGAACGCCGACCGTTGCTTAATTACTGTGGCGGTTAACAAGTCACTTCTCAAATTACAATTTGTCTACTGTGACCAAACATAAAACGCCCCTTTGTTAGCCTGTGATTCGAAACGCCGCTAATGAAGAAAGTACATTTACACTTGTATCGCAGTGAACATTAAAAGAACTTCCGCCAAAAAATTCTACCTCGGGTAGGATATAAACGTACGACAGTGGAAGCACTCTCGGGCTCGATTTCATTGCGTTCATTGAGTTTGTCACCTTCTGTCTAAACTAGCGACGAAACGTTTAATTAATTCACTTACATTCATTCATACTCGCGTGGGTTCCTACAGATGCCCCTGTGGAGACAAATGAAAACAGAAGTCAACGATTAGCTAGAAGCTATACAAATACTTTAGCTTCTCGATCTTCCAGATTAATCATAAAATATTGTGGTCAGATACTGAAGTCAGATAGTGTGGTCAGGTAATGATAAAAGATACTGAGACCAGAAACTGAAGTCAGATATTGTGGTCGGATACTGAAGTCAGATATTGTGGTCAGATACTGAAGTCAGATGTTGTGGTCAGATACTGAAGTCAGATATTGAGGTCAGATACTGAAGTCAGGTATTGTGGTCAGAAACTGAAGTCAGATATTGTGGTCAGATGCTGATGTCATATGTTGTGTTTAGATACTGAAGTCAGATATTGTGGGAAGGTAATGAGTAAAGATAATGAGACCAGATAATGAGATCAGATACCGTGGTCAAATATCAAGTCAGATATTAAGGTCAGATACCTAAATCAGATACTGTGTCCAAATACTGAAGTCAGATATTTTGGTCATAAAACTAATTCATATACTATGGTCAGTTACTGAAGTCATATACTTTTGTCAGATATCGAAGTCAGATACTGTGACTGTATACTAATAAATGAAACTTAAACATGATGAAGTCAGACATTGTGGTCAAATACCAAATCAGATACTGAGGTCGTATACTGAGGTCGTATACCGAGGTCAGAATATTTGTTTTGTCAGTTACTAATGATGAGAACCTTATTTGCCTTGAGACTTTCCTGTTCTTTTTTAAAGTGCATCACGTTGCCCTGACTCTAAGCAGAGCCGTAACTGAGTTTTTGACGCCCTTGGCTAATTTATTTTTGGCGCCCTTTATTTAAATAAAAAATTTAAAAAAATTAGAGATTTAGTGGCGCCCTTTTGAACTGGCACAGGCCGGCGCCCTTGGCAACTGCCCCAATGCCGAGCCGTTGTTACGCCACTGACTCTAAGTTTAGACTTCTGATTCAAACAAATGTCTCTACTTGTAGCGGTAAGTACTTGATTTTGTGTTCGGGAATATTTTGGCTCTAGGAGAGCCTCATCGATTTCATGACTATTTGTAGACTTTGTCAAATAAATGAAACCCACAAAAGTGCATCGTTGCGTATTTTCAACTACTCTGTAAATTTGAAAGACAGAAAAGGCGACTAAAAAATATAAGGCAACAATATGAAGTATTCATAATTAGAAAATAAATACGGCAATCGGGGGAAAGTATTCTACGCAAATCTTGGCCAGGCCTTTTAATATATTGTGGTATTAAAAACAAATATTTTACACAGGTGTTTAACTGTATCAATTATTTAAGTTGTATCCATTAGTCTTGTTACATCCACATAGCTCTAAGATGGTAAACAACTCACCTGATTCGTGGTTACTCGCTACAGTCTTTAGGCTGCCATTTGATTTAGCTGTGAAAATATGTGTACGGCTTATGTATGGATTTAAGGATTATTAAGAACTGTTATTTATTTAAACTAACCTCACTGAGCTCCCTATATGTTGGATAACACGTGGCATAAATCTCGCCCGATGTTTTTTCACAAAACTCTAAGTAAGGTTACCAAAAAGAAGCAAGTATTTGAAATTTGGTAAAATTTGAATCACTCCGGTTATCCATGGTAAATATTGTACGTAAATTTACCCCACTCTCCATTGGTAATTATGCTTCAGATTTTACACACGATTCGTTTGTTTAAGGAAAATTAGTGTAAATGTTAAATATTATTTAACACTAACACCAATTGTTTTTAAAAAAAAATTAAAATAGAAATGGAAAGTATTCAAATCTCAATAAAAAACTATTTTTTATATTTTTTTTCACCCTCGAATATAATCTATAATAATAAAAGGCAGTTGTCTGTGTGGTCCTCGATAGCTGATTGGTCCCTCAAACTCTTACAGCCATCACTAGCGAAGAAAAATTAAATCTAATTTCCATATTGAACAAATTTACGCGGACGTTCAAAACGAGTTATATTTGGTGCAGTATTTTTTTCCAAGACTTTATTTTGAGCGGCGTGCGTTGAGATTTATAGTCCAAAAACTATTTTTTTTATGGATTAATTATTATAACTACTAGCAGACCCCTCATGGGATGCAATGATCTCAGTAAAAAGAAAATACAGTCAAAGAATATATTCATCTATCTTTCTCAATATCGTGGAAAATCGATTGGGTAATACAATATTAAGCGTTTAGTAAAAAGCCCCAAGGGAATGGACAGTAGGAGTTCATTGTCATATAGTAATTTAATATAGACTCTAAAGTTTTATATACCAAATTTGGTCAAAATCCAGTTATTTTCTCATTATCTAACGCTTAAACTAATTTTATATAGCTAATATAGGGAAAAAACTACAATAATGGGCCCCCGGGGCCATTCGGTTTAAGATGCACATATCAAAAATGTGTACATTTAAATTCAGTTTTCATCATGGATATATTTCTCAAGATTGTTAAAAATTGAATGGAAAATAATGAATAATAGTATACAAAAAAGACAAGAAGAAATGGACATTAGAAGTTCAGTATGATTTAGTATTTTATTATGGGCTCCCAAGTTTTTGTATGCAAAGTTTGGTTAAAATCCTTCTATTTACCATATAGTTAAATGCTTAAACTAATTTTTATATAGCTCATATTAGAAAAAATCATCTGATGGGCTCCCGGCGCCCCATAAGTGCCAAATTTTGAAAACAAAAGGTTGCCAGTTACCAACCCGGGAGCGTAATCAAAAGTATCCCAAAGGTTCATTGCAATCGGATGAACGGTTAGTCAGTTTTAAAGGACATGCATACATACATAAAACATACTTTCATTGGTATTTATGTAGATAAATAAGCACACACAAAAAAAGATATATATAGGGCCCCCAGACCCAATTATTGCATATATATATACTAGTTTGTGCTGCGGCGCCGTGGCGCCTGCGGCGCCCCCCCTTTTTTTAAGAGCGCCTACGGTGCCCACATTTTTCAAAAGCCCAACTAACTTGTCCTTGTATGATAAATACGTAATATTAAACTTTCTTAAATGTACACAAAGTATTTTATAATGTTTTTTTAAATTTTTATTATTTTTTTATTTTGTATGTCAAAAGCCTAAGTAACTTATCCTTGTATGATAAATACGAAATATTCCTGAAATGTACACAAATATGTATATAATATAGGTTGTGCTGCGGCGCCCACTTTTATTTAGGGCGCCTACGGCGCCCACTTTTTTCAAAAGACCCAACAAACTTGTCCTTGTATGATAGATACGTAATATTAAACTACCTTAAATGTACACAAAGTAATTTAAAATAGAGATTGTAGGGCGCCTACGGCGCCCACTTTTTTTTTGGGGGTGGTCAAAAGCCCAAGTAACTTATCCTTGTATGATAAATACGAAATATTCCTGAAAATTAAACAAAGTATTTATATATAATAATTTTTACAGTGCTAATCACCACACGATTTTTAAACTAATTTTAGAAAGCAGCGCACCAAATTACTGCACCAAAAAATAACTATTTGAGTCAATCAGCACTGCTTACAACGCAAAATTTAAAAAAAGCAGAGTGATGACCCTTAGCGTTAGGCTACATAATTGAGCATAAATATATATATGATACTAGCAGACCCGTCATGCGTTGAAAATATCTCACTAAAATGAATAAATTTAAAGAAACCAATGAGTGGTATGTTTTAAAAACAATTAAGCACGAAACCTTCGCGGATGTGTGCAAAAAACAAAGTCCAGATTATCTAGCAAACGGAAACATAAATAAATAATTTAAAAACTTACAGAAGAAAAAAAACGACATTAATAGCGTTGGCCCCAAAATGAATGATAATTGAAAATGTTTTTAATGCCATTGTACTCAAGCTATATTTCTCAACATGTTGGGCCCCCTGCTCCGAGGGGATGGGCATTAGCCTAATTATTAGGAGTTCAGTGTCCTATAGTATTTGTTGTTGTTTTTTTTAACTTCTGAAAGCCATAGAGATGTTATTGTTGCAACATCCTTTATGTCATTATTTGAGCCAAATTCCCTATTTTATTTAGGTTTTTGTTTTAGATACTTTTTAGACTTATAATTTCTGAATGATTTGGACACCCCAGCCCTCAAACATAGACGGACAGACACAGACAGTAGGCCTGTCAACGGGTACCCGCGAACCCGGGTTCACGTTGCCGTGCGAATAACCGGGTAGTAAAATTATGCCCGGGTACCCGTGAAAATGTGGCTGCAATGTCTATACCAACGGTGGCCAAACTGCGGCTCTTCTGTGTTCACATTGCGGCTCGCGAAAATTTATCTAATTTAGATTTTTCGTTTGAAATATTCGCTGTGAAATACGTTTAGCACAATTTAACAAACCCGCGCCCTTTACATTTCCTTGTGTTTCTTGTGTTTGCTTCTTGTGTAGAGCTAGCAGAAAAAATGATTTTTATAAGACGTACAACGTTGTCAGTAATTAAAGTTAATAAACTAAAAATTTACTACCGCCACCTAGTTAACATAACCATTCAAGCTGCTGTGCCCGTATGACCTGACTCAACGTTACGTCATTGTTGTTGACATTTTGTTTGAATATTCAGCTTACTGCAGTTTTAGTTTATGAGTATGGGGAATGCATTTACAGCAGGAATAAAAGTTTCTAGTGCGCAATAGTATATTATTGGAAGCATGCTGTTGGATACTGTGTGAAATGAGTTGCAAGGATGGTGGCTAGGTTGTATTGTATAGCCGTCATGACGGCGAAAATTATGTGGAGTTTTGAACGGGTAACCCGGGTACCCGTTAGAAATTTGGACGTGTAACCCGGGTACCCGTTAGAAATTTGGATGTGCAACCCGGGTACCCGTTAGAAATTTGGATGTGCAACCCGGGTACCCGTTAGAAATTTGGACGTGTAACCCGGGTACCCGTTAGAAATTTGGATGTGCAACCCGGGTACCCGTTTGAAATTTGGACGGGTACACGGGTAGCTTTTTTCAGCAATATTGACAGCCCTAACAGACACACACAGACACACACACAGACACATACACACTGACGAACACACAGACACAGACAAAGAAACACACAGCCGAGTCACTCACCTTGGCTGTCGTCCTCTGAACCTAACAGATTATAAAGTTAGTTGAAATTTCATCATAGACGAACTTAATCATACAGTTAATATAACCGAATGCATGAAGGGGTAGTCTATGATCACAACATTAAAAGAGATTAAGAAGATATTATATGTGAATCCGTTGATCTCAACTCTGAATGAAAAATTAACGTAGTATTATGTGAATTTGTTTCTGATTATCCGTACAGAATCTCAAGAGCGCTAATATGCATCTACCCCACAAGGGCGGTAACCCAGTTGATTATAAATATTTATGGGCATGGCTCTATGACAGTCGAGTCAACTAGAGCAGTGGTTCCTAACCTTTTGGGGTCCATGCACCCCTTCAGATGCCCAAAAAAGTTCATGCACCCCCTCGTGAAACTTGCAGAAAATGCATGATAAACTATGTTTATTTTAGGAACACAACAGTTTTGACCATAGGCAACAGGGAATTTAGTGAGAGATTTGCTGCTTCTTGTGATCAATCGGCGATTTAATTCTGGGGACTGCTTCTCATCTCGCACAAGAATTGATCCAGAATATCTGCAGCCATGTCAATAATCCTGGAATGAATAGTGTCATTGGACAAAGGAACTTTCTCAACCTGCTTCCTCTGCTGGTGACCACACATCAGTTCCACCATCTCCAGAGCACAATGCTTCACCAAAGTTCTCCAATGGTGTGGGGCTTCTTGTTCTTTGCAATAAGATATGTAACCTTGAATGATGCCTCCAGTGCAGGTTTCTGTGACAAAGAAAATCCAAGCTTGGGCAAGGTACCTGAGGTCATGAAGCGAGCTCTCTTCTGCTTGAAGACCTCAACACTGTCCTTGGAATTGGATGGATGGACTTTCTCCAAGTGCTCTCGGGGTCTAACAGGCTTCATGTTGTCATTGCACAGGCTTTTTCCACAGAGGAAGCACTGAGGCTTTTGTGTCCATCTCTCTCTCTCTCTCTATCTCTCTCTCTCTCTCTCTCTCTCGCTCTCTCTCTCTCTCTCTCTCTCTCTCTCTCTCTCTCTCTCTCTCTCTCTCTCTCTCTCTTTATTATTTATTAACGATTTTGAGGGGGTGATGACAATCGGAAAGTCGTACCAGTCACAGGCAAATTTTAACTGACGAAGTTGATGTTTTTAATGACCGGATTTGGATGCTCAACTCAAGATGTAAGGTTTCAATGACGAATATTGGCTTCCAATTAACGTTTTTAAGACCTTTGCAACGTACCGAGCAATAAAAGTGGAGAAAAAAAACTCAACGTTTACATCCACTCAAAACAGTGAGAGGGTCACCGGAAGACATATATCTGACGTATTTGATGACAAAATTAAATTATTTTTAGAAAACTGTGACGTAAAACACGAAATTCCGAGGAACACGTAGAGCGAACCGTTCATTTTGCGAAAAAGTTTTCCGTCAATATCGTCATGCGCAGAACGATAAATTTTTTTTTAAATGTTGTATATGGGCGCCCTTTAACGCGGCATTCCTTGCTTATGGTTTACATTTTCAGTTTATCAGTTTTTCTTACTTTTTTCCTTCTTCTTTTTTTTTCTCTTTCTCTGAATGGTTCATGCACCCCCTGGAACCTGCTCATGCACCCCTTGGGGGTGCATGCACCACTGGTTAGGAACCCCTGAACTAGAGAGACAATGGTGATGATTTGAGTTAGAACGTTGGTGGCTAGAACTAAATTAACATTGAACTTACCATAAACATAGCTACACAGCAGATCTACGGCTAGTGGGACATAGAAAACGGAAATAGATTAACAGGATTTTTTTTTGTTACTGGTTATAACTCACACACAATTTTGAGCTCTTATATGTGTATGTCATTGAATTAGTGCATAAAGAATATATGACTAGTTTTGGAAAAATAACGTTTTTTTTACCAGTCTTATATATTTAAACGTCAAAGAAGAAATGAGCAGTCCACTTGCAAAACCTACTAAGATACATTTTAGAGTTTTTGAGAAAATGGCATTTATGTTTGAGCGACTTCACAGATTTTGTCCAGTGTTTCATATTTGTAACAATAAAATACAGCGTTCTTGTTAGGTTTTCAATGACCAGACCAAAAGAATATCGTAGAGTTTCACCATTTAAATCAGAAAATGACGTATACTCATTTTACCGCCAAAATCAACCTAGTAATTTTTGCAAGTCGACTCCGCAAATTATCATGGTTATGCCAAAATAAACTTACATACAAATAATATGAGACCAAGAAGAACGATAAAAAAAGCAACGAAAGGCGAGACGCAATACACTTTCATCCAGTGAGCTGAGGATGAAAGGAAACAGATTGTTTGTGGTCCTTTAGGTTCAGATGGGGAACTTTTCGGGTTAAATAGCATCAGAGGCTTCACTAAGGTTGGTGTCACCCAGTTCACGATATGACCCCCTCAACAACTTCCCCCATATAGAACTCTTCCGAGTTTGCCAGTGCCAAATAACGGGAACATATAGAATATTACCTTTTGGTGTCACCCCTTGTGATGGTGTCACCGGGTGGGGTCCAACCCCTGCAACCCCTAGTGACGCCTCTGAAGAGTATGCAATTCATTAAGGTAAAATGTGGTGTTTATCTTTACCACTGTAGCCATTCAAAGTCGTATGTTTAGAATTACTTATGGACTGTATAGTTTTTTTTTAAAGAAAGACAATTTTACATTACAATATCTAGGGCATAAGGCGTCGAAGTAAACTAATTGTTGTGAGAGAAGAAGTGATAGTTAAAAAGACAATTGTAGTTAGAGAGCCGAGATGATTTAAATAGTAAATGAGATTTAGAGCGCCAATGGTAACCTAAGTCTATGATAGTGTAAATGATAGTTAAAACCAATGATAGTTAGTGAGTCGAAAAGAGTTAGAGAGCCAAGGTTAGTTAGAGCCAATGATAACTCAATACTTAATGCTAGTTAGAGAGCCGAAAGTGGTTAGAGCCAACGACATGATTTTTCATCTTAGGCAAAGTTAACCCATTATAAGTACCTGGATTACTTTGCGATTAACTAGCAGGGTACTCGTAATTGTGACGCCAATCTTGTTTGTCAATATCAGAGAAAAATATCAACAACAGACTCTGACAATGTCAGTACCAATCGTCTAGACTCTAGACTCTAGACCAGTGGTTCCCAACCTTTTTCGGGCGGAGAACCCTTTTTATACAAGCCATGTGACCCGCGACCCTGATGCAATTTAAAAAAGCATTTTATATAAGGGAAAAAAACACTTTAAGTTTAATTTTATTTTAAATTATGTTTATTAATTAATTTCATGTGATGGTTGCAATTGCAATCATTGTCCAGTTTCCGAATTCTCGGTTGAGTTTTTTGTAAACGCCAACCTCATGTCATTCTCAACATTTAATCTATTTCTATCTTTAGTTTTTTTAATAAAGGAGAGTTGAAAATCCACTCTCACAGAGACATGTAGACAGTAACTAAAACTCGAAAGGCAAGCATCGTGACATTTTGGGCATGAATGCTACACACCACACTAGAATTGTTTGAGCAATTTTTCGTTAAACAGGTTACTTTCTAAGGAAACATTCCTTCTTACCATTCACCAGGAATATCACAGATAGCAGAGAATATATTCATGACAATGAAGTTGCTTCTTCTTTCAACGCAGAAAAGTAAAGGTGAAGTTCGTTTTCAAGGCCTTCGAGATGCCCAGTAATCTCTTCCATTAAATATTCACTTATAATCATGCACGTTTATCTACCACACTGGAGAGTTTCTCAAACATGGCAATGTTTCCAAGATTTATTTTTCTTCGCTATTTTTGCTGCCATGATTACAATGCCCCGAGTTGATCGAGAAATGTTATATTATTCGTCTCCTTTCCCTGAATCGCATGTTGCTATTCTAATATATCTGCTAGATGTGCTCCTCTTTTCAACCAATCTTCGTCGTTAAAGTGTACCAAAAGGTCATGGTTCCCTTGTACTTCCAGGAACAAACTGATTTCATCTTTCAAGTCAAAGACAGGATTCCACAACATTTCCTTTTCGACAACCAGCGTACTGCAGTGTAGAAAATAAGAGCCTCGTGATCAGAACCCATGTCCTTGCACATTTCTTTAAACAGACGATTGTTAAGAGCTCCAGTTTTGACGTAATTTACGGTTTTTATCAGCAAATTAAGAACCTCGTGTAGAGGAGTTTGAAGAATCTTACTTGCAAGGACATACCTGTCAATCATGTCGGGGATTCCCCTTGCTTGGGGAGCTAGTTCTTTCACCTTTTTGCCGAACGCCTGATTTTGACCCAAGAATAGATTGCACATCATCCGTAAATCCTCACAGACGCTGTTCGACTTTAATTTTCAGTCTCAAAAATGTATGTATTTTCTCCAAAATAACTTCCCTTTTTGCAGTAGTTTCTACATACATGGCTCATATATGCCGCTGAATAGTTGGACATTGTTAAGGAGAGCTAAGAATTGAAAATAAATTAATCGACTATACTTATAGCCATAAATACTCATCGTCTTATAACTTGTCTAATTAGCATGAGAGTTAAATGTATTTATATGCACGAGTACGAATTTAGCAGTACAAGATTGCATTATAGTGAATATTTTTTTAGTTGAATGTATAAGTTCGCAACTCCCAGAAAACCCGTCGCGACCCCCTTGGAATGGGTCGCGAACCAAAGGCTGGGAGCCTAGGGTCTAGACTAGAGAATAAACAGAGATGGTTTATTTAGAAACAAGGACAGTACGGGATGGGTCTTAGAAACAAATAAAATTCAAAATATTACATTCATGGAAAAGAACTGACCCAAACTAAAGATGCAAAATACTTAGGAGTCTTAATAAATGAGAAACTATCATGGAATCCCCA
The DNA here is from genome assembly GCA_944989445.1 of Ampullaceana balthica. Classification (NCBI taxonomy): domain Eukaryota; kingdom Metazoa; phylum Mollusca; class Gastropoda; family Lymnaeidae; genus Ampullaceana; species Ampullaceana balthica. The sequence goes on along the minus strand of CALYLW010000140.1, from coordinate 196,197 downwards.
TGTCAATGAAGTTATTAAAAAATCAAACAAAACCTTAGGCTTTATAAAAAGAAACTTTAAAAAAATGTAATAGAGATATAAAACTAAAATGCTACCTCACTTTGGTGAGACCTGTACTAGAATATGCATCTTCTGTATGGGACCCATCCACCAAAGAAAACATTGATAAACTAGAACAAATTCAAAAAAGAGCTGCCAGATTCATTACTGGAGAATATTCGAAACTGACAAGAATAACGCCATTAGTTAAATCATTAAACCTTGAAACACTAGAGGATAGAAGAACCAAAAGCAAAGTAATAATCATACATAAAGCAATTAATTCTAATTTAGAAATACAACACAAAGATAACTTAATACAACCCTCAGATAGACATAAGGATAAAAACACCTTTCTTATTCCGTATGCAAGAACAAACACATACAAGTTTTCCTTCTTCCCGTCCGGAATTCGGGCGTGGAATGGGTTGCCTGAAGAATCCAGGAAAACCAACACTTTAACAACATTTAAATCTCTAATAAAAATGCAGGACTAAACACAAACCATAGATAAGCGTAGGACGCAATAATCTTCTGTATAGAAGGAGCGTCTGTAAACAGATAAGATAAGATAAGATGGGTCTTTCAAAGTGTCAAATGATCATGACTTACGGGCCCGCTCCGTCGTCGGTACGTCGGTAAAATCAGCTGTAAAAGAAAAAGAATACGAGCTAAAAAGTAAGTCAAAGACAGAAAGGAAATAGTGTAAGAAGTTATTTCCTTATAAAATAACGTTTTTGTTTTTTAAAAGATAATATCTGAGATAATCTGATCTGACTGCATAAAAAAATGATGCGTAATGTCCGAGACAATGCAAATTACAAAAGACCATAATCACATAAAAGGTTTCGTGAGTTAAGACTAAGACATTCTTCGATCAATCGCTTACTTGATTCATAGGTGTTCAAATGTGGAATGGTGGGCCTCCTCGGCCTGGTGGTCATTGTTCTGTTGGACGTTGCAGTTGGGCTGGATGTGGCTGTCATTGGAGTCAGCGATAATTTCAATTATGAATTTAAAGTGTCTCTTTATGTGGGGAGCACAACGGCTCTTTATTTACTTGTGTTTAACCAAAATGTAGAGCCAAGCAAATTGTGGAAAAAAAATTAATAACTTTATTTTTAAAAATATGTGTATTTTTTTTTATATTTGCAGTTCACTGGCCACAAAAATAATGTTCTGCATGTAGACAGGCCTGAACTATCCGAGGAGTTTACGGCGTTATACATATAGCTATAGCAATAATTACTGTATTTTTAATATGTTTAGTAACGATCACATTTAATCACACATTTTGAGTCATCTTTTCTCGTTTACAAGTCGTTAAAAAAAGTGTAACAAAAATCTTTACATTATCCTTTATCTTTACATAACTTCAACGACTGTGATATTATGACTGACTGAGAAAATCTGACCGACTGAGAAAATCTAACTAAGATATTTTGAATAATTAATTGAAATTATCAAACAGCGTGATTTACGGCACTAGTTAATGAATAACCTACTTGAATCAATGTTAATCGAATGCCTGGCGGCCAGTGTTTTTGAATAACTTACTTGAATCATTTTTAATAGTGGTCAATGTTTTCGTGGGTGTAGTAGAGGAAGTAGAGGAAGCTGAGCTCGGTCCAGCAATGGTTGTGACTGCAAGAGGAGATAAGGGCAAAATGTATTTATATATACATACATATATATATATATATATATAATATATATATATATATATATATATATATATATATATATATGTATATATATACCATTCCCGAATAAAGCTCTTTCGTGTTAACGAACGCACGTCCATAAAAAATATATATAAAATAATATTGCGCGCCACTCCGTCTTTTTAAATGTTTTTTTAAAACTTTTTTATTATTGGGTAATGAATTTTTGGCTCTTTTTAAAATAATTTTTCATGTCATTAACTGTTACGTACAGTACTTTAAACTTTAAAGTATATTTATAATTATTTTTTTATATTTCGGGTGCGCGGCGGTCATTTTTGTTGTTTACATTGTATTTTTTTAAAAACTTTTTTCCCCCATGTGTTAAGGAATTGTTCTCTCTTTTTTAAATACTTTTTTTTGATGCCACGAACTGTTACATTTTTATAGCACTGTTCGTACAGTACTTAACAGTACACAAATAAATATATATGTATATTTATGTTCCGACTTATGCTGAAATTCAAGTTACAACGTTTCTTAAGAACGGATCAACGTCTTAACCCGAAGACCCCTGTATGTATATTTATACACATTTTAGGGCTAAGAACTTATCTTATCTTCTTATCTTATCAATACAGACGCTCCTTCTATGCAGAAAATAATTGCGTCCACAGACAATGACATATGATCTGTTGGCAAGTGAAGCAGCGTTCACAGGCCACGGCTTTGTGGGTTCCACGCATTACCCAGCCGCCTAACTAGTGTTAGGTACCCATTCGGAGCTGGGTGACTCAGGGATGCCCTAGGACCCGGGAACAAATCCTTGCCTTGACATGGATTCGAACCCGTGACCATCGGTACGACAGTCGAGCGCGCTGCCACTCGACCAGTGCGTTAGTTTAGAGCGTTAGTTTGTTACCGGGATCAGGTTAAATATCAAGGAGACGGTTGTTGTTTTATAATAATCTATTTTAAAATGTTTCTGCCTGAAATTGTATCTAAGCAAGTCTACCAGCAAGTCTACCAGCACGTCTACCAGCAAGTCTACCAGCAAGTCTACCAGCAAGTCTACCAGCAAGTCTACCAGCAAGTCTACCAGCAAGTCTACCAGCAAGTCTACCAGCAAGTCTACCAGCAAGTCTACCAGCAAGTCTACCAGCAAGTCTACCAGAAAGTCTACCAGCAAGTCTACCAGCAAGTCTACCAGCAAGTCTACCAGCACTTCTACCAGCAAGTCTACCAGCAAGTCTACCAGCAAGTCTACCAGCAAGTCTACCAGCAAGTCTACCAGCAAGTCTACCAGCAAGTCTACCAGCAAGTCTACCAGCAAGTCTACCAGCAAGTCTACCAGTAAGTCTACCAGCAAGTCTACCAGCAAGTCTACCAGCACGTCTACCAGCAAGTCTACCAGCAAGTCTACCAGCACGTCTACCAGCAAGTCTACCAGCAAGTCTACCAGCAAGTCTACCAGCAAGTCTACCAGAAAGTCTACCAGCAAGTCTACCAGCAAGTCTACCAGCAAGTCTACCAGCACTGTGACCAATGTTCTCTTTAAGACTCCACACAGACATCTGTCCGACTCCTTGCAGCAAATTAGCCTTACCGCGCAGCAAATTTTGAAAACAAAATTGCACAAAGAATGGATACTCTGCAATTTAGCAAACGAGTGTGTGTTTTTTGTTTTTTTTAAACTTTGCACACGGACCAACGCACCTTAGATGAAACATTGACTATGACATAGTCAAAAGGTTAAATATGCATTCTTCTTTATAAGGGAGTTAAATCAACATGTCTTGCAGAGTCGGTCATATATCATTCGAACCAGCTAAAGGAATTTTAGTTTTTATTTATATTTTTGAAAAGCATAACAATAGAGATTTTTAGATTTTTTGTTTATATTCGATCTCTTGTCCAACTTTACAGCTGAGTTTATTCACATGTTACTGGCAGCCTTTTGACACACATTCCTGACTTAAAGCAAGTTTCATTTGGACAACCCGTGCAGGTTTCGTTGCAAAATAGTCCTGCGTAGGGCTCTATACAATCTGAAACATCACAATTAAAGATCAGATAAATGTTCACACAGTCCACTTTTTATGATTTGTTTCGATGCATATCAACAAACTAAAGCAAGAACGCTGGCAATTTTAATTTTATTTTTGCTAATTACTAAGAGATTTTTTTTCATTAAAAAAAAATCAAGAAAACAGATGCTTTATTAAAATAAAACGGGAAAAATCATATGTTGTAAAAATCATTTGTTGTAAAAATCATATGTTGTAAAAATCATATGTTGTAAAAATCATAGCAATGAACATTAAACAAGTCAAAAATTAAATATAAACAATAAGAAATGTGTAAACATATAGTGTTGAAGTGTTTCAAGACGGTTAATTTTAACCTATACTTCTGTTAATTACCAGCTTTTCAATGGCTGTAACAAACAATTTTAGCATGGAAAGATCGCAAAAACAAATGAAAAAAGGGAAGTTTTTTTTGGCCTGATGGTTTTTATTTATAAGCCTGCCAATCTGTCACACCGCTGCTCTTTAAATATTATTCCATAAATTTATTTAGCTGTCGATACATGAAACGATTATACCTTTGCAACCATTGAGTGCCAACTATTTATGCAACAGCATTTAATTTTTAAAAATCGCTTAAAAAACAACAACAACAACACAACCGCAAGCCCAAAAAGCCTACCTCGTAAGCCTCTAAAAACACCAGCAAGCCCAAAAAGCCTACCTTCGTAAGCCTCTAAAAACACCAGCAAGCCTAAAAAGCCTACCTCCGTAAGCTTCAAAAAACACCAGCAAGCCTAAAAAGCCTACCTCCGTAAGCTTAAAAAAACACCAGCAAGCCCAAAAAGCCTACCTTAGTAAGCCTCTAAAAACATCAGCAATCCCAAAAAGCCTACCTTCGTAAGCCTCTAAAAACACCAGCAAGCCCAAAAAGCCTACCTTCGTAAGCCTCTAAAAACACCAGCAAGCCCAAAAAGCCTACCTTCGTAAGCCTCTAAAAACACCAGCAAGCCCAAAAAGCCTACTTTCGTAAGCCTCTAAAAACACCAGCAAGCCCAAAAAGCCTACCTCCGTAAGCCTCTATTTCACAGATGTCCATCGACGTGTTCCTGTCCGTGTTGTTCAGGCTGATCCTAAACTTGGTTATGGCGAGATCTTGGATGATGTAAAAGATGACAAGGTTCTTGAACACGTGAGAGCTGTCGTGGCAGTAGGGCAGACTAGCGCCTGACCTGTCGTGACAGCTGAGTGACAGTTGTGACACAGGGGAACCTGAAGGGGAGTCAGTGGTCAGGATTTTATTACGTCAACAAACATTGGTCATTGGTCATGGTGAACCTTGAAGAACAATACACAGGTATGGATGGTAAACAACCATTCGCGGTTGACATGGTAAACATAAATAGAAGTAAAAAAAAGGATTTTTAAAAACCACGTTTTTATAAGCGGGCTGAAAAGAAGAAAATAATTTAAATCTTATAAATTCAAGTACTTTAATTTAATATGACTAAAAACGTGGCATATTTTTCGTGAACTGAATCTCCTAAAATTGCTATGAGCTGAGCTTGAAAATTAAATGAGAAGTTTTTTTTACCCCTCTTCCCACTATGTTCTCGGAGTTTTCGAACTTTGCAAGCTAATGCATTAGTTCCAGAATATTGCCTTAATTTACAACAGTATTGCCCTCTCCGTGACATCAAAAAGTCACATTCAATTTCGCCAGGATTTAATAATGTTAAATATTCTAACAAGAACTTCTTGCCCCTTTGTTTTCTCTTTTACAACAACTAATTGTCGGACTTTATTAATAGTGTATTCCTTTTTATCCAATTTCTGATTCCTTTCATTTGCAAAAAACTTTGGTAATGTTGAGTACTTATTTAGTATTTATCTTGGCTTTTATTTTATTAAGGTTTACTTTCACGTTTTAACAATTAGCCAATTAACAACGAGGAATTTGCCGCCCCCCCCAAAAAAAAATAAAAAAATGTGTATTTATTTGTGCAAAGTTTTGATTCCAGTAGATAAGCAATTGTTTCCATTATTTTTGTTTATGCCACAAAACAAAAGACACTAAAATTAAAATAAGCCATATAAATACGCCAACAATTTTTTCCAATAGTTCACTTTCGTTCAAATCAAACTTGAATCAATTATATATATACTAGCACATTATTGTCATGCTGTCAGCCCCTATGTTTTCCAGCTCAGTAACGTTGGTATCAGAAGACTTAAGATTTATAATGGAGCTTTGAAGTTTTGGCATTAGAAGCGCTCTCATATTTTAACATAGTTCTTCATTTCATTTTTTTTATCTTGGCTTTTATTTTATACTATTAAAATGTATTTTCATGTTTTAACAATTAGCTAATGAACAACGATAAATTTGCCGCCCCCATCCAAAATTTGACAGCAGGGGGTGGCTGTCAAATTTTTAAGAATCAATGAATTTATTTCCACATCAGTGTCACGTTCTCATACTAATTTAGTCTCTGTTTTGTTTTAAATTACAATAGTATTAGTATCAGAAGAATTTATATCCAATAAGGAGGTTGAAGTGTTGGCAGTTAAAACGTTTACTTGCTTTTGGATAGCTCGTTTATAAACTTTATTTCTTTTATTAATTTCTTATTCGGATTTTCTTTAATTTCGATTTTTTAAAAGCTCCTCTGTTTTTTAAATTTTCTTTTTAAGAAACTAATTAACGACTAGGAATTTGCCGCCCCTGGCAAAGTGCCGCCCGGGGCATTTGCCTTCCCTGCCCCCCCCCCTCGCTACGCCACTGATGGTATGTAAGTTTGCAAAATTACAAACGGATTAAAAAATTGGAAGTTTGTATAAATGCTAATATTTTAAGAATTGTCACGGCTAAAGTACAACCGAAATTACTCAAGCACATGTGATAACAAAGAAGTATCATTTTAATGTTGTTTTATTTTTTAAAATTTTGGTTTAAGGGGAGGAAAAAGGTAGTCCGCCTTTAAAGAAAGACAAAATGTTTAAAAAATAGTATATGAAGCATTTTAGTTTTACTCGAGAAAAATAGTGTTTACATAAATACTGATAAAACGTTCCTTGCAATATGAAAATAAAAGCAGGGGCGTCACTAGGGTTGGTGTCACCCAGTGCGGTAGCCCAAGGCGTCACCCGCTCACGACATACCCCACAGACAAACTCCAAGTCTGCCAGTGACAAACAACGGGAACATGTAGAATTTTACATTTTGGTGTCACCCCCATGTAATGAAGTTACCCTGTGTTGTCCGAACCCCCTTAGTGATGCCTCTGACTAAAAGGAACTGAAATCCCGGTTTGCCACAATTAGACGCATCATGCATATTGTTACTGAGTAAATAAAGACCCACCGTAAACGTGGATTTCGTAGACGTAGTACGCTGAGGCCAGATTCACCTCGAAGTAATGAAGAGCGCTCGTGGAGTTGGTTTGGAAGCAGCCACTTAGAGTCATGCGGACCCCATCTAAGGCCATGGCCGGAAAACCGTCCCCTTTGCTGGACACTTCCGATAATTTTTTGAAAGCTAAATTTCTACCTAAGACAGTGTTGAAATATAAATATATAAATATTTTAAAGCTGTGGAAATTAACGATTAATTTCTCGATTAATCGTTACAAATTTTAAGGATTAAATTTTGTTTAACGATTAATAGACTCACCACTTATAAATGTACGGGGGAAGTAAAATATTTCGGCCGATAAATATAAACTAATTTCCGGACGATGACACGAACATTTTGGTTTTAAACTATTGACTGCATACCAAATAACCACTACAGTACCAGACACTTCAGCTGAGACAATCTAAAGTTATACTTAGATATATTGTCATTAAGACCCGCTCATCACTAGAACTAAATAATGTCAATACACTTGTCTGTTTGCGTTGTTGGATAAAAAATGTCATATAATGAAGACATTCCAGTGTTATTTCGATTTTCGACAAGTATTTTAATAAATGTTACTTATGACACCATAAATTTTGCTTTAATCGAAATTAACGATTAATTCATCGTTAATTTTTCAAACATTAACGATTATATTAAAACTAATCGTTAACAGCCCTAAAATATATATACAATTTTTACCATAAGGACATTGCGATAAAATTCCCCACTCGATTTGAATCATTATTCATAGTGCCCAGGCAAGGTAATATTTTCTATATAGTTTGTAATTTTGTCACATCCCTTTTGGGAATTTTTTAAACTGCCCGGCATTTTAAATAATGCCCACTTATTTACTTTGAACGTAATATATATATTTTGAATATTTATAGCGTCAAATCGTGTATTGCCAAGTAATTGAAAATATTTGTAAAGTGCTATTTAAGGTCGACAAGGGAAACGCTGGCTGGATAACATAAAGGAATGGACAGGGATGAAATTGCACGAATTGTTGGTCGCCGCTCAAAATAGGCATATGTGGAGATCGTTATCTGTTGTTGTGGCCATGCGCTCCCCCCAACGGTCACGGGACTGATGATGATGATGATGATTTAAGTGTGCGAAATAATTAAAGAAATCATATCTATATGGGCATATATACAGAAGTAACTAATATACTAGCAGACTTTTTGGCATAATTAAACGTCTTTAAGCAAGTCCACAAACCTACTAATAATAATAATAACCCCCTTTACAGACCATGAAGGTGTATGGGGCAAGTGAAGTAGCACTCGCAAGTTTCATTGAGCCACCACTAACGAGCAGGGGATTGTGTGGCTTGCACAATGCCCCCCGGGTGCCTTGCCAGTACCAAGGCTCGAACCCGCGACTCGAGTTTTTGCCTCGGCTTGACAGTCCAGCGTGCTACCACTTACTGCTGTCTAAATAAAATTAACTTATAATTTTACAAATATCTGTTTGAGCAGTCCCTACAGAATCCCTGGATGTTTATGATTATCTAAATGAAATTGGTCCGAACTGAATAACACGGACATTTCACAATTATATATTCCCATATTAATTTACAAGGCTAATTGATTTACTTTTGTGAGATACATCGTCTCGTTTGTTGATCCTTCGCCAATAAAAACGATTGTTTTCATGTTTTTAGGCTCCGAAAATGGTTATTTATCGTACTCACTACTGCCTTCTTTGAACTTATAATCACACATGAGAGGATTTATTTAAATATTTTTTTAACACAAGAAATTTAAGGACATGAAAATTTAGACATGATTACAGGTCGATTAAAAACTGGACTATACCCATGAGCCTTACTGAGGTCGTCACGATACATGATGGTACCCGTATCTTAAGTTAGGAATTCTAGGTCTAAAATTACTCTTCCTTTGTCTTGCCTATACATCGTGCGTATTTTCCATACTGCTGAAATTATTGCTTTCGGTTAAATTTTAATCTTCTGGTCCAACCTCCCACCCCCCACTCCTATCTTCTCCATTGAATCCGATCTGTCCTGACTGGCATGTCAATGGGCTCATCGGAGATGTGGGAGGTTACCCTACTAGCAGGCACTGACAGGTTGTGAAAACAAGCTCCCCGGGCCGTGATTAAAAACTGAAGCGAATGCCAGGCCAGACAGTAGGTCGCGACTCTGAGTGTGTATCGTAAGAGCGGAGGCCCGAATTAACTTCACGCAATCTTTTTTTTTAAATCCCTTATATTAACTTCGAAATCTTGTCGTCATCTCTCTCTGTCGTTCGCGGGCGGGTAGAAAAACAAAAACAAAAAATGACACACTTCCCGTGATGCTATCGAGCTGAAATTTTGCACATAGACTTGTGTCAACTAACAATGCATTGTATCACAATTTCAGATCAATCGAACGAACCGTAATTAAATTAATGCATTTTTAGTTTATCTCTATACAACTGTATGTAGTGGCGTGCTTTTGTTTACATTTTACTTGTCACGCTGAGTTCAGTCCAGCGATCGGTGACTAGACCTTTCCCCTCCCCCCTCCCGTTTTACAGTAAAGGGGAGTGAAGGCAGTTTCAGTCTGTAAATGTTTGTCGCGTTTGAACATGATCAATACTTTTAGTTATGTCTCATATAGAAGGGATTTATAGTAAAAAAACTTTGTTCTTACAAGGTTGTTTAATTTTTAAATCCCTTATATTGACTTCACCCTCTTGTCTGTCTGTCTGTCGTGGTCGCGAGGAAAAACAAAAGTAAAAAATGACCCACTTCCCATGATCCCATAAAGCTGAAATTTTACACATTGACTTTTGTCACCCATTAATGCATTCTGTCAAAATTTCATTTCGATCGAATGTACGTTAATGAAATTAATTAATTTTTTATATTATCTCTATTGTAGCATGTAAATGTTTACGCTAGTCTGTCGCACGGTACGTATTACATCGACCACCCTTTTAAAAATATTTTTTCCGATCGGTATATGTGTATGCTAGTCTGTCGCGTGGTGCGTATTATACTGAACACAACCAATAGTTTTAATTATGTCTCATATATAAGGGATTTACCGTAAAAAAAAAGTTTGTTTTTTTACGGGTTGTTTAATTTTATATTTTGGACTGGTTACAGTGGCTCACCTCCTAAAATTCTGATCTCACAGAAGATTGACACCACGGACCACGACACACGGATCTTGTGTACACGCCTGTTGACGCCGCACGCAACGAGCAACAGACCCCTGTAATCCTTGATCACAACGAAGCAGACTATGGACTCCCCGATGATATCTACATCCAAAGTGAACGTTGTGTTGACTTCGGCTGTGGAAAAAAAAAGTGCTTGAACGTGAATATTTAAAAGATTTGGGTTTAACCACATGCCTCTCTGATCTTTACCCATCATAATAAAATAATGGGGGAAATATATGTATATGATTTTTATCTATGCTAATTCTATATGCAAATATTAACGTTAAAACCGTGTTTGCTAAGTTTAACAAATAATAATCAACACTAAAAACAGTTTTTTAAAAACTAGTCTTATATTAAAAATGCACTAGTTTTCTACTTTTTAGTCTACGCATTTTACAGTAAGTGGAAAGCCAGCTTACCTTTTGACTATAAATCCCTTATATATGAGACATAACTAAAAGTAGTCATCAAGTTTAAACGTGACATTTACAGACTGAAACAGAATTATCTCCCTTGGTTTTAAAACTGGGCGCAGGGACGGTAGGGGGTGTGAACAGTGACGGTCGGCGTCAACTAGGCACGTGAAAAAATTATAAACAAATAGTGGGACGGTTCTGATTAAATTTACAAAGCAAGTTAATATAAGACTAGTAAAAACGAAAGTAGGCGATGTCTAAATTAACACACAAAATGTGTGTTTAAATAGCGAAAAAGATAAAGGTTAAAGGTTTTTGTCAAGATAAACAATGAAAATCGCGCGATATCAGCTGAAGCAAACGCTCGCACTTGCAGTGTAACCACCCTCAAAATTACATTTCAGATGCGTGTTCGCGCGTTTACTAGATTGGCGAATTGGCGTGCAGTGTAACCACAGCCTAAGAGCCGACTGTAGAAAAAACAAAAGGTGCTAGAACTTAGGTTCACGTTTACCATGATGGGGAACCTATGGAACGCGTGCCACAGTCGGCACGCAGAGCCCAATCAGCCGACCCACGACTAAAATATTGCATCCTCAATCAAACCAGCTGAGCCAAACCTTCATTTTTCTGGTTTTATTGCAGTGTTGGCACTTTGCTATTAAGTAAGTCAGTCTCGGTTGAATTTCGGGGACGCGGCCCCAAAAGGGTTCTCCACCACTGCCGTATAATGACGTCAGCCAGTATTTGAAAGCGTATTTCTATGTAGTATATATTTGACAAAACCGGTGCTTTTAATCTAGCACAGGGGTTCCTAACCAGTGGTGCATGCACCCCCAAGGGGTGCATGAGCAGGTTCCAGGGGGTGCATGAACCATTCAGAGAAAGAGAAAAAAAAAGAAGAAGGAAAAAAGTAAGAAAAACTGATAAACTGAAAATGTAAACCATAAGCAAGGAATGCCGCGTTAAAGGGCGCCCATATACAACATTTAAAAAAAAATTTATCGTTCTGCGCATGACGAAATTGACGGAAAACTTTTTCGCAAAATGAACGGTTCGCTCTACGTGTTCCTCGGAATTTCGTGTTTTACGTCACAGTTTTCTAAAAATAATTTAATTTTGTCATCAAATACGTCAGATATATGTCTTCCGGTGACCCTCTCACTGTTTTGAGTGGATGTAAACGTTGAGTTTTTTTTCTCCACTTTTATTGCTCGGTACGTTGCAAAGGTCTTAAAAACGTTAATTGGAAGCCAATATTCGTCATTGAAACCTTACATCTTGAGTTGAGCATCCAAATCCGGTCATTAAAAACATCAACTTCGTCAGTTAAAATTTGCCTGTGACTGGTACGACTTTCCGATTGTCATCACCCCCTCAAAATCGTTAATAAATAATAAAGAGAGAGAGAGAGAGAGAGAGAGAGAGAGAGAGAGAGAGAGAGAGAGAGAGAGAGAGAGAGCGAGAGAGAGAGAGAGAGATAGAGAGAGAGAGAGAGATGGACACAAAAGCCTCAGTGCTTCCTCTGTGGAAAAATCCTGTGCAATGACAACATGAAGCCTGTTAGACCCCGAGAGCACTTGGAGAAAGTCCATCCATCCAATTCCAAGGACAGTGTTGAGGTCTTCAAGCAGAAGAGAGCTCGCTTCATGACCTCAGGTACCTTGCCCAAGCTTGGATTTTCTTTGTCACAGAAACCTGCACTGGAGGCATCATTCAAGGTTACATATCTTATTGCAAAGAACAAGAAGCCCCACACCATTGGAGAACTTTGGTGAAGCATTGTGCTCTGGAGATGGTGGAACTGATGTGTGGTCACCAGCAGAGGAAGCAGGTTGAGAAAGTTCCTTTGTCCAATGACACTATTCATTCCAGGATTATTGACATGGCTGCAGATATTCTGGATCAATTCTTGTGCGAGATGAGAAGCAGTCCCCAGAATTAAATCGCCGATTGATCACAAGAAGCAGCAAATCTCTCACTAAATTCCCTGTTGCCTATGGTCAAAACTGTTGTGTTCCTAAAATAAACATAGTTTATCATGCATTTTCTGCAAGTTTCACGAGGGGGTGCATGAACTTTTTTGGGCATCTGAAGGGGTGCATGGACCCCAAAAGGTTAGGAACCACTGATCTAGCAGAACGCTCCTTTTACGGTGTTCCGGCACCTTTTTTTTCCACAGAATGTTTGGTCTTACTGCCTTTTCAGGTTGTGTTAAATATGCGTTCTGGTAATTTATTTTTATTTTAGAAAAAAGTAGCACTGAAAAAAATGATTTTCTAACAGAATAATATATCATATAGAATAGGACTGCCATAAAGCTTTTTAAAAAAAAATACACAAAAAAATTGTTTAATGAAGAAAATAAAGTTGAGCTTTATTATTAAACTAACACAACAGTGAACGTTTCGGCTAAAGCCTCCATCAGTACAGTTAACATAAAGACGTACCGTTACCTCACTGTCTTAAATTATATTTAAATTCTTAAGACATATTATATCATAAAATAGTTATTATTTCTTTAAACACTTCAACATCTACTTTTACATGACCATAATTTGGCTTTTCTTAAACCTTCATCTACTTGTAGTTTTATTATTATTCACTTTATAACTATAATAATAAGAAAATTGGTTTGATAAAGAATATAATAGAAGTTAAAAAAAAGATTTTTAAAAACCACGTTTTTACAAGCGGACTAAAAAGAAGAAAATAATTTAAAACTTATTAGTTCAAGTACTTCCATGAGAAATCAAAGGCACATATGACATATACTTTGGAATGGTTTAGGTGGAAAACAGTCTAACAAAACAACTGACAAGCCAAGCCAAAAAATAATAAAGAATGAAAAGGCTTGTTTGTTGTTGTTTGTTGTTGTTTGTTGGCATAGCGTATTTCAACGTCTTCTGCCATTTTCCAATTTCTCGCTGAGAAATTTCGTAGTTCAGTCGATAAACTACATTCGGCACACAATGGAAACTTTTGGGTCTCGTTGAATTGCTGGCGAAATATGATTCGGTTTTGCAAGAAAATATGCGAAGAATAAAAAATGATGGAATTAATGATCACCACTTTGGGAAAGCGAATTCAAAACGAACTCATTTCGTTGATGGGAAATGAGGTAAGGAAAATTATTGTAGGAACAGTAAAATCAGTTAAATACTTTTCAGTAATACTTGATTGCACACCTGACCAAGGTCACAAGAGCAGATGTCATTGACAATTCGCTATGTAAGCCCAGGAGGTGGATATTCTGAAGTAACTCATGAGCACTTCATACGTTTTCTAAAAGTAGAAGAAAGTACAGGGCAAAAACTGCTTGATGTCTTACTATCGGAAGTGACGAAATTGGAATTATATGTTTCTGATATCCGCGGTAAAGAATACGACAACGGTGCTAACATGAAAGGGCATAAGTCAGCTGTACAAACGTGTCTTTTAAAATAAAAAGCTAGGGCATTTTTTACCCCTTGTACCTGTCACAATTACAACTTGCTGCAATGTTATATGGCAAAAACTTGTCCTGATGTAATGAGTTTTTTGGGGATATAATTCAACATTTCTATCTTTTATTTTCTTGCTTCAAAAAAGCGATGGACTTTACTTTCTAAGTATGTTCGAAATATTTCTGTGAAACCAATTTGTGAAACAAGATGGGAAAGCCATGTGAAAAGTGTAAAGGTATTGTGATATCACGTGAGCGAAATCTATGATGCACTTTTCAAAGTTGCAGAGCAAAGTAGTGATAAAAATCTCGAAGTGAAGCAGTGTCATTGTGCAAATAACTTAAGAACTTCAATTTCATTGTTTCAAATGCTTTTTGGTACGACATATTGTTCCAACTCAATTACATCAGCAAAGAGTTACAAAATATTTTTGTCGGTCTAGCAACTGCAGTTGACACCATGGAACATACTTGCAAATGGTTGAAATCTTACTGAAATGGCGGTTTTGAAAAAGCAATAGCATTTGCAAAAGAAATTGCCACAGAGTAAAAGTTGAACCAATTAAACCCAGATGAAAAATAAAAAAAATACATATGAAGGAGAAGATGAATTATTTGTTGATTCACAAGAAAAAATTTAGCACACATTTTTCAAACCAGATTCTTGATATGCAATAATGTCGATGGGCAGTCGCCTTGAACAATTACTATGGCATCATAACTCGTTTTGGATTTCTTTACAAATTTCATCAATTACAAAAAATTATCTACACCATTGCTGTATGAATCTCGAGAAAAGCTCACAGCCTGCTAAAGTAAGGATCTTAAGGGTTTCATGCTTGCTGAAGAGTTGCAATCAGGGGCGGATTAAGACTGAACGGGTCCCCTGGAAACAATTCTAATTTAGGCCCTATTCAGCCAGCGTCCCTTTAAATAAAATTATTTCTAGAAGCCAATATAAGTCTGTAACTAAATAGTTCATTGGTTCCTTGCTCATCCTTTGTCTGTACTACGGGATCGGCCTTCCCAGCCAAAAAAGATTATTCATGAAAAAATCGAACACGAAGAAATAACTGTATGCAGGTATCCTAAAATTGAGTGTTAAAAGACAAATGAGAATTTAATTTAATTTTAATTATCTACATTTTTTTTTAGTTTTAGGATTTTCAATTTTATAAATAAAACTGTAATTATTGATGGTACAATGCTCTTATAGAGTAAAAATTTAATTTTTAATTTCCTATTGTTTTGATATATGTAGAATCGCAAATTTTTTCATGGGTCTCGCTCCTCATTTGCTGCCTTGGGCCGGGACCCCGCATATCGTATGCTGCCTTGGGCCCCGCATACCTAAGGGCCAGCCCTGGTTGCGGTCGTTGGGGGGAGCGCAAGAGGCATCAACAGATATCGATCTTTACATTTGCGCTGTACCGTGTAACGACGTCAAAGTAATATTGCTGAATAGCTGAAGCTCTCCGTGCAGGCAAAGATTAACAAGGAGGACAGCCTATTTGCACTGGCTGTTGATGAATCTACGAAAATTTCAGATTCAGCGCAGCTACGCATATTCATTCGCTCCCTATCCCCAACATTTGAATTGTGTGAGGATCTGCTCTCAATGGAGATACTTGTTACTCAAACTCGAGAAGACATATTTTTGGCAGTTAAAAAAAGTTTGCATCTACTCGCACGTTGATATGAAGATCCTGCGAGGCATTTGTACCATGGTTCATAAGCAAAATGGCTTCGTGGCTAGATTTTTCGATTATGTGTTGAAGGATCACGGTAATGACCAGCTCAGAAATCTGCACTGCATTATTCACCAGGAGGCGCCGTGTTCTTAATCACTTGATTTGGATAACATTCTGAAAAATGTGAATCTCATTATCCTTTTCATTCGCGAGAATGCTCTTCACCACCACCAATTCATACCGCGAGAATGCTCTTCACCACCACCAATTCATACCGCGAGAATGCTCTTCACCACCACCAATTCATACCGCGAGAATGCTCTTCACCACCACCAATTCATACCGCGAGAATGCTCTTCACCACCATCAATTCATACCGCGAGAATGCTCTTCACCACCACCAATTCATACCGCGAGAATGCTCTTCACCACCACCAATTCATACCGTGAGAATGCTCTTCACCACCACCAATTCATACCGCGAGAATGCTCTTCACCACCACCAATTCATACCGCGAGAATGCTCTTCACCACCACCAATTCATACCGCGAGAATGCTCTTCACCACCACCAATTCATACCGCGAGAATGCTCTTCACCACCACCAATTCATACCGCGAGAATGCTCTTCACCACCACCAATTCATACCGCGAGAATGCTCTTCACCCCCACCAATTCATACCGCGAGAATGCTCTTCACCACCACCAATTCATACCGCGAGAATGCTCTTCACCACCACCAATTCATACCGCGAGAATGCTCTTCACCACCATCAATTCATACCGCGAGAATGCTCTTCACCACCACCAATTCATACCGCGAGAATGCTCTTCACCACCACCAATTCATACCGCGAGAATGCTCTTCACCACCACCAATTCATACAAATTCTTCACATTAATGATTGATCGGCTGAAGATATTCTGTACCACACCAGCGTTCTTTGGTTGTCCCAGGGAGAAACATCTCGCCTTGTTCTGCTGCTGCGAAAAGAAATACTGGAATTTCAGGATTTCGACAAGATCTCAGAAAATATGGGACTCGTTGCTTCTCCACGTTTCGTTAGACAGAGAGTGAGCCGTTGGATGACCAAATAAAACTAATCGATCTAAAAAAATAACGCGCAGCTTGTGAAGAAATTCTAGGACAAAAACGATCTACTGGAGACATGGAAAGTAGCTGTGGGGTATCCCAAGCGTCGCAAAATAGCAAGAAACACTCAAGTGCTGTTTGGAAGCACTTACATGTGTGAAGCGTCATTTTCACGCATGAAATATCTCAAGAACAAATATCGAACCCGACTTGTGGACATCAATATGGCGTCAGGAATACCACTGATGATCTCCAGTGATTGCCCGGAATTTGCGCGACTCTCGCAAACATACAAGAGCAAGGCTGTCACTAATTTCTGAACACTTGACTGCTAAGTTACATGGATACTGTTAATGAAGCAGCGTATCACTTATTAAATTATTGTTCTCAGTGCACAAATGCTACTTTAAAAAAACCCGTAAGAAAAAGTTTTTGACTATAAATCCCTTATATATGAGACAAAAATAACAGTATCGATTATTTTCAAACGCGACAAACATTTACAGACTGAATCTGTCTTAACTCAACTTTGCTTCATAACCCTAGGGGGATGGGAGAGGGGAAAATTCTGAACTCCGATCGCTTGACCGAGCTCAGCGTGACACGTAAAATGTAAACAAAAGCACGCCGGTACTTCGATGGGTCGCGTCAACGCGTCAACTCAAACTCTCACGTTGAAAAAAAACAATAACAAACAGTGAATTTGAATTACTTACGTTATATACATATAAACTAAAAATGCATTAATTTAATTATGGTACGTTTGATCGATCTGAAATTTTGATACGATGCATTGTTTGGTGAGACGGGTCCATGTGCCAAATTTCAGCTCGATGGCTTTACTGGAAGTGGGTCATTTTCGACTTTTGTTTTTCCGCGGGACGAACGAAGGAACGAAGGACGAATGAGACGGGAAGTGGGTCATTTTTTACTTTTCTTTTTCCGCCCGACGTACGAAGAGATTACGACAGACAAGATTTCGAAGTTAATATAAGGGATTTAATAAAACAACCCCGTAAAAACAAAGTTTTTGACTATAAATCCCTTATATATGAGACAGAACTAAAAGTATTGATTATGTTCCAACGCGACAAAAGTCTATAAACGTCTACACACGTTCTAATTACATCAACAGAACAACTTTCATTTGCACACTTTCTGACCAAATACGTGGCCTCAAAACACACCAAAGCACGTTACGTGAGTTACTCACAACAAAGATTTGAAAGCCCTTATTTACTTTTGTTTTTCCGCCCGCCCGCGAACGACAGAGATCATGACAGACAAGATTTCGAAGTTAATATATGAGACATAACCAAAAGGGGGGGGGGTGGGAGAGGGGAAAGGTCTTGTCACCGATATTTACTTTTGTATTATCTCCCTTGGCTATAAAACTAGGTCAAAACTCTAGCAGACGACTACTAAAAGTTCTAAGTAGTGATTTATATAGATAAACTAAAATGCATTTATTTAATTACGTTACGTTCGATCGATCTGAAATTTTGATACGATGCATTGTTAGGTGAGACGGGTCCGTATGCCAAACTTCAGCTGCTCGTTGGCTTTACTGGAAGTGGGTCATTTTCGACTTTTGTTTTTCCGCGGGACGAACGAAGGAACGAAGGACGATTGAGACGGCGGTGAAGTTAATATAAGGGATTTAAAAATATACTCATGCTGTACTTGGTGTGACATGATATTAGGTTTAAACGACAATGTTCAATAAAGTAGAAATATAATAGAATATCCTTGGAAATGTTTTCGTATGTAAGTAAGCACTGTGTTTGCCTACAATACATTATGATTATGTCATGATTATCTCGCTTTGACTATTACGAGAGGTAAATTTTTTATAGTGACCGTTTCGTTTTTCAGTGAAAAGTTTTTTGCGGCCGTTACAAGAGAATTTTTTTATGTGGCCGGGAATAGGTCAGAGGTTGCGCACCGCTGATCTGAAGTATCATCAGGGGCGGATTAAGACTGAACGGGGCCTCTGGCTGCAATTCAAACTGGGGCCCTATCCAGTCAGCGTCCCTTTAAATAAAATGATTGCTAGCAGCTAATATAAGACTGTTACTTGTAACTAAATAGTCCATTGGTTCCTTGCTCATAATTTGTCTGTACTACGGGATCGGATTCATCAAAAAGCCGAACACGAAGAAATAACTGTTTTCCAGTATCATAAAATTTAGTTTAAAAAGATAATTTAAAAAAAATAATATTAAAAAAAATTCCCCCCGCTGGGAATCGAACCCGACATCGCTTGCGCTGCAATTAAAGACCAGGAGATCTTGACGGAAGTATTGAATTTAAAAGATGTAAATAGTATTCATTAATATTTTCTCTCAATGAGCCTACAAAATCAAGTTACTAACGCTATCTAGTCCGAATAGCGATCAGATTAATAGATAATATTTTATTAATTTATTTAGTATATGTTATTTTTAGGGATTCATGCAAACATTTGTCCACCTTTATTATAAAATATGCTAAATTTTGGTGCCCCTAAATAATCGGGGGCCTCTGGCTTTAGCACGTTCAGTGCCCCCCCCCCTTAATCCCCCATAGAGTATCATTGTAATTTGTACTTTGTCTTCAAGTCCAAGTAGTAATTGTTATTTGCCTTTATGACTTTATGTATATATATTAGGGCTGCGGAAATTAACGATTAATTTATCTATTAGCCCTATGGCGGATTAAGGGGTGGGGGGTGGGGGCTGAACGGGCTAAAGCGAGGGGCCCCCGATGATTAGGGGCCCCCAAATTTAGTATATTTTATAAGAAAGATGGACAAATGTTTGCATGAATTCCTGAAAATATCATAAATTAAATAAATTAATTTTAAAAAAACTGATTTTATAGGCTCACTAAGAGAAAATATTAAAGATTATTGTTTATATTTTTAAAATTTACAATTTTCATCAGGCTCGTGTGACCTTGAGGTAGAAAGTCGCCCTGCTGTACACGCGGTCACGCGATCGATTCCCGCCGTGAGCACAAATTTTTTTTTAAAATTGTATTTTTACACTCAATATTAGGATACCGGCAAACAGTTATTTTTTCATTAATAATCTTTTTGGCTGGGAAGGCCGATCCCGTAGTACAGACAAAGTATTTTAAAGGAACCGCTGAACTATTTAGTTATAAGTTGGTGGTCGAGTGGCAGCGCACTGGACTGTCGTACCGATGGTCACGGGTTCGAATCCGTGTGAAGGCAAGGGTTTGTTCCTGGGGCCTAGGGCGTCCCTGAGTCACCCCGCTCCGAATGGGTACCTAACATTCAAGTAGTTAGGCGGCTGGGTAATGCGTGGAACCCACAAAGCCGTGGCCTGTGATTGCTGCATCACTTGCCAACAGATCATCTGTCATGGTCTGTGGACGCAACTATCTTCTGCATAGAAGGAGCGTCTGTATAGATAAGATAAGATAAGATAAGTTACAGTCTTATATTAGCTGCTAGCAATCATTTTATTTAAAGGGACGCTGGCTGGATAGGGCCCCAGTTTCAATTGCAGCCAGGGGCCCCGTGCAGTCTTTATCCGCCGCTGGATTAACCGTTATAAAATTTTAACGAATAAATTATTTTTTAAAGATTAATCGACCCATCACTTACAAATTATTATTATTACAAAAAATAAATAATAAAAATAGGGACCGATAAATAATAAATGTCCTTACGATTAGACGAACATTTTGGTTTTAAACTATAGACTGACGGGAATGTTCAAAATGTTGATAAAGTTTTCCTACCATGGTTCTAACACTTCACCTACTTATCAAACCAAATGAAAAACGTATAAAGCTAATGACAGTAATGGAGTCTGACTCAGAGACTGAAAACGTCGATAGGGGCTGTCCCATTAATTACTTCAACAAATTGTTGGCGATTTTTACCTCCCCCCCCCCTTGTCAACAACTTGTCAAACTTCCAGCGACCCCCTATATAATTACGTAAACATTTGATTACCCCTCCCCCCTCTAAAAAAATAATAAAAAATAACAAACAATATTGTAAATAGGCCATGTTTACAACTACAAGACAAAAGTGAATAAAAGTTAAACGCTTAGAAAAACAAAATTTAATAAACGTTTTACTTTTGAACAAATTCCAATTTGTTAAAAAGAAGAGTTATTTTTTGGTCCATCAATGTACTTTATAACAATACTTTATTTTAAGCGGTAAGCTTTCTATAATCATTTTTTGTCTAAATATGGTGCAACATTTTCTGGAAATCATTTTAATAGGACTGCTTTTATTTCTTTAAAGTATTTTAGAAAGTATATTTCATTTATAAACTGTATAATTTAGTTTATTGGCACTATGGGTTAAGTAGCTTTTGCCGTTTGGATGGCTGGAAAGCAAGCCATGTGTTCCTTATCTCATAGACGCTGTTACAAAAAATATGTTAAACTTTTCAACTGTGGTACGATGCAGTGTCCTAAATACATATGAACTTTTTGAGTGACGATGGTGGTAGAGATCTTTCGGAAAAACTATCAGTTATGTTTATTTAGTACAGGTGTAAATAAAATAGTAAATTTAATTATTATGGTCGTCAAAATTCATCTTTTAAATAGGGCTGGTACTGATTAAATTTATGTTCGATTAATCTTTCAAAATTAATCGATCAATCGACTAATTTGTGATTATATTTTATATAACGCATATATAGATACTGTTAAGTCACGATTAATTATTTTGCGAAATCGGTTAGGTCGCGGTAATTCCATGGCTCCCAAACTTTGTGACATAACACATCAAAAAAGCTCTGCTATGCAAGAAGTAAGGGGAAAAAAAGCATTTTTGTTTAGGTATCCACTTCTAAATAAATAATTACAATAAAAGTGGAAAGCGTGTAAGTAATAAAAAATATAACATAATTAATAAATTATTTTTAAAAATTTGAAAATTGTTCTTAATTTTAATCAAATTTTAATCGATCAAATTAATTTTAATCAATTAAAATTGTTAGTGGTAAATCGATTAATTAATCATTAATATCCCTATCCCTCTTTTAACTAGTTAGTTACTGTATGAAGTGAAAACAACTTACGCGATAAAATGGTAAAGATTAAATAATTTTTGTTTTAATGTTTTCTTTTCGTTGTTTTTTTCTTTTTATTCTCTTGTTTTCTCTGATATCTATTTAATTATAAAAATATACACAATTTAAACCAAGAGTGTTGCATGTTTCATGTACGATTGGATATATCTTTAATATGAATATTTCAAATGTTCTTGATTCATTGAATAGTGTATCTGTTGTCTATACTAATGACAGCCCAATTCCTCGGTCAAATGTCACAAAGTTTCAAATTTCCCATTTGAACAAAAGGCTTTAATTGTGCAGACTCATACATTAAACACTATTTATCACAATATAGCACAACTTAAGTTAAAATTAAATACAGTGATATCACTTTCTCTTATATTAGCTTAATTTGTATCATTTAATCATTGGCTACCAGACTTAAGGATAGATCGAGACAAAACTTAGTACATATAAACCTCTTAAGCCATTTGAAATTCTACATAGACTGAAACTCAAAATGCCCACTCCTTAGTGTCTGGGTTACACGAAAATTTTCTTAAAATGTCATATCTCTGTTTCACATCGGATTTTAACTTATTAGATGAATATCAAATTTAACTTGGCAAATAAAAAAATTAATAACCAGCAACTAATACTGGAAAAAGGGGTGGTATACTCCCGCTACGATGTGCCGGTATATTTCAAGTATATATATATATATATATATATATATATATATATATATATATATATACACATATATATATATATATATATATATATATATATATATATATATATATATATATATATATATATATATATATATATTTATATATATATATATGCATTTCATTGTTATTCAATTTTCGAAATTAAACATTGCCTCTTTTGTGGACAGAGGTGTTTGTGAATTATTTATTTACTAGCGTATCACCCGTCAAAAATGACGGAAGTTTTCAAAATAAATATAAAATCAGATTAAATAAGAAAAACCCGTAAAAAACAAGTTTTTGACTATAAATCCTTTATGTACGAGAAGTAATTAAAAGAATGTTCATTATAATACGCAGCGCCAGACCATCCAGAAATACAAAATTGAAGTTGTGTCGTAAAACGTGTTTAATATAATGCGCACCGATCAGGAATATGTTTATAAAAAGAGCTGTCAATAAAATACGCACCTTATTGCGCGACAGAAAGGTTGTTCAATATAATACGCACCGCGACGCTCTATCTCAAAAAATAGCATGATACATAGCAATAAATAAAATAATCTAAAAAATCAATAATTTAATTACGGTACATGCGATCGATCTGAAATTTTGATACATTGTTTTTATCATCGCCACGAAACTGCCTGCAAAATTTCAGCTCGCTATCTTGCGAGCAAGTGGGTTAAAAATCGATCAAAAGTTTTGGCGACAAGCAAGCAAGCAAGATCGGTAGGCCGCAGACACCACGAGTTAATATAAAGGATTTAAAAATAACGTAATACAGAACTTTCATTTATTATTTTATTTATTTTTATTTGATTCATTTTATTATCATATTGAACAATTTTATGCTGAACGTTCGAAAAGAGTTATATTTGGTGCAGTAATTTTTGGTGCGCACTATTGAACAAATCAGCATTACATCCAAGAAGCATTACATCCATCACGAGAATTATGTATGTTGATGCGTCTTAATAATATGCATAGTTTATAGATAGTGTATATGACACTGGCAGGACTCATTCTAACGTTTAATTGGATATAATTACAATTCATCACACTGGGAGATATATAAATACTATACAATACAAATACATAACAGGAAATGTTAGAAGTTACATGCTAGAAGTGACATGCTAGAAGTGACATGCTGGAAGTGACATGCTAGAAGTGACATACTAGAAGTGACATGCTGGAAGTGACATGCTGGAGGTGACATGCTAGAAGTGACATGCTAAACGTAACATGCTAGAAGTGACATGCTAGATGTTACATGCTAGAAGTGACATGCTAGAAGTGACATGCTAGAAGTGACATGCTAGAAGTGACATGCTAGAAGTGACATGCTAGAAGTGACATGCTAGACGGCACATGCTAGAAGTGACATGCTAGAAGTGACATGCTAGAAGTGACATGCTGGAAGTGACATGCTGGAGGTGACATGCTAGAAGTGACAAGCTAAACGTGACATGCTAGAAGTGACATGCTAGATGTTACATGCTAGAAGTGACATGCTAGAAGTGACATGTTATAAGTGACATGCTAGATGTTACATGCTAGAAATGACATGCTAAACGTGACATGCTAGAAGTGACATGCTAGATGTTACATGCTAGAAGTGACATGCTAGAAGTGACATGCTAGAAGTGACATGCTAGAAGTGACATGCTAGAAGTGACATGCTAGAAGTGACATGCTAAAAGTGACATGCTAGAAGTGACATGCTAGAAGTGACATGCTAGAAGTGACATGCTAGAAGTGACATGCTAGAAGTGACATGCTGGAGGTGACATGCTAGAAGTGACATGCTAAAGTGACATGCTGGAAGTGACATACTAGAAGTGACATGCTTGAAGTGACATGCTAGAAGTGACAAGCTGGAAGTGACATGCTAGAAGTGACATGCTAGAAGTGACATGCTAGAAGTGACATGCTAGAAGTGACATGCTGGAAGTGAAATGCTAGAAGTGACATGCTAGAAGTGACATGCTAAAATTGACATGCTAAAAGTGACATGCTAGAAGTGACATGCTAGAAGTGACATGCTAGAAGTGACATGCTAGAAGTGACATGCTAGAAGTGACATACTAGAAGTGACATGCTGGAAGTGACATGCTAGAAGTGACATGCTAAACGTGACATGCTAGAAGTGACATGCTAGATGTTACATGCTAGAAGTGACATGCTAGAAGTGACATGCTAGAAGTGACATGCTAGAAGTGACATGCTAGAAGTGACATGCTAGACGGCACATGCTAGAAGTGACATGCTAGAAGTGACATGCTAGAAGCGACATGCTGGAAGTGACATGCTGGAGGTGACATGCTAGAAGTGACATGCTAAACGTGACATGCTAGAAGTGACATGCTAGATGTTACATGCTAGAAGTGACATGCTGGAAGTGACATGCTGGAAGTGACATGCTAGAAGCGACATGCTAGAAGTGACATGCTAAAAGTGAAATGCTAGAAGTGACATGCTAGATGTTACATGCTAGAAGTGACATGCTAGAAGTGACATGCTAGAAGTGACATGCTAGAAGTGACATGCTAGAAGTGACATGCTAGAAGTGACATGCTAAAAGTGACATGCTAGAAGTGACATGCTAGAAGTGACATGCTAGAAGTGACATGCTAGAAGTGACATGCTAGAAGTGACATGCTGGAGGTGACATGCTAGAAGTGACATGCTAAAAGTGACATGCTGGAAGTGACATACTAGAAGTGACATGCTTGAAGTGACATGCTAGAAGTGACAAGCTGGAAGTGACATGCTAGAAGTGACATGCTTGAAGTGACATGCTAGAAGTGACATGCTAGAAGTGACATGCTAGAAGTGACATGCTAGAAGTGACATGCTAGAAGTGACATGCTGGAAGTGACATGCTGGAAGTGACATGCTAGAAGCGACATGCTAGAAGTGACATGCTAAAAGTGAAATGCTAAAAGTGACATGCTGGAAGTGTCATTCTAGAAGTGACATGCTTGAAGTGACATGCTAGAAGTGACAAGCTGGAAGTGACATGCTAGAAGTGACATGCTAGAAGTGACATGCTAGAAGTGACATGCTAGAAGTGACATGCTAGAAGTGACATGCTAGAAGTGACATGCTGGAAGTGACATGCTGGAAGTGACATGCTAGAAGTGACATGCTAAAAGTGACATGCTAGAAGTGACATGGTAGAAGTGACATGCTAGAAGTGACATGCTAGAAGTGACATGCTAGAAGTGACATGCTAGAAGTGACATGCTAGAAGTGACATGCTAGAAGTGACATGCTAGAAGTGACATGCTAGAAGTGACATGCTGGAAGTTACATGCTGGAAGTGACATGCTAGAAGTGACATGCTAAAAGTGACATGCTAGAAGTGACATGGTAGAAGTGACATGCTGGAAGTGACATGCTAGAAGTGACATGCTGGAAGTGACATGCTAGAAGTGACATGCTAGAAGTGACATGCTAGATGTGACATGCTGGAAGTGATATGCTAAAAGTGACATGCTGGAAGTGACATGCTAGAAGTGACATGCTGGAAGTGACATGCTAGAAGTGACATGCTATATGTGACATGCTGGAAGTGACATGCTGGAAGTGACATGCTAAAAGTGACATGCTATATGTGACATGCTGGAAGTGACATGCTAGAAGTGACATGCTAGAAGTGACATGCTAGAAGTGACATGCTTGATGTGACATGCTGGAAGTGACATGTACACCAGTCACAAGTATCATAAGCCCACTGAAGTTAATGGAGGACGTTTTTGAAAACTTCGCTCAGGAAAGTTACAATTCTTTTGGTTTTGTTTCCGGTCTACAACGAAAAGTTTGGATCGTCCAAATCCCGCGTGTAGCAAACTCAGGGTCAGCGTAACCCGAATCTAGATTTTAGAATGCTAGGAGACAAATGAATTCTGAAAAACAGAGACTTTCGAAACGTTTATTAAAAAGATTTCCTTCAAAATTGCTTTGCAGCGAGTTCACAGGGTGCTGTAGTACTTCGTGGCACTGAAATGTAAATGTAGCCATTCCGTTTTATATTTATCATAGACGTGGAAACTGCACCTGTAAATTTGCCAATGGAGCTGCAAGAGAGGGGACACTAAGACAAAGTACAGCCCTGATGGACTGGCACAATTCACTTGTTTCTTTCCTGGAGATATGAAAAAGCTTCGTCTACATGCGTTTCGACGTTTTAGCTAATTTGTAGATCATACACGAGTAATCAGATTGTTCTTCTATTATGACGATCGATTTTTAAAAATGGGTAAAAAAAAAGGATATATAAATTATTCGTACACACTACGATTTCCTTTCAATTTCTCATATCCATAAAAAAAATTAAAAAAGCATAGGCACCAAGCATGGAATATTAATGGTGTTGGTACTACTTATAAAACATCATGTGGATTCATTACAAGGATTATGTGTCAATCTCTGTCAACTTACAACAAAGCGAAGATAGTGTGTCTCCAGAGCACAATGATTGAGAGTGCACGAAGCAGATGTTACTTCTGCGAAAAATTTCAGGGAGATGAAATTCTTCTTAACAATCCTTAAAACATGCAGGATATTAATCTGGACAACCGAAATGCTTGGCACCCACACTTTAATAATTTTGTAAGCATCAGAAATTGAAAGGAAATTTTAGTGTGCGAATAATCTATTTTGTAATTTTAGTGCATTATTTAATAGCGTATTATTTTAAATCCTTTTCTTACTCTTTCTTTATTTAGCCTTTTTTAAAAACAATTTTTAATGTACTTGTTATGTCTCCGTCTTATCTGTGTTGTAACAAATTTATTTTTTTTGTAATGAAAGTATTGAAAGCTCATTCTTCCCAAAAAAATACCATTTTCTTTTTACAATTATTTATTTCCCTTTGACTATATCCCAGACAATTGTTGAGTAAATAGTATAAAAATAAAATCGCACAAAAAGCGAATAACTTGACTGCCGACTGCGCAAATTAAAAGAAATGTTGGAATATTGTATTGTCACCAAAGATACAGGTATCTGCCAAATTTCAACCCAATCGTTAAATAATGCTAATGAGTGCGTTAACATTGCCTTGCAAGATTTTACACTAACAGACTCACAGAATGGCAAGCCAAATACAAGCGTGTAAAAAGCTATCACACTTCACGTTTAACTGATGGCCACTAGCAGCCCATAGCGAGAATCTCAGTCTCGCAGGTGAATATTCTTAAAACAATTCATATTTTAGCCAAGAAAATATGCTCAACTTCCTGCTACGACTTACGGGCATGAGAGAGCAAAAAATGAATGTAGCATTGAATTATGTTTTTTTTCTGATTATTAGAAAATATTCATTTGTTTGAAATAAGTTTTTTTTTCTACTTATTTTAATTTTTATAAAGTTATGCTCGTACACTTACTTGCAATTCCATATTTGGCTCGCTAAGCGATTGAGTTTAACACACAACAATGGCCGAAATATTTAGAGAGCTAAGAAAAAGAAAAACGACTATTGACAACAAAATGCTACTAGCAGAATACGAGTTTACCCTTGTATAAGTAGAGGTACACCAGGTACAGAAACACAGGGTTAGGGAACTCTAGATCGTAGTACTTCATGTTCTGTCTTTCAAAACAAGTCGAACTGTTGCTGTCTGTTGCCTCGTCCATCGGAATCTCTGCTGCCACATTTCCTAGCACGGAACGAAAATAAGTCAAGTTTAGATATAGCAGAAAATACGAGAAAATTTGAACACTAATAGGAATAACAAGCGCAGGTATGACCTAATGTGTAGATCGCAGCAGGGCATATGTGAAGCTGGCGTCAATACAGATGTGAAGATGTTTCCTCGACATATATGATTATTGTGTAAAACTAGATATCACAATGGTGACTGGATAAAGATGACGTCTGGACACAAGTAAAGTTGTTTGAATGAGTTGTTGAGGTTGTAGCTTGAGAGAAATGAAATTCGCAGCTATACAGGTATGTAACTACAGCTGAACAGGTGTGTTACTGAAAGCTGAGCAGGTGTATAACTACTGGCAGGGCAGGTTCGGACCTGGTAGCTGGACAGGTGTGTAACTGATTTTTGACAGGTGTGTAACTGATGTTGGACAGGTGTGTAACTGATGTTGGACAGGTGTGTAACTGATAGTTGTACAGGTGTGTAACTCATAGTTGGACAGGTGTATAACTGATAGTTGGACAGCTGTGTAACTGATAGTTGAACAGGTGTGTAACTTCTAGCTGGACTAGTTGGTAAGTGATAGTTGGACAGGTGTATAACTGATAGTTGGACAGGTGTGTAACTGATAGTTGGACAGGTGTGTAACTGATAGTTGGACAGGTGTGTAACTGATAGTTGGACAGGTGTGTAACTGATAGTCGGACAGGTGTTGAACTTCTAGCTTGACAGGTGTGTAACTGATAGTTGTACAGGTGTGTAACTGATAGTTGGACAGGTGTGTAACTACTAGCCGGACAGGTGTGTAAGTGATAGCCGTACAGGTATGTAACTGGTTTTTGGACAGGTGTGTAAGAATGTCAAATATCAATACCGAAACGACGAAAGTTAACATGAATAAATTTGTTTCCAAAGAAGTCTAAATGCGTTTAACGGGAACCGAGATGGGAACTGCATCATGAACTGCATGTTCTTGACACTTTTGCCCTGATCGGATGGTTTGACGTTAACAAAGGTTATACTTACGGTACTGGCACAATTTCTCATAAAAATGCCGAGAGCACAGCGCAATGGATCCAATGCAATCCTTTCCCGCACATAAGCCTCCAATACAGTTGCACTTCCACACACCAGGCGGAATTACAACAGTGGCTAACAAGCAAAAAGAATGGACGCGATAAGACGAAAATAATGGTTAAGCTTAGCGTTTCATTTTGTTTTATTCAACTTTTTTTAAGGTAATAGTGATCAATAGATAAACAACATAATCTCAGTTGAAGAATTAAATAAATTGGCCCTGACACTTGTATTCGTTGTTTATCTTATACCAAGCACCGTGACACTTACATACACTGTCAAGTGTGTACCAGGCACCGTGACATTAACATACACTGTCAAGTGTGTACCAGGCACCGTGACATTAACATACACTGTCAAGTGTGTACCAGGCACCGTGACATTTACATACACTGTCAAGTGTGTACCAGGCACCGTGACATTAACATACACTGTCAAGTGTGTACCAGGCACCGTGACATTTACAAACACTGTCAAGTGTGTACCAGGCACCGTGACATTAACATACACTGTCAAGTGTGTACCAGGCACCGTGACATTTACATACACTGTCAAGTGTGTACCAGGCACCGTGACATTTACATACACCGTCAAGTGTGTACCAGGCACCGTGACATTTACATACACCGTCAAGTGTGTACCAGGCACCGTGAAATTTACATACACCGTCAAGTGTGTACCAGGCACCGTGACATTTACATACACCGTCAAGTGTGTACCAGGCACCGTGAAATCTACATACACCGTTAAGTGTGTACCAGGCACCGTGAAATCTACATACACCGTCAAGTGTGTACCAAGCACCGTGACACTCACATACACTGCCAAGCGTACCAAGCGCAAAAACACTTCTGACACTCGCCGTGTACTTGATACCCAAACACACGCTCACTGAAAAGATTCAAACGTTCTCAGGTTTCCCGTGTTGTTTGTACTCACGTTTCGCCATGCACACGTAAGGAAACCGTTTCTCGCACCCCGTTGTATTGAGTTTGTAGGATTCGCTGAGGACAGCGCAGGTCTCGGGGGAGAAGAGGTTGCCGTAGAGATTATCAGACATATTTGAGCCGTCATGATCCCAAACCAAAGAAGCGTTATAATATCGACGTTGCGCTCCGATCCAAACTCCCTCTAAAAAATTTGATAAAGCGGATTTTTTTTTGGGGTGAGGGGGGGGTGGGGGGGGGGTTGGGGGGTAAAGCTATTATTTGTCACACGTAAAATAAAACAATTTCCTATATTGCTTTTTTGTTTCTTTTTCTATTAAATATTTATATAATACAGTATATGTATTAGCCTATAGAGTATATTTATTACAAAGTATATGTATTATAGAGTATATGTATTATAAGAGTATATCTCTTATACAGTATATGTATTACACATATACGTGGATACATCCAAACTTAACTCAAACCCGTTACCCCACTTGAAGGTTTCATTATATGACCACACCAGGTACCACTTTGCCACCGAGAAATCACTCAATCACAGATTTCACACTCCTATACCACCGGTAGCTCTAGGATGCTCAGTTTAAACTTATACTCTATCAATATCTATGCTAGCAAGCACCCTAGTCTTATAGTCATGGCGAACAACGAGATAATCGATTTCACCTACGATTTAACGTTCCTGTCTCATTTTAAACTTTTACATTTTCATAAATTTGGAACTAAAGGTCTCTTCTGACTGTAAATTTTACATTTTAAATTTAATTTCTACTTTTTAGTGCATTTCTAATTTAAGACTAGTTTTTAAAAAGTGTTTTTTTTTAATTTTTATTTTCTACTTTTTAGTCTACACATTTTACAATAAATCCAGCTCCTTTGATCAATTTAGAAGTTCATATAAGCCAAGAATGTCCTGGGATTAGTTCCGTTCTAAACGTTTCGAATATTTTGAGCGAACTGATCCCAATTATCCAACCTATCCCAATTATCCGACACTCACTGTAAATCGAAAATATTTCAACATTGGGTTTTTCCGGTCACTGAGGCGGACTGCTGAGGTTTAAATCTAGCAGACGTAAATCGAAATAAATAAATGTAAAAACAAAGTTTTTGACTATAAATCCCTTATATATGAGACATAACTAAAAGTAGTGATTAGGTTTAAACGCAACATTTACAGACCGAAACAAAATTATCTCCCCTGGTTTTAAAACCGGGCTCAGTGACGGTAGGTTGTGTGATCATCGGCGTCAACGCGTGAACTGGACACGTGAAAGAATTATAAACAAATAGTGGGATGGGATGTCCGATTAAACTTACAAAGCAAGTTAATATAAGACTAGTAAAAATAGATGTAGCAACAAAGTATCCTTTATATAATAAATGGCAAAGTTCTGTCCGTTCTGTCCCGTCTTCTATAGCGATTGGTCCCTCAAACACATATGACTCCTACAGCCAATCACTAGCGGAGAAAAATTTACATATTACGTGAAAGTTCAAAACGAGTTATTTTTGGTGCAGTTTTTTTGTCATAATTCATTATGTTGTTCCCATCTTGAAGTGATGCCTGCCACTTATTCCAATGACAATTCTGTTAAATGCTTTTTCCTTGATGCTCCTGGGAGTAGTGGCAAGAGTTTTAAGTGTTGTTTGTTTTTTGTTGCTGTTATTGTTGTTGTTGTTTTGTTGTTGTGGTTATTGTTGTTGTTTTGTTGTTGTTATTTGTGGTGTTGTTTTGTTGTTGTTGCTTTGTTGTTGTTGCTGTTGTTGTTGTTTTGTGGTTGTTGTTATTGTTGTTGTTTTGTTGTTGTTGCTTTGTTGTTGTTGCTGTTGGTGTTGTAATTTTTTTTTGTTGATGTTGTTTTGTTGTTGTTGTTGTTTTGTTTTTGTTGCTGTTGTTGTTTTTGTTGTTGTTGTTCTATCTTATCTTATCTATACAGACGCTCCTTCTATGCAGAAGATAGTTGCGTCCACAGACCATGACAGATGATCTGTTGGCAAGTGATGCAGCAATCACAGGCCACGGCTTTTGTGGGTTCCACGCATTACCCAGCCGCCTAACTACGTGTAGTGTTAGGTACCCATTCGGAGCGGGGTGACTCGGGGACGCCCTAGGCCCCGGGAACAGACCCTTGCCTTCACACGGATTCGAACCCGTGACCATCGGTACGACAGTCCAGTGCGCTGCCACTCGACCACCGCTTTGTTGTTGTTGCTGTTGTTGTTGTAGTTGTTGTTATGTTGTTGTTTTGCTGTTTTTGTTGTTTTTGTTTTGTTGTTTTTGTTGTTTTTGTTGCTGTTGTTGTTGCTGTTGTTGTTTTTGTTGTTTTTGCTGTTGTTGTTGTTGTTGTTGTCCACATCCCTTGCCCTGCGACGACAATGTCATGCAAATGCTTCAGCATAACAACTACCAAAACATAGCGTCCATGAACTTCACAGGTCACCCTACACTTATTCCCGTCCTTGGGCGGGCTTTGTTACTAGTTTGACTATAAATCCCTTATATATGAGACATAACTAAAAGTAGTGATTATGTTTAAAGGCAACATTTACAAAATGAAACAAAATTATCTTCCCTGGTTTTAAAACCGGGCGCAGGGACGGTAGGGGGTGTGAACATCGACGGTCGACGTCAACGCGTGAACTTCCACGTGAAAAAATTATAAACAAATAGTGGGTTCCGTCCGATTCAACTTACAAAGCAAGTTAATATAAGACTAGTAATAATGTATTTTTGTAATAAAGCCATCGGATACATTCAGTTTACTACGATGCCGGTACCCCTACCGTTACAAGCGTTACCGCCAAGATACCTTTGAAAAAATTTGGGATCGCTTCCTTGGCTTGCCTGACACTGTTCACCGCAGCCAGGAACATGCCTTGACCTTTGCACTCTGTCTGGGATATAAGGAAAGCAAACACAGTAGTGGCTCGGTACAAGTAGCCTATGCTTTGGAATTAAGTCCAACTTGGTATACATCTTGTTTAGACGCTAATCATTTTGCTTGGTATGCGACGTTTGTTTGGGAATGCGAGCCGCGGGCTAGAACTTATACGAATCAAAATAACAATCACAGGTGCGTAACTTGAATGAATGATAAACACATCGTGATACTCATGTGTTTTAGTACGGAAGTTGTTATCATACAGTGAACGAATCGATCAATAACTGTAGATTACCACGTGAATTTATTTGATTTTTTTGGGGGAAAATTATTATTAAATTCACTAAACATGAGTTCTAAGAAAGGTAAGGAGAGCAGCAAAGCAATGAAAAATATGGTTAGGATCACCGTAGATATAAAACAAATTAGATTTTTTTAAAGGATGACATTGGCATGTTTATCCAGGACATGGTTACCGTAAATGAATGCCAAGAAAGACGATTTCTAAGGTTGTAAAAAAAACAAAGACATTGTTAAATCTGCTAATGTTTTATTTATATTTTTTGTTAGCTTTAAGGAGTGTTTAAAAGCAATATGCCAATAACTTTATGAATTTTTTATGGTAACGGATTTATCATTTTCCCTTTATTTTCTTACGAGAGAAATAAATTTAATATAGACTCTACGTCCTAATTGGTATCATGTTATTGGTATACTTCCTTTTGGTATACGTCTTATTAGGTATACGTCCTATTTGGCGTAATTCCAAGCGTCAGGGACGGATTAATGACGTGTACCGAGGTACCGCTGTATAACTTACAATTATCTCATAGAGATGCATAACGGTGCACTTAAGCTTCGTTTATCATTTAAAGAAATGTTTGATTGTTGTTTAATTTTCAATGTACTGTTTGCTGGTATGTGTTTTTAGCACAGTCTTGAATGTCTTGGTAGTTGGAATACTGCGAATGTGTAATAGTAGTGAATTCGATTGATTGGGTCACTAAAATAGAAGGACCTTATCGCCAAATGTTTTACTGGTTGTCGTAGGAACAGAAAAAATATATGTACAGCGGACTAAGAGGTTAATAGAACTTAGTGAAAACTGCGGAAGATAAAAATAAAATGTTTTAAAATCTTCTCTTATAACAAAGATGTATTAAAAAGTTGAATAATTTCTTAAAGCATCAGCCGAGTGTGGCTTTTTGACAATTATACCTCGCTCTTTAAAACGTTTCCTTTAATTTGCTTTTACTATTTTTTAAGAAATACAGCGACTTTTTGATGTTGTATCGCATTACGCAAGGAACACATGATAAAGTATACTTAATAAAGACAGGATAAAGTATACTTATTAAACACATAATAAAGTATTCTTATAAAACACAGGAAAAAGTATGCCTATGTATACACAGAAAAAGTATACTTATAAACAGGATAAAGTATACATAAAAAGCATAGAATAAAGTAAACCAATAAAACACGGGATAAAGTATACTTATGAAACAATGGATAAAGTATAATTATAAAAGATATTCCATATCATGATTTTTCGTCAAATATCATCAAGAACCGGCATGTGTGTGTGGTGGGAGTGGGGGTCACCACGCTGCTATTTATATCACATTGCTGTTCCTCAATGCAGACTTTTTTTTACCTTATGCCTTATCTGGTGCTGACGTAATAGTCTCTACACTTTTTTTTCTATTTTTTGTACATCCAATATGTTATTGAAAGACAAACGTGGTGGGGAATGTATGATTTCGTCAAATAAAATAATATGTTCCTTCTTTTTTTTTCTTTTTTTTTATATATTTGAAAATGCATAATATCAATCCTATGCTTGAAAATTAAGAAACATTTGCATGGTTTCTAAGTAATACTATAAATAATGTTATGATAGAGCATTTAAATAAATATACGTTAGTCTGGCAAAACATAGTTTACTTCAAATAATAGTTAAAATTTATTGGTCATAACTCTTAAAAATTATTAAAAATTATTCATATAATAATTAGAGTTATAAACTTTTGTTTATGTATTCGCTTTAATCCATTATTTTGTATTTTTCTATCCACTTACAATTATTATCTTAGCATTATATTTGATCTTATATTGCTTTTAAAATAAACTTTAGCCAGCCCCAAACTGTGGATTGGTGTACAAACCTTGGCTTCGCTCCAGTTAACTCGTGAACGGAAGATTACGTAACACGTTCCATCCACGAGTTTCCCATCGGCGGTGTCACACACCAAGCAGTTCACTAATGTCATCGATATAAGAAATGTTACGTTGTAACAATAAACATATGTTTATTTCATGGCATTCTTCAATAATTAATTGCTACGTTAGACAAAAAATGTTCATTATTTGATGAATTTTTTTCATTGATGTTCAGAAAGGCAGAGGCGTCACCAGGGTGGGTGTCACCCAGAGCGCTAGCTCGTGGTGTCACCCCCCTCACGAATTACCCCATAGACCTTCTAAGAGTCTGCCAGTGCCAAAAAACGGAAACGTACAGAATTTCTAAATTTTCGTGTCAGTTCTTGTGATGGTTTCACCCGGAGCGGACCGCAACCCCTGCACAGCCCTGGTGACGCCACTGCAGAAAGTCATGCGCTTTTCGACAAGGGTAATTACTTTCTTTGTTCTCGTTCAAATAATACTGATTAGTAATCATTTTGTTCCTTTTAATATTTTCGCATAATATTTTAAATGTCAACTATTATTGAAGGTTATTTTATATATATATATATATATAAACATATTTGGACATTCCTAACAGCCTCGACATTGAAATGGAAATACAACTCAACATACATACTTATAATTAATGTACGAGAGCAGGGCCTCTCAAAATGGTTAACATGGAGTACCGGCAGGAGTTTTCCATTGCTCTAGGGACCGATGCACTATTTTACCGCACTAACGTGGTAGCGAAATGTAATTTATTCCATTTTATTAGTTTCATTGCATGCGCTAATCGTCGAAAAATTGACATTCTATAGGGTTAGTATTAATGGTAACAAATTGGGGATTATAATTACCGGATATTCCGGCGTATACGACGAATTTTAAACAACTAAAAATATTATCATAGGTCCGGGGTCGTCTTACACGCCAGGAATCATCTTATCGTATGTGTACCTGTTCATACAGTGCAGCACCAGTACCGTAATACAGAACAGTAAGCAAATGACTAACGGTCAAGACCCCATCATGTCTCCACCAGCAAGAAGGAAGAAATATGAAGCCAGTTTCAAAATTAAAGTGTGTTGGTCTTGTATGGCGAAAAAAAGCTTAAAACCTATATTTTAATAGAAAAAGTGTGTGTGTGTGAGGAGGGGGGGGATGCGGTCGTCTTATACGCCCAGTCGTCTTTTACGCAGGAATATACATTATATTCTTCTTTCATTTCTTGATAATATCTGGGGACCGGATGGCCCACGGACAGGCATCGGTCCGCGGGCCACCACTTTGATTAGTACTGCACCAGAGCAACATCCGGACAAGAAAGTTCAGATTTAAATCTGTGACCCACAGCAAAGTTTTAAGGCTCTGATTATTGGACTCCGACAAATGGGCTCGGAACGCGTGGATAAAATGTTACATCAAAGTACTCACCATTTCCAATGTTTAACGTAAGTGAATGTCTGCGTATCAAACATTACCTTTAGTGCTGACAGCAGAAACAACGAAGAATAAACTCAGGATCTTAACACGCATACCATCCATCTCACTTAGATTTTCTCTAATTTTATTGTCTAAAACAAACACAAAGATAAAATCGTGGTTTTTAATTTGATCTTCCCACAGACTAATAAACTTTTAAAACAAATTCAATTAGACTAATGTGCGTATCGCTCATACAAGCTGACAATGAGGAATGGTATACTTGAGCGTTGTTAATCATTTTTTTTTAAAAGTTATTATTACAAGAGTAATTAATTTCCTGCCAAGAAAAATTTCTTACATTTTATTACAATGTTTAAACAATAATACCTTAAACTAAAAATGGCAGCTGGATAGCAAAGTCAACAGTGGGCTGGCTCGCCTCACAAAGTTGAGGGGCGTGGGATCGAGCCCACGCAAAGCCACAATATGATCGAAACGCTAAGAAAGTCCTCCGCTGACCTGGAAGGGAATTGGGGCACCCACCAGATATACCAAACCCCGAGTAGGCTCAAATAGAAACATTAGGGATCCCCTACGACCATCGGTCATGGGACTTACTTTTTTTAACCTTAAAATGCCCTAATGTAAAAAAAAAGCAACGTGAAGTTTAATATCATGGTTTTCTGGTCTTTATGACGAAATGAATAAATTACCATAATTTGCTATTTTATTTAAAAGTTAGAGTATCTCAGAGACTAACGTATTTTAAATATTTGTCAATATGAAATCATTTTCTTCTGTGCCTGCACGACTTTTTTTTTAATTTAAGGGTTCAAGAAAGGTGATTTTATCGCCATTGCTAACGTAATTGGAGTAATATTTTATCACATGCTTTTACAGTAATCGATTTTAAAAAAATATTATAATTATATTTGATACTTTTTAAATTCGATCAAAAGACATAACATCAGAATCGATGGATTAGAATGAAAATAAAAAAAGGGGGGGGGGTTAATAAATTCTACTTTCTGCATATTATTTTTGATGGTATAAAGCTTTATACAAGATGAAATATATTTAATGCTTACGGTAACAAATCAAGAGCCCAAGATTTTGTTTATCTCACAGATTTATATGTTAAAAATATTCATATCCGTAAGCATTAATTTTATTTTCAAACTTTTTAAAGATTTTAGCTCTTTTCAAACAAAAGTTGATATCTTAAACAAGTAGTAACAAATGCTTCTTACCAACGCTATAGTTTGCAGAAACTTTTACACCTGCTTGAGTTCCAAATTTTGTTTTATTTGTTTTTATCGCTTTTTTAAAATTAAAGATATCAAATAGCTTTGTTAAATTAGAATGAATAATATTATGTTTTGATTTATTTTTGTTTCCGGAAACACTTCAGTTGTGTAACTTTAGTGTGTCTATCAATAGAGAATACAGTTTCGGAGTACATCTGAGAAACAGTGGGAATTTCCGCTTTATCTTAATTTTAAGACTAAAATAATAACTGGGGGGACATAATTGTTGTATATTGTCTGCTGAATAAAAGGTTCATCAAGAAATTCCCTTCAATTTTGTTTATATCTTTCGAACTTAAACCCTAATATATTGTTCAAACCATTCATTATATCAATACTGTAACACAGTTCGACTGATCCTCCTGCCTCTCTTCCATCCACGAAGGTGCCAAGTCATGCGAGGCAAACCGGATCAGAGGCCGCAGAAAAAAAGAGGCAAGCCCGAAAGGCCCGTGCTGTCAACCCTCCTGGAGATGTCCCACTCGTCCCTTGTCCCTTCTGTTCCCGAACCTTCCTTGCAAGGATCGGCCTCATCAGCCATCTGCGCACGCACAGACAGAGCCAGTCCCAGCAACCCTAGGGATGACTAGAGTGGTCCTCGTCGAATCGACGGACGAACGAACTGTAACAAATTTTTCTCGTACATTTTTATTGTAACTAGACATATTTTCCTCTGAAAAAGTTTGACACAAGAGTTGTGCAGCATTGGTTATTTTAGTTATTTTTTAATGTTGTCTTTCATGATTATACGTTTATCTGCCACCGTTGGTTGGGGCTCACCTATTTGATGACGTTAAACGTATCGTACATAGCAATATCTGATATGTCATGTTTTCAACAGGATTCAAACAGATTTTCTTCACGAGATGCTTTGCCGCTTGTTGGCACATTCAAAACAGCTTGCATTGAATTGTGGGATAGAGAGTAAAATGTTTAAGAGAAGCAAGACCAAAAAAAAAGAAATTAAAAAATGCTCGGAGACGGAAACAGAACTGAGTTAGTAGTGTGTATAGAACTGAGTTAGTAGTGTGTATAGAACTGAGTTAGTAGTGTGTATAGAACTGAGTTAGTAGTGTGCATAGAACTGAGTTAGTAGTGTGTATAGAACTGAGTTAGTAGTGTGTATAGAACTGAGTTAGTAGTGTGTATAGATTTTTTCCATTCGGAACACCGAAAAGGATCGATAGTGATCAAGGAGGTTGAAAATATTTTCGGACTGGTTAACCATAGACTCTATTATCACCAAGAAAATCAAAAGCTATTTTTCGTTCAAAAATTTATTATTTTCTTATCTATTACTAGTTACAGGATAAATGACTTTAAAAAAAGTAATACAAAACCTTAGAAGCCACCTAAATTATTCAGATTATGAATTTCACAAAGTCATAATAAACTGATTTCTATTGTAATTTTGAAATTCACAGCTGTTCAGGATTTCCTGGAACGTCTTCCAATATTCTCAGTAATCATTCATTTACTACGATTTCTTTGCATGTGAGTTCACGCTTGTGGAGCTTTCTCAAACTGATTCACCAACGAGATATTCCAGGTATCTGATCTGACGCGTATTTTATCAATGGAAACTTAACAGTAAAGAACATCGAAGAAGTAATACACAGTTTTCTCTTAAAGATAAGTAAGGTACTTTGAAACAAAGTAAATTGTTTTAACATATAAAATAGAACTTAACATTGGTACAGCTTTTAAATGCTCTTTATTCTGAAAATGTATATCTTGTTCTGATCTCTTTTGTATCACTATTATATTTTAGATTAAATAAAACGAAAAGAATCCATCGCGGATACGAGATATTGGTTGTTTAAAGTTTGCCACTCTAAGTTCACTGGTTAAGATCAGACCTAACTACGCCGCTGGCAGGTAGCATCAGACCTAACTACACCAATGGCAGGTATCATCAGGCCTGGAAGCGCCACTGGAAGGTATAATCAGACCTATACTAGCTACGCCCCTAGAAGGTAAGTCAAGCCTCGCGGGTAACGCAACTGGCAGGTAACAGCAGACCTATTCTAGTACGCCAATTGCCGGTAACATGAGGCCTAGCTAGCTACGCCACTGGAAGGTAACATCAGGCCTAGTCTAGTACGCCAATTGCCAGTACATGAGGCCTAGCTAGCTACGCCACTGTAAGGTAACATCAGGCCTAGTGTAGTACGCCAATTGCCGGTAACATGAGGCCTAGCTAGCTACGCTACTGGAAGGTAACATCAGACCTAGTCTAGTACGCCAATTACCGGTAATATGCGGCCTATCTAGCTACGCCACTGGAAGGTAATATCAGGCCTATACTAGCTACGCCAGTGGAAGGTAATATCAGGCCTACACTAGCTACGCCAGTGGAAGGTAATATCAGGCCTATCTAGCTACGCCACTGGAAGGTAATATCAGGCCTATACTAGCTACGCCACTTGCAGGTAACCTTAATTTTATAGACACGCTGAAGTAACAAATATCATGACTAACAAGGGAAAGTTGTTGAACGTTTCAGGATCTATCCGTCGTATTCTGTCATCTAAACACATTCAGGACAACTGTATTCCATCGCTCACAAATCATTGAAACCTAATATTACGCCAGTTCAGCTCTTCCTTTGAATTCATTTAACAATAAAATAAAACAACCCCGTAAAAAAAGTTTTTGACTATAAATCCCTTATATAACTAAAAATATTGATTATGCACAAACGCGACAAACATTTACAGACTGAAACCGAAATTATCTCCCATGGCTTTAAAACTGGGGGAGGGGGTGTGGACATGGACGGGTGACGTCAACGCGTTAACTCAACTCCAGGTGGTTTACCTGGTTTAAACACGAGATGTGTTCACCTGTGGCTGGGGTGAAGTCAAGTGACCCGTAAAATGTAAACGATGGCGACCGCCACATATAGTTTCTATAGATAAACTAAAAATGCATTAATTGAATAACTGTACGATCGATCGATCTGAAATTTTGATATGATGCATTATTGAGTGACACGGGTCCGTGTGCCAAATTTCGGCTCGATTGCTTTACGGGAAGTGGGTCATTTTTGACTTCTGTTTTTCCGCGGTGCCCGACACCACTGACAGATAGAGAGAGAGAGAGAGAGAGAGAGAGAGAGAGAGAGACAGAAAGAGAGAGAGAGAGAGAGAGAGAGAGAGAGAGAGAGAGAGAGAGAGAGAGAGAGAGAGAGAGACGCCGGTGAAGTTAATATAAGGGATTTAAAAAGTAACTCTTGATGTCTTCAGCTTTATGAATTTCCTTGAAGTCTCCATATGTCTATGTAATTGGAAAACTTTTTTTTTCTTATATCAAGGTAATTCATAAAGAAAGACTCTAAAAAATAAAATAAAACAATTTTTTTTAAATTGTTGAACAATTGCAAAACTTCATTCTGTATTCACCATGTACATTATGTCGTTGTTTTTAAAAAAATGTAGTGCATGTAAACAAGATAAAATAGATATTAAGTAGTAAATAATCAGTTCATGTATTTAAATATCAGACGAGAGAATCAAAACGAAGTTTCAATTGCAAAGTTTGTTATGCTACATAATCTGTAGCATAATATTATCAAACAATCTGACCAAGGAATCTCATCTCTCTTATGTTTTTCTGTGCATGGCGTATTTCATCCATTGGGTCAGTAAAAACGACTGACTTCCCTAAAATTTTTCCAACATTACACTATAAGTATCACTAGAGGCGTTCTTTAGGATCAAACATTTCTTTTTGTCTGTAAGTAAAAAAATGCGTTTCAAAGCTTATTGTATTTCCACAACAATAACAATGTGACTTGCGTTCATAATACAGTAATCTGAAGTTAAAATAGATCAGGGGTCAGGAAACCATGGCTCGCGAGCCAGATGGGGCTCTGTTGATGGCTGCATCTGGCTCTCAGACAAATGTTCCACTATAAAAAAAAAGTTTATTCAGACTCTTTTGATCTACATATTAATTTCAAAATAAAAAACAGCATAAGAATGTTAGTAAAAAGAATTTTGAGACATAATTATTGTATGTTTAGTGTTGAAATTAAACAATTAAACAAAATGCGCAAATGAATTTTTAGTTTTAAACATAATTTATGGCTCTCACAGAATTACTTTTTAAAATATGTGGTGTTTATGGCTCTCTCAGATGAAAAGTTTCACGAGCACTCAAAATAGACTGTTATAAATGCACACTTGCCTACAATATTCCAAAAAATTTTTTTTATTGAAATGCAAATTTTCAACATTGTTTAAATGTTTTAAAACAAATATAATAACAATTAATATAGTCCTTTAAAATCAGTCTAGACTATGTTGAATGTGTAATAACTATATTATCTTATACACCTATTCGTTCCTGGGGATCATTGTGTCCTACGCTTATTCACGGTTTATGTCTAGACTATTGTTTTTTTTATAGAATATCCAATGTTAATAGTGTGTTTGTTTTCTTGGCTTATTCAGACAACACATGCCATGCTCGAATGCCGGGCGGGAAGAAGGATAATTTATGTTGTGTTTTTTGTTGTTGTTGTTCTTTTGTTTTGTTGGTGTTTTTTTTTGGTGTTGTATTAGCCAATAAAACAAAAAAATAAATTGTTTTATTTCTATATCTGTGTCAGTGATGTATCAGACTGTTGTGAAATTTTTTCATTTGTAATCGACAAGAAGGATTTACGATGACGTATTTTTACATCCAAAAAAAAACAAAACAAAGAAACAAAATTAAAAATGTTATCGGTTATATTTAAAGTCTTTACAAACGAATACTTACCAGGTCTCCAGATAAAACTTTTGAAAAAGAGTCGTTTTTGTCAATTCCAGCTTTCATTTAAAAGCAAATCATATTTTTAAAAAACGTTTAAAGCTGTGACTGCTGGAGGAGATTTTTCAGGTAAGTAATTGATCACACATCGATATTTGGCCGTCGGTAAATGGAATAAAATGTCAACGCTTCAGCGGGTTGTTAGATTGACACCAATTTACACTAAGTTGTTTTTCTAGATTCTGTCTTAGCCCACGTGAATTAATGTAAATGCTGTCTTTTGTGAAATAACAAAGAGATTCAAGATATTTATGAACTTAGGTCAAATGAAAAAGTTTTGCTGCTGGTGGGTTTGTGTTTTTCCCATTTTGTGACACTTATACAATTTCTTTAAATTTTTGTTCTCAAATTTAATCAATTTTCTGAGTGAAAATTGTCAAAATGGTTTTCTGATTACACAATAAAAAAAGAGTAATTGTCTCAACTATATTATTTTGTAATGTATTTCTTTTGTTTGTATGGCCTTTCCTGTTAAATTATAATGGGAGTCAAAAATGTGTATAAAAAGAATCCCAGATTTCTCTTCAATACCTATTTCATAGTTTTGCCTGAAAATCGAATATTTTATGTGTGAATGAGAAAGAAATGTTTGGCTACACTGGCAGCTGTTAGTGTAGACCCAGTATGTCACATAAAAGATCACAATAGAAATACATAGTCTTTTTTTCAACAGCCATATCCTTATACGTGTATAACTGAATGTTACTAATGATACACTCGTTTTTTTATTTGTTTTGTAGACATATATCATCTCTACTACATAGATTCTCGTGGGAGATGCTGATCTTCTATCGAGCGCCTCCCCAGTCGGCGGATAGGGGAAAGCCCACCAGAGATGGAGGGTACCGGTGAAATAAAATACCCGGGCGGACCAAAATCAGCCCTACTGCCTTGTAGGAAGTGGTGGGATCCACAAAGGCTAGGGACCTAACCCGAACAAAGGCAGCTACCCATTGAACTGTTAGGGGCAACCCCCAAGTGGTTGTGCGCAAGGCCAACAACCCTGCCGTGTAACAAAACATAATTACAAAAACACCGAAACGAATAACAAAAGACATTTCAGTCCTGGGAAAGGATGGATTCCTTGTGGGGGAAAATATGACGCCCAATAGTGAAAGCCAAAACCTGGAAGCTATTAGGCCGACAACCATAATCTCTACCAGGACTACCAGGACGGTGGTCGAGTGGCAGCGCACTGGACTGTCGTACCGATGGTCACGGGTTCGAATCCGTGTGAAGGCAAGGGTTTGTTCCCGGGGCCCAGGGCGTCCCTGAGTCACCCCGCTCCGAATGGGTACCTAACACTACATGTAGTTAGGCGGCTGGGTAATGCGTGGAACCCACAAAGCCGTGGCATGTGAACGCTGCATCACTTGCCAACAGATCATCTGTCATGGTCTGTGGACGCAACTATCTTCTGCATAGAAGGAGCGTCTGTATAGATAAGATAAGATAAGATAGGACTACCACCGTCATTGGAGCTTGGAATGTCCACAACATGTACGAGACTGGTAAAGCTGCACAAATAGCGAGTGAGATGAGG
This sequence comes from Ampullaceana balthica, assembly GCA_944989445.1. NCBI lineage: Eukaryota > Metazoa > Mollusca > Gastropoda > Lymnaeidae > Ampullaceana > Ampullaceana balthica. The sequence continues at coordinate 151,623 of CALYLW010000140.1, read as the reverse complement.
AGCTATAAGCTCACCATTCTCGGAATTAGTGAAGCAAGATGGACTGGATGGGGACAGAAGAGACTAATCTCGGGTGAGATGGTGATATTTTCGGGACACGAAGAAGATGATGCCCCACATAACCTGGGTGTTGCTATGATGCTATCAAGGGCAGCACAAGGAGCACTCATTGGATGGGAGGCCCATGGACCTAGAATTCTTTTAGCAACCTTTCGGACAAAAAAACGTAGCATCAACCTAGATGTTATCCAATGCTACGCACCAACTAATGAAAGTGATGAAAGAAACAAAGAAGAATTCTACAATAGAGTAATGACCATAGTCCAGGGTCGCCCACGGAGGAACATCGTCATCCTCATGGGAGACTTTAATGCCAAGATCGGCAATAGCAACATAGGGTATGAAGAGGTTATGGGATAGCAAGGGATAGGCGAGATGAACGACAATGGTGAGAGGTTTGCGGACCTATGTGCCACAGCAGACCTGGTCATAGGGGGGAGTATTTTCCAGCACAAGAGAATTCACAAAGCTACATGGGTCCATAGACCATGTAAGCATTAGTAAAAAAATTCAGGCGATCTCTCCAAGACGTACGTATAAAGAGGGGAGCTGATGTTGCCTTCTTGTGGCCAGGATGAAAATAAAGCTAAAGAGACATTATACCGAGCAAACGGCATACAGGACTCGGTTTAATACTTCCCTACTGAAGGACCAAGCCAAAAAGGAAGAATTCAAGATCTCACTATCAAATAAGTTCCAAGCCCTACACGAAATACTCGAAGACGAGACCACCGAAGAAAAGTGGCAAATCATGAAAGAAACAGTCCAGTCAACATGCCAAGAAGTGCTAGGAAACAGGAAACGGGCACACAAAGAATGGATGACAGCAGGTACACTGAGTAAAATAGAAGAAAGGAAAAGAAAGAAATCAGAAGTAAATAACAGCCGCACCCGAGCACAGAAAAATCAGTCCCAGAAGGAGTATGCAGATGCAAATAAGGAAGTTAAGAAAGCATCAGAGGGACAAGAAGAATTTGTTGATAAACTTGCTAGAGAAGCAGATGATGCAGCTCACCAGGGGAACATGGGGGAACTGTTTGATACCCTTAAGACGCTGTCAGGGAAATTAGCAAGGTAGAGAGACCAGTGAAGGATAAATGGGAAACACCTTACCAAGTGAGGAGCAACAGAGAGGGAGATGGCAGGAGCATTTTGAAGAGCTCCAAAACAGGCCGGAACCAAGGAATCCACCAGATATCCAACCAGCTGATAATGACCTGCTAATTGACTGCAATATTCCCACCAAAGAAGAGATTAGCAGGGCCATTAAACAACTCAGAAATTGAAAGGCTTCAGGATCTGATGGCATCCCAGCAGAGGCACTGAAGGCGGACTTGGAAACAAGTGTGGAAATGCTACACCCTCTGTTTATGAAGATATGGGAAGAGGAGCAAGTTCCTTACGATTGGAAAGAGGGATACCTTATCAAGATCCCAAAAATTGGGATTTAAGCTCCTGCTCGAACTACAGAGGGATCACTCTGCTGTCCATCCCAGGAAAGGTGTTCAGCCGTGTACTACTTAACAGGATAAAAACGCTGTAGACCCTCTGTTGCGGGACCAACAAGCTGGCTTTCGCACCAACAGATCCTACAATGACCAGACAGCGACACTGCGCGTCATTCTAGAGCAGTCACTAGAGTGGAACTCGCCGCTCTATGTCAAATTTGTTGACTATGAAAAAGCCTTCGACAGTGTGGACAGGCAAACCCTGTGGAGATTGCTAAGGCATTACGGGGTGCCACAGAAGATTACAGATATAATCAGAAACATGTACGAAGGGATAAACTGCCGAGTTGTCCATTGTCAGCAGGTGACATATGCTTTCCAGGTGAAGACTGGTGTGAGACAAGGTTGCTTGCTGTCACCATTCCTGTTCCTGTTAGTCATTTTCTGGGTGATGAAAACATCTACACTTCAGAAAAGAAATGGCATCCAATGGACCTTGTGGGATCAACTTGAAGATCTTGACTTTGCAGATGATCTTGACCTTCTTGCACATACCCAACAACAGATGAAGGAGAAAACAAACATTGTCACAGCCACTTCTGCTAGCATGAGTCTCAACATACACAAAGGGAAGAGTAAAATCCTCAAGGTTAATGCCACCAGTACATCACCCATTATGCTTGAAGGAGAAGCCCTTGAGGAGGTGGACAGTTTCGTTTACCTTGGCAGCGTTGTAGATAAACAAGGTGGTACAGATGCTGATGTCAAAATAAGTATTGGAAAAGCAAGAGCAGCATTCCAGCAACTCAAGAATGTTTGGGTCTCCAACAACTTAGGCAGCAAGTTAAAAGTAAGGATTTTTTACGCTATGGTGAAACCTGTGCTGCTATATGGAGCCGAGACATGGAGAACAACGGCAGCAAACCTGACCAGAATCCAGTCCTTCATGAACAATTGTCTAAGAAAGATTCTCAGAATTCACTGGCCGGACAAAATCAGCAATCGGGATCTATGGCAGCGGACAAAACAGAAGCCCATTGAGGAAGAGATTCTCCAGAAGCGGTGGAGGTGGATTCGTCATATACTAAGAAAACCTGCTTCTAATACAACAAGGCAAGCCCTGAAATGGAGCCCACTGAGTAAGCGGAAAAAAGACCGTCCAAGAAACACTTGGCGCTGAGAATTGGAGGCAGACATCAAGAGAATTGGCCATGAATGGAAGATCCTGGAGAATCTGGCCCAGGATAGAGATGCCTGGAGGTCTCTCGTAGGTGGCCTATGCCCTTGGTGGAATCGCAGACGCCGACGAATGATCGGTGGATGCCCCTCATGGACGAGAAGGCTCAACAACTACATAGATTGATATTTAAGCCAGATATCTAATGTGACACAGCACAATTTAAAAGTCGTATATCTTGTTTCTTTTATTGACTCCTCATTAATTTATACCACTAAAATAAATGTCCGATTTTAAAATGAAAGAATAGATGGGGAAAAAAGAAGAAAAGAACGCCTGTTAGCAATAATTTATTTTTAAAATATCCAATAAAGATTGATATCTTTTTCCAAACAGGAATAACACAACAAAAGATCAGTCCAGTTCAGTACTAGGTGAAAGGAAAAATGTCATACATGAATTCAACATTTCCGTTCGAGCTATCAAGCGTCCACAATAGTTCAACAGGCCCAAAGTACTTGTACGATTTACCTTTTGAAATATTTTTCTGGATGCAATTAATTCTAAAGGGCTATTTCCTTATTGCTATGTCATTGATTGGTGTCGTAGGTAATATTTTTATCATTATTGTTGTATACCGACAGGGGATGAAGGATACATCACAGATATTGATGATGTCATTAGCTGTATCCGATGCTATTTTATCATCAAGCAGCGTTGTTGTCCATCTTCCACAAGTCATTTCTATGTTTGATTATTATCTGTCTACTACAATGTATGCCTACATTAGAGTATACATTTCGGAAATTTACTATTTCTCTATTTTCCTAGGTTTTTGCATATTCCCTGTAATCTCATTTGAAAGATTTATTGCTGTGTATTTTCCTTTCCACGTTTCTAGGATTTGCACCCCTTTCCGTATAAAGTGTACAATGTTAGCTTTAAGTGTGTATTCATTTGCAGCTACAATAAATTCTATTTTTTTCTATTATCCCGTATGGTTACCCATTCCGTTCAGTAATAATTCGTACGCTGTATTCGTTCGAACTGATTATGTGGAGAATAATATCGAAATATTAGTTTTAGCTGAAGAAATTATTAATATATACCTACTCTCAATCATTTCAGTAGTTATAACGATAATTTGCTGTTTCTTGATTATTATAAAACTGGTTCAGAATTCAAGATCACGTTTTTCTATGACCAAAATACAAACCAACAGAACTCGTAACGCTCAGGTTGTTAAAACGTTACTTACGGTATGCCTGATGTCCTGTTTCACTTGCATACCAACATTAGCCATCGATGTTTTTTCTGAAAGAATGTTCCTAGAAGAAAGTTTCATGTCGTTTAACTATTATGAAATGCTGCAAATATTCAATCATTTATTATTTCAACTAAGCCCATCTTCAAATTTTTGTATCTATTTATTGATGAGCTCAAAGTTTTCGGGAACATTCAAGAAATTATTTCAACTTGACCCGAAGAATCATGTTTGATTATCTGTGTTATATCCTATTGTGAGCAATCAGATGTTTGCGTTTATTAAGAAAAAAAATCAAGTATGTTTTTTGCTTACAGACTCTGCTGTAAACAAATCCTTTTGTGTCAACTTTAAATCCACATGTAACTCCATATAGACTAATTGCTGATGTTAACATCTTTATTTTTATTTGTATCCATTACATGATTTTGTGTTTCTGAAAACTTTGTATGGTTAAATTTTTATAATAATGTTTCAAATATAATAAATAGAAGTAAAAAAAAGATTTATAAAAACCACGTTTTTATAAGCGGTCTAAAAAGATAAAAAAATAAATTTTTAAAATTTAAAAGTACATATAGCACGTTATATTATGACTAAGAAACGTTGGGCGGGCGCTTCTCAGACTTAAAAAAACTAATTGAATTCACTCATTTTCATACTCGTCATTTGTAAACCCTAATTATTTTAGCCAAACGCCTAAAAAGCGCCCGCCCACGTTTTTAGTCATATTACATCATAGTATTTACTTTAAATTTTAAATTTTTAAATTTTATTTTCTTATTTTTAGACCGCTACTAAAAACGTGGTTTTTAACAATCATTTTTTTACTTCTATTTATTTTATCCTTTTTAGTCTAAGTGTATGCTATGGTGAGTTTTGAAGTATTGATTATGTTCAAATATAATACGCATTGCCCGACAAACATTTACAGTCTGGAATTGACTGATCTCCCCTTGATGTTAAACATGGTTTTTGTGGTCGGGGTTGGTGTGAACTCGAGACGTGAATGTAATGTAAACAAGGGCAGACGGACAATACATAGGCTTATAATTAGATAAACTACAAAATTCAATAATTTAAGAACAGTACATTTGATCGATCTGAAATTTTGACACAATGCATTGTCATCCAAGATCTATCTGTGGTAAAATTTTGAGATCACCTGGACCATAAGAAGTGGTTTAATTTTACGTTGGCAGATTTGAAAAATTGTGGACAGACAAACCAACAAACAGTAACGAAAGTGAGTTAATAAAAACGTGGTAAAAATAGATGAGCTATATTGCCAAGGGGACAAAAGAAAAAAAACCGTAAAAACAAAGTTTTTGACCCTAAATCCCTTATATATGAGTCATAATTAAAAGTATTGATCATGTTCAAACGCGACAAACATTTACACACTGAATCTGCCTAATCTCCTGCTGTATAACCGGGGGGGGGGAGGGGACAGGTCTGGTCACCGATCGCTGGACCGAGCTCAGCGTGACACGTAAAATGTAAACAAAAGCACATTTTTGTTTGAAAAAAATGTGTACATTGACACTCATGGGGCGCCTGGGGCCAAAAATGTCTTTCTTTTCTTAAATGAGCTATATAAAAATCAGTTCCAGCGTTAGTTACTCGGTAAATGAATGGATCTTAACCAAATTTGGTAGATACAAATTTGATAGCCCATATTAAAAACTATAGGCCATTGAGTTTCTAATGTCCATTCCTTCGGGGCCGGGGGCCCAAAATCTTATTTTTTTCATAAGCATTTACGACTTTATTCCTATTATGATTTGTCACGATCTTGAAAAATAGTGACAAAAAAACCTATAATGATCCAGACAAAGAGAAAATGTATTTTAAAGTTCATTTTTTCACCGATAGGGCCTGGGGGCCGTAAATGTCGTTTTTCTTTTTACATGATTTATAAAAAATTATTTAAGCCTTAACGACGGAGAAAATGTATCGATCTTAAAAAAATTGGGTAGATACAAGTTTGATAGCCTAAATTAAAATACTATAGGGCATTGAGCTCCTAATGTCCATTCTTTCGGGGCCGGGGGCCCAAAATCCTCTTTTTCATAAGCATTTACGACTTTATTCCAATTATGATTTTACACGATCTTGAAAAATAGTGACAAACATATCTATTATGATCCAGAAGAAATGAACGGGTATTTTAAAGTTCATTTCTTTCATCGATTGGGCCCTTTACTGTCGTTTTCTTTATATCTATATAAATATGAAAATGAAAGTATATCTGTGTGTTTGCCTGTCGGTTATAGCCTACTAAACCATTCATCCAATCGCCATGAAACTTTGGGACATTGTTTTGTATGCTCCCAGGATGGTAACTGGCTATCTTTAAAAAAATAAATGTTACACTCATGGGGCTCCGGGGGCTCATTATGTTGTTTTTGTTTCGTTTGTGTTTTTTGCTTATATGAATAATATATAATTAGTTTGAGCAGTGGGTACTGTGTGAATAAATGAATTTTAACCAAACTTGATATATAAATACTTAAAAGCCTATATTAAATTACTGCAGTGCTCTGAACTCAAAATGTCTATTTCTACGGGGCCTGAGGCCCCAAATTTCTTTTTTTTTCGTAAATGTTTAAGATTTTTTTCCCAGTTCAATTTTATAAAATTCTGAGAATAATAGACAAAAAGAGCCATTATGAAATTGATTGAATTAAATAGGTGTTTCCAATATAACATCTTGCACAGAACTGGCCCGGGGGCCCCTCAGGTTTTTTTGTGTGCAATATGAGCTATATAAAAATTAGTCTAAGCGTAAGCTACTAGGAAAATGGATCTTGACCAAACTTGGTATATAAAAACGTCAGATCCTACATTGAAATACTGTAGGGCACTGAACTCATGATGTCCACTTCTTGTGGGGCGGTGGCCCCGATTGGCTTTGTTCGTAAGAGTTTCAGTTTAAATTCCACATTAAATTTTACTCGATTTTGAGAAATATAGATAAATAGATCGATTATAAAATTTATTGAATTAAATAGGTGTTTCTAATAATACATCATGCACTGAAGGGGCCCGTGGCCCATATTGTTGTTTGGGCTGATATGAGCTATATAAAAATTAGTCTAAGAAATCGCTACTAGGAAAATGAAAGGATCTTGATCAAACTTGGTAGGTAAAAACAATATTAAAATACTGTTGGGCACTGAACTCCTCATGTTCATTTTTCGGAGGCGGGGAGGCAAACTGTCTTTTATCGTAACGTTTTAAATTTACTTCCACACTCAATTTTACACGATGTTGAATAATACATAAAAATTAAATAATTATGAAATTTGTTGAAATGATCAGTTGTTTTGAATTTGCAATCCTGCACCAGATGGGCCGGGGCCCTTAATGTAATTTTTTGTGCTTATAGGCACTATACAAAAGTTAATACCATCGTTAGCTCCTAGGTAAACTGATTGATCTTGACCAAACTGATTAATCTTGACCAAACTGATTGATCTTGGCCAAATCTGATTCATCTTGATCAAACTTATTGATCCTTGACCAAACTAATTGATCTTTGACCAAAGAGATTGATCTTGACCAAACTGATTGATCTTGACCAAACTGATTGGTCTTGACCAAACTGATTGATCTTGACCAAACTGATTGATCTTGACCAAACTGATTGATCTTGACCAAACTGATTGATCTTGGCCAAACTGATTCATCTTGATCAAACTTATTGATCCTTGACCAAACTAATTGATCTTTGACCAAAGAGATTGATCTTGACCAAACTGATTGATCTTGACCAAACTGATTGGTCTTGACCAAACTGATTGATCTTGACCAAACTGATTGGTCTTGACCAAACTGATTGATCTTGACCAAACTGATTGATCTTGACCAAACTGATTGATCTTGACCAAACTGATTGATCTTGACCAAACTGATTGATCTTGACCAAACTGATACGTTGATGAGTACAATTGCAATACATTTTTATATGTGTTATCTTTTATTTTTGGACCGGGCCTATTATACTGTTATTATGTAAGCTTTTAAAATATTATTTTATTAATTCGATTGCGATGAAACTTCGGAAAGTTTGTTTTTTTGTACATTTCCGCAATGTATTCCTTTATACTGAGATTGTTGCAACTAGTCAGCTAGTTATATTTATATATAAACATAAATGAAAGTATGTCTGTCTGTGTGTGTGTATTTCCTTTATAGCTCACTAAACCATTCACCCGATCGTCATGAAACTTTTGGAGACTGTTGAGTACACTCCCATGATGGTAACTGGCAACTTTTGTTTCTAAATTTAACACTCATGGGGCGCCGGGGTCCTATAATGTCATTTTTTGCTTAAATAAGCTTTATAAGGGTAAGCTTAGGCGTTAGATACTGTTTAAATTGATGGATCTTAACCAAACTTTGTATATGTTACGGCCGGCCAATTCGTGAAGTGGCCGGACTTTGGAGTTAGGCCATAACATATATAAAAACTTGACAGCCAATGTTAAAAGACTATAGGGAACAGGTCTCCTAATTACCATTCCTTCGGTGCTGGGGGCCCAAAATTTCATAATTCTAAAACGTTTAAGATTTTTATTCCCCATTCAATTATTAAAGATTTTGAAAAATAATGATGAATGTATCCATTATTATCCATGTTGAAACGAACAGGTGTTTTGAACTATGTATCTTGCACTGAATGGGCCCTGGGGCCCTTTGTCGTTTTTTGCTAATATGAGCTATATAAAAATTAGTTTATGCGGACTCTCCTGAGTAAACGAATGGACCTTAAGCAAGCTATGTATACAAAAACTTGGTAGCCCATATTAAAATACTTAAGGGCTCTGAACTTTTTAATGTCAATTTCTTCGGGACAGGGGACCCCAAATGTCTTATTTTCGTATATGTTTAAGATATTTTGCAATTCACTTTTTAAAGATCTTGAGAAATGTATCCATGATGAAACTAAATTAAAATGAACGGGTTTTTGAAATTGACAACTTGCACCAAATGGGCCCTTGGAAAAAACATAATTTTTATCCTATAAGATCTTATCTTATCTGTTTACAGACGCTCCTTCTATACAGAAGATTATTGCGTCCTACGCTTATCTATGGTTTGTGTTTAGTCCTGCATTTTTATTAGAGATTTAAATGTTGATAAAGTGTTGGTTTTCCTGGATTCTTCAGGCAACCCATTCCAAGCCCGAATTCCGGACGGGAAGAAGGAAAACTTGTATGTGTTTGTTCTTGCATACGGAATAAGAAAGGTGTTTTTATCCTTATGTCTATCTGAGAGTTGTATTAAGTTATCTTTGTGTTGTATTTCTAAATTAGAATTAATTGCTTTATGTATGATTACTACTTTGCTCTTGGTTCTTCTATCCTCTAGTGTTTCAAGGTTTAATGATTTAACTAATGGTGTTACTCTTGTCAGTTTCGAATATTCTCCAGTAATGAATCTGGCAGCTCTTTTTTGAATTTGTTCTAGTTTATCAATGTTTTCTTTGGTGGATGGGTCCCATACAGAAGATGCATATTCTAGTGCAGGTCTCACCAAAGTGAGGTAGCATTTTAGTTTTATATCTCTATTACATTTGTTAAAGTTCCTTTTTATAAAGCCTAAGGTTTTGTTTGATTTTTTAATAACTTCATTGACATGGGGATTCCATGATAGTTTCTCATTTATTAAGACTCCTAAGTATTTTGCATCTTTAGTTTGGGTCAGTTCTTTTCCATGAATGTAATATTTTGAATTTATTTGTTTCTTTTTCTTTGTTACTCTTAACAGTTGACACTTTTCTGGATGGAAAGACATACTCCAGTTAGTTTGCCATTTTATCAATTCATCTAAGTCTTTTTGTAAAATTTTGCTATCTTGTTCTGATTCTATTGTTCTATAGATTATACAATCATCAGCAAATAGCCTAACTTTTGTACCTGTTGAGATGTTGTTGGGTAAATCATTTATATAAATTAAAAAGAGTAAGGGACCTAGCACAGTTCCTTGTGGAACTCCTGAGTTAACCTTTATTGGTGCAGATTTAGATCCATTAATTATTACAGTTTGCTCACTGCCCAAAAGGAAGTCTTGGATCCAGTGATGTAAGGAACCTGAGATTCCAAAGTAGTTAAGTTTTTTAAGTAAACTAAGGTGGTGAACTTTGTCAAATGCTTTTGAGAAGTCTATTACTCATTGTTATAACTTTTAATATGAAAGATGAATCTTCGTATTTTTCAACCAACTGTGAAGCGGGTTAGGGTTAGGGTTCTAAGAATATTAATGAGAGAGGCCAAGAAACGACCAAAATGGTGGTGAGAAGGGAAAACTGTTTAAAAGGATGGAAGTTACATGCATATCCGGGACTTACTTGCAGAATACCAAATGCCCGGAACGATGATTTTTATGGTTGTAAAAAACAAAGACATTATTAAATCTGCTAATGTTGCGAATGGGGTGCAAATAAATGCAAAACAAAGATCAGGGAAATTAGAGCACGTTCAAAATTTGCTTTTGATCTGGATAACAGAAAAAAAGAAGAAAATTGTCCGACTACGTTCTTTTTATTTATGTTTATAAGTATTAAGCAATGCTTAAATTATTTTATAAAAACACGTCAATAAATATATAATATGGCAATAATTATATGATTCTTCTTGGCGGGAACGGATTTATCATTTTCCCATTATTTCTTATGCGAAAATACATTTATTGGTATACGTCCTGTTTGTTGTAAGTCGAAGAGTCTGAAACGGATTAGGACGTTTACTGAGGTACTCTTGTGTAATAGTAATAGTCTTGATCCTTGGTCATCATCGGACACTATCTAATAGTGTATCATGCTATAGTCCAACTGCAACAAACACGTCTCTTACACACTGTATTAATTGTAGTGCATCTCTTAACTCCCTTGCACCAGTATTGCGTTTTAGGATCCTTTAAAAATTTATTTACCTTGCCCTCCTTATTTCTATTGCTTCTATTGGATCACTATGCTGGTTGTTTTAAAAAAATGGTTTCATTCTCTCCCTTAGCATCTCATTGACGCAACATTGAATTCTTTAAAATGGCGTAATAGGCGCCGATTAATCAAGGACAATGTAGATATTGAGAGGTGGGGGGAACAGCCAGGAAAGCGAGTATGTGTCTGATGTTTCATATGAAAGGAGCTAACTTGCTTTGACATACCGACACAAGCCCGTGTGAGGAGACACCTTCCCTCCCCTCCCCCACTCTACTCCCTCCACAGAGGGATGGGGGAGTAAGATTTTTCTATTTAAAAAGAGTCACAGCATTCAGCAAAGGGACGCGAATTAGTTACCACTCCTTTTTCTTGTCCTTGTCATTTTTTGTACATGCAAGAGTTGCTTAATCCTTTTCGGAATGCACTAAGATAAGATTTAACGTCCATTTACATTCTCTACGGAACACGTGTTCTGAAATGTCACCCCAGAATAATAACGAAAACGCCTTGGAAAATTCGACTAAGAGAGGTTGAAAGCCAAAAATCTTGGAGTTAAGGAAATATAAAATGCATTAGTCTTATGGAATTTTTCCGGGACCTAACAATTAATTCGATATAGGGTGGTTTTCGACTTAGGGAATTTCGACTTAGCGACGCCCGACCCGACTGTATTTCACTTTTATCCTCGATAACAAAAAAGTGAATAATTTATTAAATTTAAATATATTTCATTTAAATCCATTATAATATTGTTTATTATGTTTGTGGCCTTTGCGAGGCTTCTTATCATACAAATGTCAATATGATTTTACAGTCTTTTTTTAAAAAGAAAAATCTTACTATCCCCATCCCACAGTCGAGGGAGAAACGTGGAGAAGGGGAGGGAATGTGTCTCCTCTCACGGGCTTGTGTCGGTATGTCAAAGCAAGTTGCCTCCTTTCATATGAAACATCTCCGCCCCTCTTTCCTGCAAGCCTTCTAGCCGCTATGGCTGTTGCCCCCCTCTCAATATCAACATTGTCCTTGATTAATCTGCGCCTATTACTATTACGCCAGTTTCATTAACTCGAAAACTAAAATAAATAAAGCGCAATTTATAATGGAAATAAAATGCTTTAAACACCAAATGATTGAATTATTGCAAAACAAAACAAAAAACGATGACATGTTTCATTTAGATCTTCTAAATGTTCTCGCTAAATAGGAATTGTAAGAATCATAACCGAATATCGAACGGACTCTGAAAAACATTTCTTACAATGCCAACCACAGTAGCAAATGCTGAAAGGAGTTTCAGCAAACTAAAATTTATCAAAAATTACTTGAGATCGATTTCAGGTCAACAACGCACATCATCTCTAGCTCTTCTTTCCATCAAAAGTAATAAACTTCGATGAAATAATCTCTAATTTTGCAAACATTAAAGCAGGAAAAGTTAAGCTTTGAACATTTGATATAGGACATAGGAGTGGAATCAATGGAGTTTTACTTAAATGTACTTTTAATTGTGAGTTTCTATGGTTATGTATAAGATCATGAGTATGACACATTGACAATATTGTTTTATTTATAATTAATGTTGTTATCGATTAATTTAAATTTATTCGTTAACTTTTGAAAAATTATCGATTAATCAATCTATAATTTCGATTAAAGCCAAAAATAGAAATTTATGACGTCATTAAACTGAGCATTTCTCATGGACATTGAAATATTTTGAACTAAATTTTATGACAATGTGTTGATATTTGAGCGGATGTTTGTGCTGAACGGTGTACGTCAGTGATGTATTTGATCCTTTAAAGGAGAATTGTTTATGGCAGTGAACACAGTAAACTTTTTCACCATCTTCGACTTTCCCATCCGCACTTAGCTTAAACACAAAATTTTTGCTCAACTTTCTAGTTATATGTTTAAATTTAACTGCGCTGATGCTGTCAGTCATTTTTTAGTTGACGTCTGCCGGTCCACATAAAGTAATAAAATAAATTATAATATTACGCGTGAGAAGTTTGTACGTAAAAAATATATATAAATTTTTAGTAACGAGCAACTAAGCCCGTCCATGGACGTTCCGCCACCGTTCGGTGGCATGTTGTAACCCCCCCCCCAACAGCCGTCTCCACCGGCATTACATGTGCATCGCGTCAAAAATACTATTCATTATAGTTAAAATAAATAACTCGTAAAAGCAGAGCTTTTTGCTATAAATCCCAAACGCGCATAACTCAAAGTAAAGTCTTGGAAGAAATAATGCAACTCGTTTTGAACGTCCGCGTAAATGGCGTAAACGTGTTCAATATCATTGGCTGTAGGAGTCATGTGTGTTTGAGGGACCAATCGCTATAGATGACCGGACAGAACGGACAGAAAGGACAGAAAACTGCCTTTTATTATATAGGATTATTAATTATTAATTATTTATTTAATTAAAAAATTTAAAAATATTATAAATAATTTCTTTAATTTTAATCGCATTTTTATCGACTAAAATAATTTTAATCGATAAAAAGTTTAACGATTAACCCACCGATTAATCGTTAAATTTCCGCAGCCCTATTTATATTATATGATACTTCAAGTTTTTCTATAGTCTTTATTAAAAGCAAGAATATGCAGTTTTATCCACCAATTTATTTGGTATTATTTAGTAAATAATAAACTGCAAATTTGTATTATTCCTGTCTTATGCATCTTTTATTTTCACGTTGTAAGACTGTCATAAATAAAATAAGAGAAATTCAACTACTTTTTCGAACAAATGAAAAAATCGCAAAGCTGAAACTTGTCAATTTATCAAGGGCACAAAACAAAAATTAGCCAAGGGCGCCAAAACCTAGTTACGCCTCTGATTCTTTAGCACCCCTCATTGCTTTTTTCGTATTCTATTTCATTTAAGTAAAGCGCTGAATCAATGAGCAGCTGAAAACAAATTTCTCAAGACATCATTTTTTTCCATTTTAAAAGTAAATTATTTACCTAGTTTTATAGCAAAGTCATGATAGAAATTAAAATATTACACATTTGAAATAATTTTAAAAAATGCTCCTAGCACACACTAAGAAAACACTACAAATAATTATCACTCACACATTATGAATACGACTTAACAAACGATTTATTTTGTTCGTTTTAAAGAATTGGAATAAAAGAATGTTTTTACAAATCATTTTTTTAACCATTGTTTATTTAATAATTTTTTTTATTATTTTACATTTCTAATGTAATTGTTATGTTTTTGTATTCATCTGGTTTTAAAAATTACAATTTGTAATAAGAGCTGATTCTTTAAAGACAAATAATTTCTTAAATAAATACACGTAGTATTTCCCTTTGTTACCTCCAAGAATATTGTTGTGTTAACAATTTAAAAATGCAGCAACAACAACAAAAGTCACAGTAAAAAATTTTTTAAATAACTTTACAGCCGACTGTGAAAATTTAATGTAATTTGGGAATGTTGTATTGTCACTGGAGATACAGGTGTATGACGAATTTCAGCTCAATCGTGCAATACGAAATGCGTCAAAATAACGTTACAAGAGTTGACGTTTCTTGCACACAGAACTGACGCAAACAGACACACAGAACTGACGCTAACAGACACACAGAACTGACGCTAACAGACACACAGAACTGACGCTAACAGACTCACTGAACTGACGCTAACAGACACACAGAACTGACGCTAACAGACACATATAACTGACGCTAACAGACTAACAGAACTGACGCTAACAGACACACAGAACTGACGCTAACAGACTCACAGAACTGACGCTAACAGACACACAGAACTGACGCTAACAGACACACAGAACTGACGCTAACAGACTCACTGAACTGACGCTAACAGACACACAGAACTGACGCTAACAGACTCACTGAACTGACGCTAACAGACACACAGAACTGACGCTAACAGACACACAGAACTGACGCTAACAGACACACAGAACTGACGCTAACAGACACACAGAATGTCTAGCTAAAAAAAAATCGGTGTACTCCATATGTACTAAGTCAAAAAATGTTCAAATGGAATTGTTCCCATCTGCGCACAAGTCGTTATTCAATTTATTCATTCAGCCTTTCAGAAACTCGCCTATCTGTAAACCACAAAAATATTCTCTTTTACACCAGCTTCACTTTCTGATTTAGCTTTAGGGGAAAATTATGCTCTGATGTTAGATATATTTTCAATTCTAGATTTTTTTGTATTGTCACTTTCGAATTGGCGCTCTTTAAATTGTTGTAGCGTTGTCTCAGATTATAAGCCTTGGTATGGAGGGAATACAAAATAATCAAATATTAATATTAATATACCAAATAAACTTTGGGACAGTTTAGAGGTGAGGAATAGAATCATCAAGAGTTGCCTGGGAAGTCTGTTGTAGGTAGAATCTAGAAATCGCTCTTGAGTTATTTGGATTCCGAACGTAATGCCGCTATTAATAAGGAGGGAGATGGCAATTGTAACAACTGCGGAATGGTATACCACAGATCTCTATAATTATCAAACATTGTTGTGTTAACAGCACAAGGCTACAACAATGCTTCAGCAAGGTCTGGAATTCTTGGAAATATGAAAGCTTTCCTAAGAACTAATTTCATTTTTAATAAAAGATTTTTTATAATTGTGTGACAATTTTGATTAACATGTGTGGTCAACACTCATTTACGGAACCTATTTATTTGAGTATAGTTTCTGTACTTTTTATATAAATATTTTTCGCTGCTTAGGCTCATAGAAATGAATTTTTTTATTGCACGCGCGGGAATATTTATGGAAGACTTTGAAGTCATGTACTTTTTTCCATTATAATCCAGCAGCAGTTTAAATCGTGAAAGAAGAATTTGGTACATTTATGGCACAAGAGTTATGCAGCATTAATTCTTTTTAATGTAGAATAAAAAGATGTAAAAACAAAGTTTTTGACTATAAATCCCTTATACATGAGACATAACTAAAAGTAGTGATTATGTTTAAACGCGACATTTACAGACTGAAACAGAATTATCTCCCCTGGTTTTAAAAACCGGGCGCATGGACGATAGGAGGGTGTGAACATCGACGGTCGGCGTCAACGCGTGAACTGAACTGGCACGTGAAAGAATTATAAACAAATAGTCGGTTCGGATGTCCAATTAAACTTACAAAGCAAGTTAATATAAGGGATTTTTTAAAAAGTAATACAGTTATTGGCACTTTCTTTCTGAGTGTTGGTTATTGGAAAAGTTATGATGTTGAATAAAGGGAAATGCTTTGTCCAATATTAATACGTTTATCTACTGCATTGCTCTCGTTCTTCAAGAAATTGTGTGTAGTTTTATCTGTTGAAAAACGTTTCTTTTGGGCTCGACTCTTGGAAAACAGCAGCCAGCGACCGAGCCTCTGGGCGCCTCATTATACTGACCGACGAAGCAACCTTTGAGGCAAACAGACTGTCAAGTCCAGAAGACAGATTGTGCGTGTAACCGTCTGATTACAGCCCCGACTCATAGTAGAGCCCTATTCTTGCACGAAATTTGTGTCCGCATAATAAGCCACCAGATGACACCACGTAGTGACCTAGCACTTGACTAATATGATGCGAGTGGTCATCGTTGACTGCGAAGGACGAACAACAACAACAACATCTCGACCATATTTTAGGAAGGCTGAAATTTTAAATAATGTGACTGATGAGAGGAAGTTGAAAGTTTCATGAAATCGTAAATAGATTTTAATCTTGGTATAAAAGTTTAAGAAGAAGAAAAGTATTTAAAATAAATTTATTTCGGGATTATGATGGGATTTTTATTCTTATCTATTTTAAAAATATAAATTACTATTTTAAAAAAAAATCTTATACATGTTCTATCCGTTGTATTCTATCATCTAAATCACTCAGTGATATTCTTTATTCCATCACTCATAAATCATTGAAACCTAATATTAAGAATATGTCAGTTCAGTTCTTCCTTTGAATTTATTTAATGATCACAAAGTGACTCTTGATGTCTTCAGCTTTATGAATTTCCTTGAAGTCCCCAAGTGTTTATGTAATTGGAAAATAAAACAAACCCGTAATAAAACAAACCCGTAATAAAACAAACCCGTAACAAAACAAACCCGTAAAAACAAAGTTTTTGGCTATAAATCACTTATATATGAGACATAACTAACAGTATTGATTATTTTCAAACATTTACAGACTGAATCTGTCTTAACTCAAGTTTGCTTCATAGCCCTAGGGGGGGAGGGGTGGGTGGGAGGGGGAGAGGGGAAAAGTCTGGTCACCGATTCGCTTGACTGAGCTCAGCGTGACACGTAAAATGTAAACAAAAGCGCCCCGTCGCTTCGTTGGGTCGCCTCAATGCGTCAGCTCAAACTTTCACGTGGCAAAAAAACAATAACAAACCGTGAATTTGAATTACATACCTCATATAAGGATAAACTAAAAATGCATTAATTTAATTACGGTACGTTCGATCGATCTGCAATTTTGATACGATGCATTGTTAGGTCAGACGGGTCAGTGTGCCAAATTTCAGCTCGATCGAATCACGGGAAGTGGGTCAATTTCGACTTTTCTTTTTCCGCCCGCCCAGCCCATGAGATGATGAGATGATGAGATGATGAGACGGCCGCGAAGTTAATATAAGGGATTTAAAAAATTGTTAAATATCAGGGTAAATCATACAGCAAGGCTCTAAAAAGTAAAAAAAAATGATCTTTTTAAAAAAATAACGTTATAATGGAAATAAACACATATGAATAATCGTGCATACAGAATTTCAAAGTAAACGTATTTGCAGGGCCCGTTTTAGCCTTTGAACCACTCCGTGCAAAAGTGAAAAAATCCGCACCTATGTAATTACAATGTAAGTATTTTATATGATATACAAACAAAAGTAACTGTTGTGATGTTGCTGTTGTGAAACTCTTCATTCTAAAGACTTGGTTGCAGTGTCAATAAGATGGTAAAAGTATTCAAATTATTATGTTTCCTGTGCATCCATTGTGGGCTCGACCTGATTTCATCAAATTGACTTTTTCTCCGACGAACTCGATGTCATTGTATCGAGTCAATTTTTTTTTATCTGCATCTATTTTGGATGTCATTTGCCAGCATCCACAAGGATGGCATCTGCCAGCATCCACAAGGATGCCATCTGCCAGCATCCACAAGGATGTCATCTGCCAGCATCCACAAGGATGTCATCTGCCAGCATCCACAAGGATGTAATCTACCAGCATCCACAAGGATGCCATCTGCCAGCATCCACAAGGATGTCATCTGCCAGCAACCACAAGGATGCCATCTGCCAGCATCCACAAGGATGCCATCTGCCAGCATCCACAAGGATGCCATCTGCCAGCATCCACAAGAATGCCATCTGCCAGCATCCACAAGGATGTCATCTGCCAGCATCCACAAGGATGCCATCTGCCAGCATCCACAAGGATGCCATCTGCCAGCATCCACAAGGATGTCATCTGCCAGCATCCACAAGGATGCCATCTGCCAGCATCCACAAGGATGCCATCTGCCATCATCCACAAGGATGTCATCTGCCAGCATCCACAAGGATGCCATCTGCCAGCATCCACAAGGATGCCATCTGCCAGCATCCACAAGGATGCCATCTGCCAGCATCCACAAGGATGCCATCTGCCAGCATCCACAAGGATGTCATCTGCCAGCATCCACAAGGATGTCATCTGCCAGCATCCACAAGGATGCCATCTGCCAGCATCCACAAGGATGTCATCTGCCAGCATCCACAAGGATGTCATCTGCCAGCATCCACAAGGATGGCATCTGCCAGCTTCCACAAGGATGTCATCTGCCAGCATCCACAAGGATGTCATCTGCCAGCATCCACAAGGATGACATTAAAGTGATTGTCTGATCACAGATTCTTTTTTTAAACAAAATATTGGAACTTCTCAAAAGTTTTATTGTCAATGGAATATCATATTTTTTGCCCTGCATGAGTTTACTAATGAGATTGGCATGAGTTAATATCGTGTACCATTATCACGACAGAATTATAAGAAATGTGAATAGTTGTAGTTACGTAAGTAGTCATGGGGCTTCGTCTATTATTTAGCCATCTATACCTTTGTTCTCTGTTCTCGTAAATGCTAAGCAATGCTTCAGATATTTGACCGATTTTATGCCTCAATTACTCCCCCCGCCACTGTGTCACTGCGAGGTTTTATGGTTAGTTCTTAAACGTTCTTCAAAAGAATGGGCCGTCTGAAAGCTGATGGAGAAAAAATAAATTTTAGACAATATCAAAGAAGATGGCTCCTTCTAATGATGATTTGACTATATAATTTATTACCAGGTTAAGTGAGTGGCTCTGACCATGTTCATATAAATAATCTTAGCTATCCCTAAATGCAGAGAAGCTATCGAATAAATTTGACGATAAAAAATACCCGTTGAAAAAGCGACCAATGATGGGTTTCTGCATTTCGTAATCTTTGAGATGTAGCAACTATTGTTTTAGAAGTTTAAAACGAACACTCAATTCAATACTTGACTTTTGGCTTTAAAATGTTTTGTAGTTTCATGATTTTTTAGGATTTATAGTATATGCTGCCAATCTCTATAGCCATCGTTTGCGAACAAAGACGTAGCCATAGCAAAAGTTTTGCTGGAGAGGCAAAAACACAGAATCTTCTGCTACAGAATACAGCAACCATCTTTGGTAATTTCCTCTCCGTTGTTAAGATGTCTTATATAATTGTTTAATGTGAACCTTCGTCAGCTCGTATCAGTAGGAAAATCAAAGTTAAACTCCTTTGTACTGTGCGCCGGTCCAAGTCGTAACAATGTGGGGCAGTGAGGTAAATATGTCCCCGGGCTCCAAGGTACAGGGGCGCAAATTGAGTCTTACAACCCTAATTCATAGTAAAATTGTATGAAACGGAAAGTTTCGGGGGCGCCAATTTTATAATTTTTAAGCAATTTTTTTCCTGGCCTCAAAATATCCTAGTTACGCCATTTGCGAAGCAGAAAGAACGATATAACCTCTCGTCATGAAACTCATTGCTGCCAGGGTTAAAATCGAGTTTTTGCTTCATAATATAATAGGTATGAATCGTCTATTATTTAAAAAGATAATTTTATACTGTATACTATTGAAAAAGGATTTATGGCCTCATTTTTATTTCATCTTTAGGATCGCTCCACCACATTCCATTAAATGAATTTTGAGCCCCACAATTTTTTTTGCTCCGTGCATTCGCACGGAAAGACGGAGTGTTAATCCGGCCCTGAGTATATGGATCTGAATAATCGTGCATACATCATACATAACGATAATATCATATTCTATGTAAATGTGCATATAAAATATGCTTTTTTGTTGTTGTTGTTGTTTTTTTGTTGTTGTTTTTTTTTGTATGTTGGCCGTTATTGTTTATCAATTGAAACTACTATTTAAATTAGCAAAAGTCTTTGCGTGTCAAAACTGTGTAAAGTCATAAACACAAGTATAATAATATTCTAATATCTATCTTATCTTATACATGTCAGACAACCCATCTAAACGGAGTATTATATTTTCATACGCTTATACAAGTTGTATGTTTAGACTTTCTTTTACATCAAGAGTTTTGAATGTTGACAGTGTGTTGGTTTTCCTGGCTTGTACAGACAACGCATGCCACGCACGAATGCTGGACGAGAAGGAGAGTTTGTAAGTTTGTGTTCTTGCCCATGGAACAAGAAAAATGTTGCTGTCTGGAAGAGGTCGGGAAGCCATGGCTCGCAGCCATCAATAGAGCCACATCTGGCTCTCGAAAAAATGTTCGATTTAAAAATAAAAAAAAATAATCAGACTTCTTTGATCTAAATATTAATTGCATATAAAAACAGCATAAAATCTTATCTTATCTTATCTGTTTACAGACGCTCCTTCTATACAGAAGATTATTGCGTCCTACGCTTATCTATGGTTTGTGTTTAGTCCTGCCTTTTTATTAGAGATTTAAATGTTGATAAAGTGTTGGTTTTCCTGGATTCTTCAGGCAACCCATTCCACGCACGAATTCCAGACGGGAAGAAGGAAAACGTGTATGTGTTTGTTCTTGCATACGGAATAAGAAAGGTTTTTTTATCCTTATGTCTATCTGAGAGTTGTATTAAGTTATCTTTGTGTTGTATTTCTAAATTAGAATTAATTGCTTTATGTATGATTACTACTTTGCTCTTGGTTCTTCTATCCTCTAGTGTTTCAAGGTTTAATGATTTAACTAATGGTGTTATTCTTGTCAGTTTCGAATATTCTCCAGTAATGAATCTGGCAGCTCTTTTTTGAATTTGTTCTAGTTTATCAATGTTTTCTTTGGTGGATGGGTCCAATGTTATTAAAAAGAATTCAGAGACATAAATATTGTACTTTTAGTGTTGAAAGTACACGAAATACTCACATTTAATTGAATTTTTAGTTTTAAACATAATGAAGGGCTCTAAAAGAATTACTTTTCAAAATATGTGGTGTTTATGGCTCTCTCAGACAAAATATGTGGTGTTTATGGCTCTCTCAGACAAAAAGTTTCCCGACCTCTTCTGTCTAGGACAAGACTGTCTTTGATGCATTAGACTGTTGTTATATAGTTGTATTAGTAATCGAAAAGAAATGTTTTTAATGTCACAAGCGTCTTAATAATTTATATCTAGACCGCTTGCTCCCAGATTCATAAACTCCTTTACACAAGAAATGACTGAACACTGCTAACGGAAACAAACTTTAATGGCCGAGCCCTTTTTCAACAACAAACTATCACCACTCAACTCTCTAACCTTCTACACACATTTTCATGACGTCAACAAAACAACTCCCTTTCGCACGCTTTCGCACGCTTTCGCACCGACTAAATAATAACACTGACACGTAACACAACCACCAAACACACCACCGTGCGCAGCTCACAAGTTATTAAGGGGAAATTGGTCATTCGTGACATTCAATAATTTTACCAGTTTTACTTAAGGTCAATACAAGAAAAATTACTGTAAAAATACTTAAGATGATTTTTTAATAAGCCACTTTAATGTTGATTTGCGCTTTCTTATGCAGAAATTACACACAAAATGTTTAAAGCTGAGAATACCAGCAGAGAGTTTTTAGAGACTTAATTTGTTCACAGATCGATACTTTGGCGTCGGTAACTGAAATAAAAGGTCAACACTTCAGCAGAGTGTTAGATTTACACCAATTTTACTGAGTTCTTTTTTCCGTTGTCAGCCGTAGCCCAGGTGAATTAATGTAAATGATATAAATAACAAAGAGATTTAAGTTATTTAAGAATTTAGGTCAAATGAGAAAATGTTGTTGCTGGTATTTTTGTGAGTTTTTTTTCTCTCCATTTTGTGACACATATACAATTTTGTGTTTTAATTCTGAAAATTGGAGAAATAAGGTAATTTTCTGAGCGTAAATAGTCAAGAATTTTTTTGCAATTTTACAGTAAATGAATGGCTATTATCACAACTAAATTATTTTGTAATGAATTCCTTTCGTGTAGAGCCTGTCCCGTTGAATTATAATGGGACTCTAAAAGTGAATAAAAAGGAATGCCGGATTTTTCATGGAAATATTTCTTTACATCAGCAGATATCAGTGTTGACTTATTATTTCAATAAAAGATCACAATAAAAATAGATCTTCTAAGGTTTTGGAGTAGCCAGAAGCTTTTTGCTGTAAATCGGCAAGCTACTAAGCTTGTTGTTTTGTTATTTTTTATGTGTTTTTTTTAAAACATACATGCCACTTGATATCTAATCTCTACTACTTAGAAGAATAATACAGTTAGATATTTAATGTCAAAGAAAAAAAATTCAAAAGTCGTGTATCTTATTTCTTTTATTTGCTAATCAATAAATGATTTTCTCTATAATTTATGTCAGAATTTTAAAACAACCGAATTGCAAGAAAATTCATTTAATCAATTTTTTTTTAAAAATTCAATAAAACTTTGTATCTTTTTTCAAAACAGGAATATAACAACACTAGTTTAGTCAAGTTCTCTAATTGAAAGGGAAAATGTCATACACGAATTCAACATTTCCGTTCGAGCTATCCAACGTACAAAATATAACAACTGGACTGCGGTACTTGTACCATGTGTCTCCTGAAGTATATTTCTGGGCACAAATACTTTTAGACGGTTATTTCCTTATTACTATCTCCTTGATTGGTGTCAGTAGGTAATATTTTGATCATCATTGTTGTGTACCGACAGGGGATGAAGGATACACCACAAATATTGATGATGTCATTAGCCGCATCCGATGCCATCTTATCATCAATCACTGTGGTTGTCCATGTTCCCTGAAGTCATTAATATTTTGGATTTTTATTTAGCTACACAATTACTACCTACATTAGAGTATATATTGCCGAAATTTACTTTTTTTCTACTGTCCTGGGTTTTTGCACGTTTCCTCTCATCTCATTTGAAAGATTTATTGCTGTGTATTTTCCTTTCCACGTTTCTAGAATTTGCACTCCTTTCCGTATAAAGTTTACATTGTATTTTTATACGTGTATTCATTTTCAGCTACAATAAATTGCATTTTTTATTTCTATCCCGTATGGTTTACCCATTCCGTTCAGCAATAATTCGTACGCTGTATTCGTTCGAACGGAGTATGTGGAGAACAATATTGAAGTACTACTGTTTAGCTCAACAAATCCTTCTAATGTACCTCCTCTCAATAGTCCCAGTAGCTATAACGACAATTTGCTGTCTATTGATTATTATAAAATTGGTTCAGAATTCAAGAGCACGTTTTTCTATGACCAAAATACAAACCAACAGAACTCGAAACTCTCAGGTTGTTAGAATGTTACTAACGGTGTGTCTGGCGTCCTGTTTCACTTGCATACCAACACTAGTCATCGATCTATTTTCTCAAAGAATGTACGCAGAAGAAGGTTTCATGTCACCTTACTATTATCAACTGTTGCAGATATTCAATCACATATTCTATCAACTGAGCCCTACTTCAAATTTTTTTTATCTATTTATTGATGAGCTCGAAGTTTTCGAGAACATTCAAGAAAATATTTAAACGTGAACCAATGAATCATTTTTGATCATCCGTGTTTTACCCAGTGTGAGGCACTCAGATGTGTGCCTTTACTAAGTGGAAAATCAAGTAATTTTTGTTAATAGTTACTTTTGTAAACATATCCGACATATGCTTTATTTTTTTTAATGTATTATTTTTTTCTTTAAGCTTTACATGAGCTATAAAACCACTTTTTATATAAATAATAAAAGTGTGCTAGTTAAAACAGGACATTTTCATGCTGCGAATGTTCGTGGAATAAAATTCTTTTTTCATGACGTTGTTGATTTTATAGTCATTATATTTATATGTTTATGCTATTTAATTAATAATTAACAAACAATAATACGAAAACGAAATGTATATATTTTGATACAATAAAAAAGGTTCTAATTTTGATGAAACTGTCTGGCGTAGATAATTCTGAAGCAAAATATGAACACATTTGATTTTTAAAAAATGTATTGGCAAATGGATCCATTGATAATTATAGGCATGTGCTGGGTCAAGGTGTCGTATTTTAAGAGGTAAATTTCAGTCAAACCGTTACAGTTTGTAATATACCATTTCAGAGTGCATGCAAATATTTTTTTCCAAAATGATAGAGCTACCCTGGGCCTCATATAAAACTATGTGTTAACTATTGTGAAAGATATCGAGAAATATTAAACTTAATATGTACAATAATTATAAAACATTACTGCTGAAATGGTTTACGATTGTACTCCACACAAACTGCACGATCGAGTGATGTTATTACGTCAAAGTAAATGAGATATAATTATAGAAATATGTCACATTAAACAATAGCATTTATTAAATCTTCAGACTCTATGAATAAAGGGATTATAAAAATTAAACTAATATCGATTGTGAAGTCTCAGAATGTTTATTTCATTTAGCTCAACGGTGGCCAAACTGCGGTTCTTCCGTGTTCAAATTGCGTCTCGCGAAATTTTTTTTAAAAATTACAACGGGAAAATATATTTATAATATCAAAAATATATGAAAGTTTTTTTTAAAAGCTTGAAAGAAACAAATGTTTGAAAACAATTGTGGCTAGATCTGAATTTTTTAAAAAAATCAAGCTTGTTGATTTAAGGTCTGGAATGCGTCAAGAGCAGACAATACTGTATGCTTTCAGAAAAGAAAGTGTCTCTTCAACCTGAGGCCAGTTGTGCCATGGCTTGAAGAATTGATCGTGCTAAACGACTTTATTCTGACAGAAGTTGGAACAACAAATAATAACAAATAGTAACAAATAGTAACAAATAGTAACAAATAGTAACAAATAGTAACAAATAGTAACAAATAGTAACAAAT
This sequence comes from Ampullaceana balthica, assembly GCA_944989445.1. NCBI lineage: Eukaryota > Metazoa > Mollusca > Gastropoda > Lymnaeidae > Ampullaceana > Ampullaceana balthica. The sequence goes on along the minus strand of CALYLW010000140.1, from coordinate 126,323 downwards.
AGTAACAAATAGTAACAAATAGTAACAAATAAACCAGATTTAAAGAAACATAAGAGTATAACGACTTCTCAGCAGAATCATAACAATTAATGTTGACTATAATTATGAGTTTATGTGCATTGTGTTTCTATAAATACATTTAACATATTTAAATATTTGTTCAATAACTTAACTGTAGCGTATATATTTCTTCTACATACGCTTAGTTATAAAACAATGTGATCGTTAAAAGCATTTAATTTAAAAGATTGTTTTTTGTTTTTTTTTAATAAAACATTAAAGGAATTTTCATTGTCTATGGGGTCTTGACGAGTTGTGCTTCAATGTGGCTCTCAAAAATGTTATTTATTTTTAAAATGTCTCTTTGTTTCTACAGGTCTTGCCAAGCCAGGTTTAATTGATTGTAAGTTTATTGATACAAATTAGAAGCATTTTTAACGTTTCTCTCACAATGATTTTTTTAATGAACTTTGATAAACGCTTAGCATGTGCTTGTAGTTTTAAAGTCATTTTCGTTTAATTTAGTGTCTACTTTTTCTGTATTTCACGTCACATTTTTAACACGTTTTCATTCCTGCGATCAACTCAATTTCACAGCATACAAAAATAGTATTGTAAATAAGTTTGATCCTAATATAAGGGGCCACTTGGCTATCAAAATATACAATGATATTTTTACAATAGGCTTCCAAACTTTAATGATAACGAGTATAAATTGATGATAAATTATAAATCGCTTGAATATCTGAGTCTGTGCTAAACAAATTAATCGAGTTTCTCACCGCCAGCTACACTCTCCCCTCCCTTCGTCTTTGAGACATTGAATTTCATTGATTTTGGGGTTTTCATAGTGCTTATATTCTCATATGTTTACTTCATTTTTTTTTAAATAAAAAATTATAATCAAAATATCCTTTTAACTATGAAAACTATTCAATGTAGACACAGTCCTACTAACTAAAATTCTTTTTTTTTGGGAGAACGAAATGGATGTTAATTTATGACTTCTTTAAACGTGAATACAAAAATGTACATGAAATGTTATTAAACAGTGTGTGTCCTTTCAAAGTTATTTGTCGAATTTTGACACTTCTTATGGTGTATACTTTCTATAACAAGCATTAAAAATAGGTTATTTTAAAATCTTTTATTTTAACTCGTAGCGTGTGATTGTCTGTCTGTCGCAAAAACTTTTGATCGATTTTAACCCACTTCCCTGTATCCTATCGAGCTGAAATTTTGCAGGCAGACTCATGACGACGATAAAAATGACCTATCAAAATATCACATCCATTCAATTTACTGTAAGAAAATTAATGAATTTTTAATTATCTCTATGTATCTCTATGTAGCATGTAAATGTTTATTTTAGTCTGTCGCGCGGTGCGTATTATATTGAAAATACTTTTATAACATTTTCCCGGTTTTTAAATGTTAATGCTAGTCTGTCGCGCGGTGCGTATTATATTGAACATTTTTTTCAGTTACGTCTCAAATATAAAAGATTTATAGTAAAAAGCTTTGTTTTTAAGTGTTTTTTTTTAATTACAGATTTGAAATATACACGAACAAGCCTTCAAATAGAGGAGCGTAATAGTTTGAATTATTATTTTCATCAATTTCACCGACGAAATCAATTATTAATTTTCCTTGATAACATTTCATTTTAAATATTTATAAGATAACGTAACTGTAAAAACTTTAAGTATCATCAGACTGATGAAAATTAATCTGTCATTGGTTTTCTTAATTTCAAATACAGTTTTAGCCATTTTGGAAACATGCCACATACTACGGTGTGTTGCGATTTTGTCTGATTTAAACTTAACTCCTAACATTGTGTGTCTAAATATATTATTATATCAGCAAAGATCTATAAAACTTTTTTTTAAAAATCAATTTTGAACTCAAGTTGAAGCAACTAAACTTACTCACATAAACGTTCATGTACCGTACAGTATAGTTTACCAATTGATTTCGCAAACGCAATATCCAGATATTCGATTGATAAATTCCCGTCTCTAAAGAATCCACCCTATAGCAACATAAACTACTCTTCGTGCGGGTTACGAAATAACGTGTAAACATTACAAGATTCAGAATAGTGGTTTATTAAATTTGGATTTTGTATTTTTTACATGACAAAACCAATGTTTTTTGGGATCTAGCTACAATATTGCAGTCCTCTTAAATGTCAGCAATGTTTGTTTTAATTTTTTTTTAATTTTTAAAAATTCTTTTAACATCCATTTTCAATCAATCAATCCAAAAGATTACCCCTTTCAATCATGAACAATAAAATCATTGACGATTTCGCTAATGTTTATCGGATACGTTTTTGTACTTTCAGAAATAAATTTATTAAACTTTAAATAAAATTATATTATTGTCCCTAGTTCAATATATGTTTGAGGTATACTAGGGGGCCATCCATAAAGTACGTCACGCTCCAGAGGGGGGGGGGAGGGGGTTTAAGAAAGTGTGACAGTTTATGACGGGGGGAGGGGGCGGTGTCCGGCCATGTGTGACGTCACGGGGTTTTATATTAACTTTTAATTACTTTGTTTATAAAAAAATTATTTGTTCGAAAGTGTGACGTACTTTAGCGCGAGATTTGAGACAGTTTGTGACAGGGGGGAGGGGGGGGGTAAAAATTGTCAAAAATAGCGTGACGATATTCCAGTACTACAGAATGTTCGAAATCAGCCAACAGGATGACGCTACGTAGACGAAATCGCAAGAGGCTATTTGAATGGGATCACTGTATAATTATTGTTATTTACTTTTAGGTATCAATCTTATTTTTAAAATGTACATCATTTAAACTAGTACTAAATTAATGGAACATCTTTGCTTCATTTGCCTCAGAATAACTTTTATTGCATCTCTTAACTCCCTTTTACCGGTATTACTTTTGTTTACTCGCCTTTCCCTGGATATTACTTATATTGCATCACTTTGCTGGCTTTAAAAAAAATTTCTATAGTTATATAATTTTATCAGGTATAGTTTGTATGTTTTACAAGCTCGTTTAAGACTTCTTTAAAAATTTCGTAAAATTTTTATTTTATAAACTAATGCTAAGGATCATAACAGATTTGAAACCAAACCTGTTCAATGAATCATTGATAACTATAACCGAACAGAATCACTAATATTCTCGTTTGTTTTTGTGTTTTTTAACTCTGGTGTCTTCAACTTCAATTTGACGCCTAAAAACACACAAAAAGGGAATCTCTTTATAGGGGTTATTTCAGATGTTACGTCCCTTTGGGGGCCAGAGAGCTGAGAGGGTCTTCCAGGAAGACCCATAAAGAGCATTAGGCTCGGGGCTTCTGATTTTTTACACGCTTTTATTTAAGTCACACTGTTTGTATGTTGTATGTTGTATCCGTCAAATCTTGTAACGTAAAATTAAACCTTTGCTGATGATCCTAGAGATCTCAAAATTTTACCACAGATAGATCTTGGATGACAATGCATTGCATCAAAATTTCAGATCGATCGAATGTACCGTAATTAAACTAATGCATTTTTAGTTTTCAGTTTTTGTCTATTTAAAATATTATCACTCACATCAATGAGCCACGCCTCAATTCGCCCTAGAGGGATACAAGTAATCTCAATGTGTTGGCGTCAGAAGTGGATGGTAAAGAGTTTTTATTATACGTTTTAAAAAGAGCAATATTTATCAAGCCTTGCTTGCCGAAATATAAGCGTGATCGATTGCCGCTCATCACAATTCTCTATCATGTACAATGCTGCAAAACATAAATAAAAATGTGTATGAATATTTATAAACATTAAAAGTTTTACAACTTTGATCATATACATGCTACTATCACATTAATTAGAAATATTTATCTATTTGTAAAAAAATAGTTGCAAAGAGAAATGATTTGTGATGGGCGCCCCACACTTTTATGTGCAGTGGATAGGTTCACCTATTTTACCTGTTATCATGGAACATTTTTATATTCTTCTTTTTAGTGCACTTTCTATATGTAAATAAAAGCGTGTACTTTTAAAAAAAAAGATTTGTTAAATATTTTATTCTTCCACATGTAGGATCATTAGTAAGTACACTTTAAATAAGGACGTTATTTCTGGGTAGTTTAGGTCGGTAAATGCTTACATACAGAATGCCCATTCTTTGAAGGCAAGACGGCACTAGAAAAAATAGGTTGAATGCAAAAACCGCACTTAAGATACAAGATATGTAGTAATCTTAGCACCGAACGACCCAAACTCCACTTGCCGTTGAGGTAATTCAAAATGCATAGCTGCTATCAATAAGGAGGGGAGATGGCAATGTCAACAACTGCGGAATGGTTACACAATAGTAACACAAACAATCTCTATAATCAAACATTTTTTTTTGTGTGTAAACAGCACAAGGTTACAATAATGCTGCAACAATGTCTGGAATACTTGTAAATGGACAGGAGTTTTTCTCCTAACAAAATTCTTTTTAAAAAACTATTTTTTGACAAATGTGTGACAATTTGATTAACATGTGTCGTCACAAACTTGTTTGCCGTAATTGATTAAGTTGAGAAAACTTTCAGTATATTTTAGAGAATTTGTTTGCCGCTGCTTACGTTCGTGAAATGAAATTGTGATTGCACGCACGGAAATATTGATGAAGGCCTTTGAAGTCATCAACTTGTTTTAGTTATCATCCTGCAGCTGTTGAAAAAAATCGTGAAAGAAGAATTTGGTTGATGTATGGCGCAGCTGAAGCCCTTGGTGATCCTCTTGGAAATTTAGACACTACAGTTACACATCTTTAATTCTTTTTAATGTTTACTACTTGGTAGAAGAAGCATATGTTTTGGACTGCTTAAGTCCATAAAGTACGTCACGCTCCAGAGGGGAGGATGGGGTGTAAGAAGGTGTGACAAGGGGCGGGGGGGTGTGTCCGGCCATGTGTGACGTCACGGTTTTTTATATTAAATTTTAATTATTTTGTTAATAAAAAAATTAATTTTCGTTACAAAGTGTGACGTACTTTAAAGGGGGGGGGGTCCAAGATTTGTGATAGTGACGAGGGATGGGGGAGTTAAAAATGGTCAAAAATAGCGTGACGTACTTATGGACGGCCCCTTAACCAAAGAGTCTATTATCATCACCAAGAAAACAAAAGCTATTTTTCATTCCAAAATCATCTTTCATTAGTAATCTGATAGAGGGCTTTTAAAAAAGTAATACCAAGTCTTAAAAGCCACCTAAATTATGCTAATTTTGAATTTCGCAAAGTCATAAACTGGTTCCTATTTGATCTTTCGAAATTTACAGCTGGTCAGGACTTCCAAGAATCTGTTAAAATATTCTCAGTAATACTCAGTTTATTACGATAATGTGTACGTAGATTCACACTTGTGGAGCTTTGTGAAAACGATTTACCACCGACGCATTCAAGTTTTCGTATCTGACTCTTAGTCAGATACGAAAACTTGAATGCGTCAGTGGTTAATCAATTGAAACTTAGCAGTGAAGAATATTGATCATGAAAAAGATTTGCTGCTGAAGGCAAGGAAAAGAACTTTGAAACAAAGTAAATTGATTTAAAATGAGGGCTGTGGAAATTAAAGATTAATTAATAGATTAATCCTTAAAAAATTTAATCGATTAAAAATATTTTGATCGATTAAAATTCGATTAAAATTTAAGAAAATATTTCAAATTTTTTGTTCTCCAATTTATAAATAATTTATATTTTTTGTTACTTACATACTTTTCCCTCGTATTATTATTATTTATTTAGACGTGCATACGTTTAAAAAATGTTTTTCTTCTTAATTTCTTGCATAACATAACGAATTTGGGAGCCATGGAAATGCCTCAACTTAACCCATTTCACGAAGTAATTAATGGTGACATAACGGGCTCTAAATATGCGTTATAAAAATATAATTATTTGAAATTAATCGATAAGAAATTTCTCTTTTTTAATCGAACAATTTTTTAATCAGTACCAGGCCAATTTAGAATATAAATATTAACTCAAGTTCCTACAGTTCTTTATACTTAATATCCTGAGCATTAACAAGTTGTTTTCATGTTTCTTGTATCATTTTTAAATCCTTTATATTAACTCGTGGTGTCTGCGGCGGACCTTGCTTGCTTGCTTGCTTGTCGCCAAAACTTTTGATCGATTTTTAACCCACTTGCTCGCAAGATAGCGAGCTGAAATTTTGCAGGCAGTTTCGTACCGATGATAAAAACAATGTATCAAAATTTCAGATCGATCGCATGTACCAGTAATTAAATTATTGATTTTTTAGATTATTTTATTTATTCCTATGTATCATGCTATTTTTTGAGATAGAGCGTCGCGGTGCGTATTATATTGAACAACCTTTCTGTCGCGCAATAAGGTGCGTATTTTATTGACAGCTCTTTTTATAAACATATTCCTGATCGGTGCGCATTATATTAAACATGTTTTACGACACAACTGCAATTTTGTATTTCTGGATGGTCTGGCGCTGCGTATTATAATGAACATTCTTTTAGTTACTTCTCGTACATAAAGGATTTATAGTCAAAAACGTGGTTTTTACGGGGTTTTTTATTATATTGTAGACTAACTTAAACGAAATAAATACATCGTGGAAAAGTACAATGGATTTTTCTTGGTTTGCCACTCGTAGTTTACAGGGTACCATTAGGCCTAGATACGCCACTGGCAGGTAACATCACCCCTAGATACGCCACTGGCAGCTGACATCAGGCCTAGCTACGTGACTGGCAGGTAACATCAGGCCTAGATACGCCAATGGCAGGTAACATCACGCCTAGCTGCTCCCCTGGCAGGTAACATCACGCCTAGCTACTCCCCTGGCAGGTAACATCGCGCCTAGCTGCGCCACTGGCAGGTAACATCACGCCTAGCTACTCCCCTGGCAGGTAACATCGCGCCTAGCTGCGCCACTGGCAGGTAACATCAGCCCTAGCTACGCCACTGGCGGGTAACATCAGCCCTAGCTACGCCACTGGCAGCTTATCTCTTATGGCCACGTAGTAATATAATTTAAACTCTTTCTAGTGTCTAAAGCAACTTGGGAACCATTTCTGTAACGTCTATACAGAGGATTATTGTGCCTTACGCTAATACATGGTTTATGTCTAGACTTGCAATTTTATTAGAATTTTAAATTTTGACAGCGTGTTGGTTTTCCTGGCTTGTTCGGACGACCCATTCCATGCCCGAATTCCAGACGGGAAGAATGAGAATTTGTATGTTTTTGTTCTTGCGAATGGTACAATAATAAGTAACAACTGTATATCGGTATAGTATAGACTGGTGTTATATTGACGCATTAGTAATCGAAACGAGATGTTTTCAAAAACTTATCTTTACACGTCTTAATAAAATTATATTTTAAAATGCTACCAGTTAAATTAAGTGTCATTACAAGATAAAAAAATACAGCAAAAATGCTTAATAGGAAACTTTTAAATTGAAACGTTTATGCTAATTTCGGATTTCATATAATAAAGAAATCGCACAAAAAAGCATATGCTGAGACTGCCAGAAGAGATTTTTAAGAGAAGTAAATTGTTCACAGATCGAAGTTTTGCCGCTGGTAACTGAAAGAAAATGTCAACACTTCAGAAGACAATTAGATCGACACCAATTTATATTGCGTTGATATTCTGGTTTCAGAATTAAACATCTTGAATTAATGTAAATTATTTGTTTTATGAAATGACAAAGATATTCAAGTTATTTATAAATTTAGGTCAACTGAGAAAGTGTTTGTTTTTTTTGTTTTTTGTTTTGTTTGTTTGTTGCGAATTACCCATTTTGTGCAATTTATACAATTTTTGTTTGAATACTGAAATTCGGGGAGCTTAATCAATTTTCTTACTGTAAAATGTCACAATTAATGTATGTGATTACAAAGAATAATTAACTGTAACATCCATATTATTGTGTAATGTATTTCTGTCTTGTGGTACCTGACTTGTAGAATTATAATGGCACACTCAATGAGTATAATAACGATCTTAAATTGACGATTTTAAATTGCTTCTTAGACTATTTATTTAAACTTAAAACTTTTACCAGAAAAAAATAATAATTCATTTATGAATAACTAAGATAGAAAATTGGCGCTACCCCGGCAGTATCTACTCAAAACCTCACTAACAGATCTCAATAAAAAAACATCGTGTAAGGTTTTTGCGTAGCCATAACCTTATTCGTGTAAAACTGTAAGCTAGAAATGGCATGATAGTTTTGTAGACATACTATCCCTTATGATAACTACTACATAGAATAATAATAACGTTAGATATTCAAATTACAAACAGAGGCAGTTAAATATCTTACACATTTTATATTGTATCCTTTCCGTTTTTAAATTATTGCCTGTAACATTTATATCCGATCTTTAAAATGCAAATATTGCTAGAAACTTCGTATTAGGGGCCGTCCATAAAAGACTTCACGCGATTTTTGACAACCTTCGTCACAAAAACTTAGACCCCCCCTCTAAAACTACGTCACAAATCTTTGACTAAAAAAACACTTTATTTTCGACTTGAAAATAAATATGTTTCAAATCAATTTTTTATTGTCATTTAAGTATTTATTATTTATTTATTGGAGATCTACATTGTAACATCGTAACCCGCGTGAAGCATTTTTTAAAAACGTTTAACCGGCCTTCAGAAAACGACCTTAGATTACATTTTATTTTAATACATTAATGACTATTAATCATCACGGTTAACGTCTTTGTTTAGAAAAAAAAATATTTAAAAATAACATTTTAAAAATTTATTTTTTCAAAATCCCTCAATTGACTGACGGGCATCCCGTATGAAAGAGGTCGGCGAACAGTGGTAAATAACCTGAACTGTGGTCAAAAAGGGACTTCTTGGGGGTAATGCAGACTCATTTGGGACATATAACATCAACTAGAATCCGCTAGATATATTAAAATACGTCATGTGTACGTGTACGCTTGGAACATATGCCCATTATTAAACCGGTTCCTTCCAGAAAATGCATTTTTTTTAAAATTTGACAACTATGTAGATTTCTTACCTACGGACTATATGAAGACACCTAAATCTACCCTACTTTCATTTATATTGACACGAGTGACAATAATCTTAATCCACATGACTTGTCGTTATCACGTATCATTTCTGTGATATTTAAAATTAATGCCTTAAAAACTGAGCTAAGAAGAAAAGTTGTTTTGGCTCCTCTCGATTGCGATGTAAAGAATTTAATACATTCAATAAAGTTAATGAATACTTTAGTAATTTTAAATGGGCTCATTTACCATTATATCTAGAACAGTGCTTCTCAAACTTTTTAGTATTGCGGACCAGCAGGAATTTTTTCCATTGCACCAGGGACCGGTGCACTAATTTCCCTGAACTGACAATTTTGTCTGTCCTTTTTTTGAGAACATCTGCGGACTGGCAGCGGATGGCCCACGGACCGAAAGCGGTCCGCGGACCACCACTTTGAGAAGCACTGATCTAGAAGACTAGAATGGCCAGGGGCGTTTGACAAAAAATCAATCGAACAATTATATCAAACTTAAAACGTTTTTAATTCTATCAAATAGATTCCCTCCCCCCTCCCCTTTTAAAGAAAAAGGATATTTTGTGTCGATTTGACTTAAAATATCTACACATAATCCTATTCAAATCATTTTTAGACACTTGTCATGCTTGTAAAACTCACCAGTAGCATTTTCGGGCGGGGGGCTAAAGACGCCTACGAATCCCCGATTCATGTGAGCAGGACCTAGAGTCGTAACGCATACATAAACTTGTATATTTGGGGGTAACGGGCTAAAAAGTTGTACGACTCCTTCCATGAGAGAACCAAACGGAGCTGCGGTTACATCACAAATGCTTTGATGTCAACATCAAACGACGCAGTGTAAGTGTAACAATTTCTATATGTTATCTTGTGGATTCTCAAACTTAAGGATTATAATTAGATTTAATTTTCGTGTCTTGATAGCATACGCCAACCAGCGTCTGATGTCCTACCGACCGGCACATTGAGAAGCACTGATTTTTTTAAAAAGTCATTAAATAAATTGTAAGCGACCAAATGTTTCAGTGGAAGTTTAATTTAGTTACCCTTTTGATGTGACGTCACATTTTTTCAACCCCCCTCCCTCCCCCTCGTCACAAAAGTGTGACCCCCTCCCCCCCCCTTTTCTAGGTGCGTGACGTCATTTATGGACGGCCCCTTACTTGAAAATAAAATTTTAAAAAATGAATTTTGAACTCAAGTCGAGACAATTAAAATTACTCATACTCATAATGAAATAACCCAAAAGTGCCGAACAGTTGTTGGCGGATTGATTGCTCAAACAATGTCCAGATATTCGATTGATGAATTCCCGATTTTAACATGATAAACCCTATAGTATAGCAACATACGCGTCTTCTCGCGTGGGGTAGGAAGTAACATGGAAACATTACAAGATTCACAATTGTGCTTCGTTAAATTTTGATATTTATTTAGATGACAAAACAAAAATTTGGGTTTTATTTGCAGTCTTCTTAAATCTTAATTTGTTATAATTATTTTTACATTTTTTAAACGCGTTTTTAATCAATCAATCCAAAATTGTCAGAGATTTTTTTTAAAAATTATTCAATTTTTAGCATGTATTGTTCAACCAATCAATCTAAAAGATGACGTTTTTAAATTAATTAATTTTCTTATTTATAGCCAGCCATAGTTTCGAATTGTCTAATGTTTATTAAATAAATACTTTATTGTGTCCTCAAAGAAATGTATTTATTAAACCTCTCAAAAATCGCTTTGTTTAATTGTTTCTCCTTTTTATACATTTAAAGGCTCTACATGTAAGTCTTTGACCTAAGTGAAACACTGAATCAAAACAAATTCCTTATGTAATAATTTTTTTGGTCTATTTTATTAGTAAATCATTTAGTTAGTTTTATAGCAAAGTCTCGATATAGAAATCAAAATGTTACATAATTCATGTATAAAAAAAAATTGCTGCTCGCACAAACTAAACAAAACTGCCAAAAAATTTTCACAAACGCATCATGAATAACATTTTACGCAGTATTTTACAAATAAAACTAAGACAAAAACTGTTGTGGCTCAATATTCTCATCAACATAGTACATTAAAAAAAACTGTCCATAACATTGAGGGATAATTGCACCTAATCAATAAATCACTGTTGATGACGTGTAACATACATACTGGTACTCACAAGACGAGATGTGTAGCTGAGAAAGACAACTGCCTGTCCAGTGAGTGACAGACATCAATTCTGGGCGGTAGGTTGAATAGACTGAATAGAGACAAGATGCGTTAACCTTGTGCTGTACACTCTTGAAATGGTTTCAGACACAACTTAATGGTAGAGAAAAGATGGGCTAACACCACATCATCCTGTTAAGTATACCTTTGAGTTGGTTCAGACATCGTTTAGCCATGGAGACAAGACATCACCACATCATCCTGTTTAGTATACCTTTGAGTTGGTTCAGACATCTTTTAGCCATGGAGACAAGACAAAATATCACCACATCATCCTGTTTAGTATACCTTTGAGTTGGTTCAGACATCGTTTAGCCATGGAGACAAGACAAGATATCACCACATGAACTTGTTTTTCAGACAACTTATTGCCACACCCCTGACTCTCTTCCATCACCGCCAGTACCCCACCCCCCACAGCTGGTAAAAGTTTAAGAGCAGCACATGTAAAATTTGGTGTAAAAAAATTAACCATCTTCAAAATTATTTTTTAAAAACTATGCCAAACAAAAAAAAATTAATTTGTACATCAAAAACGGTTAAAACACCAAATTAAACTAAGCACATGGACAAGACTTAACTAGAAAATAATAATGAAAAATACTGGCCGCTAAAGTGATATTTTAAAAAAACAACAAAGAACATCCATACTTATGACATGTTCATATAAACTGAGAAGTGAAATGTTCATATAAACTGAGAAGTGAAATGTTCATATAAACTGAGAAGTGAAATGTTCATATAAACTGAGAAGTGAAATGTTCATATAAACTGAGAAGTGAAATGTTCATATAAACTGAGAAGTGAAATGTTCATATAAACTGAGAAGTGAAATGTTCATATAAACTGAGAAGTGAAATGTTCATATAAACTGAGAAGTGAAATGTTCATATAAACTGAGAAGTGAAATGTTCATATAAACTGAGAAGTGAAATGTTCATATAAACTGAGAAGTGAAATGTTCATATAAACTGAGAAGTGAAATGTTCATATAAACTGAGAAGTGAAATGTTCATATAAACTGAGAAGTGAAATGTTCATATAAACTGAGAAGTGAAATGTTCATATAAACTGAGAAGTGAAATGTTCATATAAACTGAGAAGTGAAATGTTCATATAAACTGAGAAGTGAAATGTTCATATAAACTGAGAAGTGAAATGTTCATATAAACTGAGAAGTGAAATGTTCATATAAACTGAGAAGTGAAATGTTCATATAAACTGAGAAGTGAAATGTTCATATAAACTGAGAAGTGAAATGTTCATATAAACTGAGAAGTGAAATGTTCATATAAACTGAGAAGTGAAATGTTCATATAAACTGAGAAGTGAAATGTTCATATAAACTGAGAAGTGAAATGTTCATATAAACTGAGAAGTGAAATGTTCATATAAACTGAGAAGTGAAATGTTCATATAAACTGAGAAGTGAAATGTTCATATAAACTGAGAAGTGAAATGTTCATATAAACTGAGAAGTGAAATGTTCATATAAACTGAGAAGTGAAATGTTCATATAAACTGAGAAGTGAAATGTTCATATAAACTGAGAAGTGAAATGTTCATATAAACTGAGAAGTGAAATGTTCATATAAACTGAGAAGTGAAATGTCCATATAAACTGAGAAGTGAAAACTCATCCTATATAATAAAAGTCATCCAAAAGGATGTCAAATTGTCTCAACCTGACAAGCTGCCTCAACTTAATACTGATCATAAGGTAAAAATTAAATTAAAAACTCACAGTGACAACTGAAACACATGACGACAACAATTTCATGTGGTGTCAATGAAATCTTCGTAACTTATCAAGACTTGGTGCTAGATTAGTGTATAGTCCATTTTATGTGGAATCAAAATGATATAAAAAGAAACACAAGTTTAAAAGTGAAATTAATTGAATGTGTTGGTGGAGGAATAAAACAATGTTATGAGTAAAGGTTTATTTAAGTACTCAGTGTTCAAAAGAACCAAATGGATTATGATGTAATTGTCAACGCGGCATAGCGTGTTAATTGACATTTCGTTGATTCTAAAACACATACCCAGGTGGTATGGGAAGAAAAGGTAATGTAAGCTCATGTTAAAAAATACTCCAACTGGTTACCATATACTTGTACATTTATTGGCATGGAAACAAAAAGAGGGCACAATGTTTCACCAATACCTGCAGTGTTAAACTGATGAGAGCACCTGGTCTCAAGAGTAGCTGCGATGTCAACCAAACATTTTTTTTTCAAAAACTTAGTAAAATTTTCTTTTTAAAAAAAAAGGTCTCAGTACTAAGCAATGTCAAATATTTCTGATACAGTGAGTACATCAAAAGTAAATCAAGGATATTGGCTGATAACTGGTTTGTAAAATTTTTACAAAGACTATCTTTCTTTTTAAAAAGAATGATTATAAATCATTCAAATAAGTTTTAATGTTTACAAAGATAATCAGTCATAAATCATTCAAATAAGTTTAAATGTTTACAAAGATAATCAGTCATAAATCATTCAAATAAGTTTAAATGTTTTACAAAGATAATCAGTCATAAATCATTAAAATAAGTTTAAATGTTTACAAAGATAATCAGTCATAAATCATTAAAATAAGTTTAAATTTTTACATAGACCAATAGTCATAAATCATTAAAATAAGTTTAAATTTTTACAAAGATAATCAGTCATAAATCATTAAAATAAGTTTAAATTTTTACATAGACCAATAGTCATAAATCATTAAATTGCCTTTTGCAACATAAATAAATAATTAATTACAAGACATTAAAAAAAAAGATGTAAGGATTTTAAAAGATTAACTTAGTTACCCTTACACAACTAATAACATTGGGATTAAGTTACAAAAGCAAAAAAATTCATATATAATTATATACTTTAAAAAATGTTTGGCAAATTTAAAAAAAAACAACTCATGTGGTCATTTGAACTAATAACAGCAAAGAAATGTCTCTTCTGATTCAAATTTAACTCAGAGAATGCATTTCTCAGAGAAATAACATCATTATATAATGTTCATTGAATTTTGCCCTTTCAAGATTGGACTGTTTACTATGAAGACACTTTAAACAGCCCATAATTTTGTAAATATAAAAGCCCATTTTAATTTAAATACATTTTATTGGCATCAACACTTTTTTCTCTCCAGTTAAGTTAACAAAAATAATAACAATCTTAAAAAATGTCACTGTGCCACAATTTACAATATAACAACACCATTAACTAAACCAACTACTTGGGCATTAAATTTGCACTACAGTAGAACCCAATAATCTCGACCCTGTCATTGTTTAAATGGCACTGCCAAATTCTATCTTACTTACCACGTCCTCATTGGTCATGTAGATTATGTTATGTGGCTTAACACTAATATCTAGGGCACAAAAAAAGTACCAAAGCTGCAACTCACTTTTGGTTATCTCAATCCCCATGACCAATCCCCGGGTTTAGAAAATGTTAGTTATCAATGACATTTTCACCCACCATCTCACTATAGTTAGTTATCAATGCCACTTCATCACCTCACTATCTCTATGGTAAATAAAATAATGGGGGTGAGACTGCAACCAGGCTTTTAAATTAGTAAATGTATAACATATAAACAGGGTATTAGTTAGCCTGACAGGACGTAACACAACAGCGAACGTTTCGGCAAAGAGCCTTCCTAATCGTTTTATTTGTGTACTATTTGTTCGTTGAGGAAGGCTCTTTGCCGTAACGTTCGCTGTTGTGTTACGTCCTGTCAGGCTAACTAATACCCTGTTTATATGTTATGCATTTACTATCTCTATGGTGGGAGTTAACTTAGCAAACCCCAAGGTTTAGAAAATGTTAGTTATCAATGCCACTTCATCCACTATCTCACTACCTCTATGGTGGGTGCTAACTAAGAAAACCCCAAGACTGGCGACATCTAACCAGGCTTAACTTTAAATAAATCAATTCATTTTAAAACACACAAGAACATGTAATCATCCACCAGTTTGACAAATTTAATTTTCAAGATCAGTATTCCTTCTTGGAAACGTTATTATTATAGTTATATAGGTAACAAAAATTTGGGTATAAAAATGGAATATAAGTCACTGCTCATATATTGTACACATTTAATCTACTTAAATCTTATTCATCTGTTAGGTTCAACTTATCAGTCCAACATTACCCTTACGTGACCTAACCTATTGCCACAGCTCCCCTCAACTTCATGTATATACAACATATATACAGATTTTTTAAAAACTTGGATTCAGACGCTGTTCAGACCAACTTGCTTTGAAAACCCACGTAAAAGTGACAACAGCTTACAGTTTTCGTATAGTGAGAAGCCCAGCTCTTTGAGATACACCTGCAGTATTCCAGGACTTGCATTAAGACAGTGTACCATCTCAACCATGCAAGGCCCGTCCATCTCTGAGAACCTGAGGAGTAAGATCACAGCTGTTATTGTGGGGAGCAAAAGTCACTTGACGATAGCAGAGCTAAGCTGGGGACAAGGGTGCAGGCAACCAAAGAAATCATACATCCACGTCAACATCACCACATACAGCATCACCACATACAACATCACCACATACAACATCACCTCATACAACATCACCACAGACAACATCACCACATACAGCATCACCACAGACAACATCACAACATAAAACATCACCAGACAATATCACCACATACAACCTCACCACATACAACATCACCACATACAACAGCTTGCTCGCCTTCACGACAAGATTCATGATTTCTGGCAATCAGGGAATGAAAGGCCAGGTAAGAATGAACTCGCCAAAGTCCAAATAAAACCCATCGCTGGAGAAGGACTTAACTTACAGGATTGAAAGTAACGCATTAAGTGATTTTAGAGGAACGGCAAACAATGGTCAGAGGTGAGGATTTCAGTTGCCTTTAAATCAGCCCTGAAGTTTTATGATCAACATACTTTTAATTTTCTTGTTTTTTTTTCTTTTTTTATGTTTGTATAAATTAGTACAGTACCATCTAACATGATCTGTGTTATTTAAATAAATTTACTACAAGTTTGAAGATCCTAAAGTTAATTTATCAAAAAGGTTTACACATTTGTCAATGCAATAGGATCAATTGCTATTTCTATATATAAAAAAAATTCTTATACTTGAGTGATCCTGTATATCTTTACATTAATTAACTAGGCTTTCAGTGGGACTAATAATCTAAGACACTGGCTAAAAAACAAAGTTATTCTTGAGTGATACATTTTCAGAATTATCCATGTTAAGTATGGCCAAAGGACCAGTGGAAGCTTTAATATGTGTTGTGGTTCAATCGACAATAGCCCATATATTTTGTTATGTTGACAATGCCACACATATTTAATATTTTATGTTGACAATACCACACATACTTTGTTATGTTGACAATAGCACATATTTTGTTATGTTGACAATAGCACATATTTTGTTATGTTGACAATACCACACATACTTTGTTATGTTGACAATAGCACATATTTTGTTATGTTGACAATAGCACATATTTTGTTATGTTGACAATACCACACATACTTTGTTATGTTGACAATAGCACATATTTTGTTATGTTGACAATAGCACATATTTTGTTATGTTGACAATACCACACATACTTTGTTATGTTGACAATAGCACATATTTTGTTATGTTGGCAATAGCACATATTTTGTTATGTTGACAATACCACACATATTTTGTTATGTTGACAATGCCACACATATTTAATATTTTATGTTGACAATACCACACATACTTTGTTATGTTGACAATAGCACATATTTTGTTATGTTGACAATAGCACATATTTTGTTATGTTGACAATACCACACATATTTTGTTATGTTGACAATACCACACATATTTTGTTATGTTGACAATACCACACATATTTTGTTATGTTGACAATACCACACATATTTTGTTATGTTGACAATACCACACATATTTTGCTATGTTGACAATACCACACATATTTTGTTATGTTGACAATACCACACATATTTTGTTATGTTTACAATACCACACATATTTTGTTATGTTGACAATACCACACATATTTTGTTATGTTGACAATACCACACATATTTTGTTATGTTGACAATACCACACATATTTTTCTATGTTTACAATACCACACATATTTTGCTATGTTGACAATACCACACATATTTTGCTATGTTGACAATACCACACATATTTTGTTATGATGACAATACCACATATATTTTGTTATGTTGACAATACCAAACATATTTTTCTATGTTTACAATACCACACATATTTTGTTATGATGACAATACCACACATATTTTGTTATGTTGACAATACCACACATATTTTGCTATGTTGACAATACCACACATATTTTGTTATGATGACAATACCACACATATTTTGTTATGTTGACAATACCAAACATATTTTTCTATGTTTACAATACCACACATATTTTGTTATGATGACAATACCACACATATTTTGTTATGTTGACAATACCAAACATATTTTTCTATGTTTACAATACCACACATATTTTGTTATGTTGACAATACCACACATATTTTGTTATGTTGACAATACCACACATATTTTGTTATGTTGACAATACCACACATATTTTGTTATGTTGACAATACCACACATATTTTGCTATGTTGACAATACCACACATATTTTGTTATGTTGACAATAACACACATATTTTGCTATGTTGACAATAACACACATATTTTGTTATGTTGACAATAACACACATATTTTGTTATGTTGACAATAGCACACATATTTTGTTATGTTGACAATAACACACATATTTTGCTATGTTGACAATACCACACATATTTTGCTATGTTGACAATACCACACATATTTTGCTATGTTGACAATAACACACATATTTTGTTATGTTGACAATACCACACATATTTTGTTATGTTGACAATACCACACATATTTTGCTATGTTGACAGGAGCCGTCAGCAACTTTGGCTTCCACTTCCAATCTCAGCACCATCATCAGTTTATTCTCTTTTAGTAATGAACATAAATCTTACAGTTACAGATTGGAAAAAAAAACTCTGTTATGTTTTGTCTGTGTCAGTTATGATTAAACATTTACTTACTTTGTTGGCACAAATCTATAGTACTAACTAATTAACTAAGTACTAATCTCAGAAAAAATCTGGGGTTTGACATACTCTGAGACATATCTCCCCAGCTTGTGGAGATGAAGCCATCGTGCCACATCTGACTTTGTCCATTGATGGAGCGGGGAATCAAAGGAGTTGGTTGATGTCACATTATTGTCTGCTACGTCGCTAGAAACCATGCCACCCTTCGAGACTGAAATAAAAAGATAACGTCACTCGGGGGAGGTAAAGTTTAAGACAATGTTACAAGCCCCACTTAACACACTATAATGGAAAGTGATTCTTTTACGGCTTCAGCAGTTGAGGTTTTTTTTTACGAACCCAGTTTCAAATCAGAACATTGGAGTCTATCCCACTTCACTGTGAGTATCAGGCTATAAATAACTCCCGAAAATTTCTCAGTCCAAGTTTTCATTTACCCCCGTAAAGTCAATGCACAATTACATGATAGAAAGCTTTGTCCGAGTCAACATCTACATAATTTGAATTTTAACAGAATGAAAAACTGACTCAGATACATAAAATTATTAAAAAATTGTTTTCACTGATGGCCATTGTCAACTTCCAGAACAGCACTGTATCCTTATGGCAATGAGGAAGAAATAAAGTGTAACTTAAAAGTTTAAGAAGCTCAAAATCCCAACTAAAAAAAATAATAAATTAATTATTTTTTTTACATAACTAAACTTATTACTAACCTGACTTATTACTAACCAGGCTTATTACTAACCTGACTTATTACTAACCTGACTTATTACTAACCTGACTTATTACTATATACTAACCTGACTTATTACCAACCTGACTTATTACTAACCTGACTTATTAATAACCTGACTTAGTTACTAACCTGACTTATTACTAAGCTGACTTATTACTAACCTGTTACATGCAGTTCTGAAAATCTGGTCAAGCGGACTTGCTGAATGTCAGATGTGCATAGAGCAGACTGGACAGTTTCCATTTCTTGACTGCTCTCCCCCATACTCGTTTCAGAACATGTCATGTCTGTGACGGGATAACTGTTTACTGGGGTTTTGGGATTAGACTTGGAATTTTCTGCTTCAAGACTGCTCACCCCTGCATGCTGAATGTGGCAGCTGTTATCTGTCAGTGTGGCTGGAGCACAACTGACAGTATTGTTGGCAGAGGGCTGGGAAACATCAGTGCTAGCAGACAGGATGACTCTTTCAACCACATAAGCAGGCTTAGAAGTCTCTGCTATGGCAGAGATGGTGCCGCTTGAAGGCAATGGCTGGCTCACATTGGTTATTTTTTTAAAAGAAGTGATCTTTTTGAAAACATGAGATTGAACTGCGCCAGTTGCTTGAAAGGTTGCTGGAGAGCTCGGGGAAACAGTCCGGGTGGACTGTGTTTCGATTGGAGGTTCTAAGGTTTGTTCGGGTCCAGTTGCCGCCTTCGATGCGGTTGGACATTTTAGAATTTGGGCGTTTGTAGTTACGGCTTGGGGTTCAACGGCAGAGTTCAAATCTTGGAAATGTTTGGTAACTGGCTGAGAAATGGTGGAAGAATGTAAGCTTCGTTTAGACTTTTTAGGATGAAAGTCACTCTTTTGCTCACCACAAGTTGGAGCCGTGGCAACAGAAGCTGAGTTTGTAGCGTTTGACTGAGGCAAAGATGTTTGGTTTTTGGTATCAGAGTGCACAGCCTTATTAGCAGATATCTTCACAGTTTCTTCAGCTGTTTTCAGGTGGCGTTTATCTTTGATAGAAATATTTTGTGCACGAGCATCTGAAACAGAAGACAATTCTTCAGAAATAAAGGCTACATTTGCTTTACTGACGGTACTTGATGGAGCTTTTGAAAACACATATTGAACATTACAAGGGTCATAGGATAAAGTCTCGGGGTGTAGTTTTCTCTTAAAAGCATTCATATCACCGGACAAACTTTCGTGCCATAATTTTCTCTTACTACCTTGTAGATTTTTCTTGGGTGGAAACTCGGTGAGCTCAAAGTCTAGGGTCCCGTGACTTTTGGTCACCTTAAAGGCATGTTTTGGGGGCACTCCTAAATCAAGTTCGTCATTCTTCTGCTGAATCAGGAGAACCACCTGAGATATGCTCCTCTCAAAAAGCTGAAGCACTCCCTTCTTAACAACATCCGTGTAATAAATACTCCCAGCTTGAGTGACATGCATGAGTTCAAGAGGAGGTGAAATGACCACTGTCCTGGAAGAGTGACTCTTTTGGCCGTCTGCTGAGGATATCTCCGGTCCGGTGTTGTTACTTTGTTGATGGGAAATAGAAGTAGAGCTCTGAGGATCTTTACATTGGAAAGAAATTACTTTGGACATGTCGAAGTTGTGCACAGTTGACTCAAAATTTACCGGCACAGCAATAAATTCCTCCTTCCTGGGACGAGATTTGTTGCCCTTAGTTAATCTCTGTTGTATCGATAATCTTAGATTTTCTACACTATTTGAATGAGAACTGACGCTTGGCTTCTCAACAGAAGCATCTCCCGCTGACAGAGGCGTACAGTTAGATGGGTTTTTGTCAATCAGCAACCTTTCATTGGTAGTTTGTGGGCCTTGCGGTTCAAGGGGCGGTGAAGGTAGGCCTGGTGAAGGTAGGCCTGGTGAAGGTAGGCCTGGTGAAGGTACGGACACCTCTGAAGCTGCTGACTGAACAGATGGTTCTTTCGAAGGTGATTTAGGTAGTTTATTTCTGCTTTGATGCCTTTTTATCTTCATGCCTGAACGTTGACTCACTGGCTTTGGATTTTTTTCTACTCGTTCTTCATGAGATCCGACCATCTTCAAAATTTTAGTTTTGGTTTCACAGTCTACTGATTTCCCTAAACCGCTGGCTTGATTACCATGAGTGTTTGTAGCAGTAGACTGGCAAGCATTTGAAATCAAACAGTCTGGATCAAATTTTTCATGTATCACTGGTAATTTCTCCCTGATGTTTGTATGCTGGTCAGACTCGGCAGCAGTTGCAGCAAAGTCAAATGTGTCCCCGTGATTTCCAGGGTTTCTTTTTAATATTACTCTACTGCCTTCACGGACATTGACAGCTATAAGAGAAAATTTGAAATCAAAAGAAATTTTTAAAATCTTCTTGTCCATTTAAATTTAGTTATAACTGGATCAACTTAATTATTTTTAAATTACTTTTTAGTCTTGGGTGTATTTCCTCTTGGCCGTTCAACAATAGTGTGAAGAACTTAAAGAGTTATTTGTTTTTAATAAATGTTTTCACTTTGGTTTAACTCCAAGCAAATATGCACTGAATAGAATAGATACGTTTCAATCACACAACTTCTCAGACTTATCTTATCTTATCTATACAGACGCTCCTTCTATGCAGAAGATAGTTGCGTCCACAGACCATGACAGATGATCTGTTGGCAAGTGATGCAGCGTTCACAGGCCACGGCTTTGTGGGTTCCACCCATTACCCAGCCGCCTAACTACATGTAGTGTTAGGTACCCATTCGGAGCGGGATGACTCAGGGACGCCCTAGGCCCCGGGAACAAGCCCTTGCCTTCACACGGATTCGAACCCGTGACCATAGGTACGACAGTCCAGTGCGCTGCCACTCGACCACCGCGTCCCCATGGCTTCTTTATAAAGTAAACACAAAACTGTCATTAAAATTCCACTATCATAAACAATATGAAATCAATTGGTTTTAGTAATTAGTTATGCAGAACTCAGAACAAAATAAGGCTGGACATTTTTTTTCTTCTAATATTTTCACATTTCTAGACAGCTGCCAATAAATTGAATGCAGCACTAGCAAATCTTACTGAATCATAATGTAGTGCTTCTAAAAAAATAATTCTTTGTTCTCATCTGTTTGTAATATAAAAGCATTCTTAACATTTCTACTTACCACAGTTTGAGAACTGCTGATTGGAGGCTTAGTAGCATTTTAAATTAAATTGATACACCAAAAAATTAATTATTATATGGATTGCATTCATTGGAAATACAGAGGTGTGTCTCATACAATGTTCCCCTTAAGCTGCACGGCCCGCGCAGATAGCTGACCTGCGCCTGACCTGACCTGTGCAACTTTGAACACAAGTTTTTTTTTACTTTGCATACGGACCAAGGAACCTTAGAAGAAACATTGGTCTCATATTTCTTAAAAATCATGTTTTGCATTATTGAACTATTAAATATCAACAAATATGAACTTTTTTTTCCAAAAGAAATGCAAAAATTGTAAGTTAGGAAACCATCATGTAAAGGCAGTAATAACACAGTGCCAGTGCTAAGAAATATTTTACTACCTTTTAGCAAGGCCAATGCCTTTCATCTTTTTCGCCCCAACCTACCTCGGGCGATTGATCAGCCCTGTCGTCTCAAAAGGGTCAACGAAGTGTGGCAATGTACATCAGAACTTAGGGGAATTAACTCTAAACAAACACTGGATACCTGATTCCCCCTCATCTAGCCCTTTGTTGACGAAGTAGTAGAACAGAGCCAAATCGTGTAGAGATGTGAGTTGTGAAACTCTAGAGTCCCAGAAATTACAATGTCGTTGAGAGATGAGTACAACATATTTGAGTGATCTGAGGCTTACAACAGTAAAACTGAACTAGGTTAATTTAAGGAAACAGGAGTATTTAATTTCATTCCCTGGGGAATTGTAAGTTATCCAAGGGAAAGATAATCAAAATAGTTGGCTGGGGATGAAATTGAGGACAAAAGTCTACAAACAGGACCAGTGTACATGCAAATAATTCTTATTTAATTTCAACAGTTGCAACACATTACAGACAAGGCCAGCACAGGGAAATGTAAATATTTATCTGGAGTAGAGTATAGGAAGAAAGGGAATGCCCAAACATTTATCATAGTATTCATGAATAAAAAATTGAATTACGTACGATTGGGAGTGAAAATCAGTCAAATCAAAAACAATATTCAGATATCAATAATGTAAACCCTTTGGACCTTGGAAAAATATTGAATATATCTCTAGGTGACACAAATGTTCATAATTATGAATGCAACACAGACAACTGTGATTTTAATTACAGGTTTCAAATCGATTTTTAGTATGGTGTGGTGTATTCAGGCCAAAGATTCTTGTTTGCCTGGGCTAGCTACATTACCAGGGTGTATGTAAAAACTTCGTAAGTTTTTGTAAAAATTGTTATCAGTACAAGCACACGAGGTAGGGTAAAAGAGGCTAATTACAATCACTATCGTATATTTTTTATTTGATAATTATTAAATAAGAACTTGAATTTTGAATTAAGTATGAGTAAGGCTCAACTTTCAGCAAACAAACAGGCCATAGAGTCTGGAGCATGGGCCGGCAAACTTTTTTGCCCATTACCCCAAAATATAAAAAAAATTTGTTGACGCTACCCCCGAAGTCGCGAGGTCCTACCCACACAACTTGAGGGTTTAGGGGAGCGTAGTATCTCCCCCCCCCTCCTAAGGGCTATGGGGCTAGGCTCAAGCCGAAAACGCATCTTGTTGTGTTTTAGAAGCTTGATATTTTGATAAATGTCTAAAAATGAGTCTGAAAAAGGATTGTGCGTAGATATTTTAAGTCAAAACGACACAGACGATCCATATTTCAGTGACAATTTATTGATACAATTACAAGGTTTACTGGGAAAAAAAACTAGGGCTATTGCTGTTATAGGCATAATGGCCTTGGCCAGTCTAGATATAATGATCAATCGGATATTCCCTTTGCAGCATTTGACATCCAAAAATGTGTGAGATATACCTTGTTTACAAATTCAATACGTGCCCCTCGTTGAATTGAATTTCAAGAATTGCCTCTACCAAACCATGAAACTCATCTAGTACATCCACATGTCACATCGAAAGGGATCCGCAATTCAATGCACATTATGGGAATCAACAACTGGAAAGTAAAGAGTGAACTTTGAGCTTGGTAAGATGTCTGAAAACTATATCTTTGATGTCGTCAAAAGTTATATTTCCACTATCTTCCAAGTACAAGGGCCAGCTTTGAAAAAGTCACTAAGTTGTTTTCTTCTGCGTTTTGTTTCAAATATGAAAGCTTTTAATCCAAATGCTGCAATCCTTTCTCTGGCTGAAATAGTACCACTTATTGTGCACATTTAATGAAGTGATACACCATTATGTTGTCTTGATATTAACAGGCAAAAGCATGCTAGCTCAGTTTTTCAGGCATTTATTTTAAATGGCACAGGGAGGATATTGGATACAGTTAATTCATATGGATTAAGATTATTGTTATTCATATCAATACAGTATAGTACTATAGTACGCAAATAAGAAATGTCAAATTTAAAAATGCATTTTCTGGAAGGAATCGGCTCGTTCAATAGTGGTCTTATTTTCCAAGCGTACACAGACACATGAAGAATTTTAAATATATAGCGGATTTTATATGTCCCCACTGAGTCTGCATTATCCCCGAGAACCGCCAAATCCTCTCTTTGTCTTTGCATTTTTTCATCGGTTAATTCGATTTTTTAAGTCGCCGAGCCCTAATATTTTGAGCACAAAAGAGTGCCAAATTTGCAACTTAACGTCAGTTAGCTCGATCCCCGTCTGTTCGCCTAGCGACGCACACTCGCATTTTTAGTTAAAAAAGCATCAAAATCTCGCTTTCCTCGAGACTTCCGGCTATTGTGTGATTTTACGAGATTTCAATAAGAATTACCGGATGTTTTTTTATCTTGTTTCACTTTTGATCCGTGTGATCACGGTAATGACACGTCTCTATCGAGTATGTATTCACCAGAGGTACTCAAAAATCGCGTTAGCGGTCATTAATCGTCGTTATTTCACAGTACATGTTATATTATTATTAAACTTAATTAATTTTCTGATGCATTAATCATTTATTTTTTAAGATAAATAAATATCTTTAGAAAAGAAAATAAAGGTTTGTATCGAGAATCGACGGTGGTTTTTATATAATTAAATAAAATTTTTTTATTCTTTTAAAAGTTTGTTGTTGCTTTGTTACCAGTAAGATACGTGACTGTGACTAACACAGGCGTGACGGTGAAATCAAATCATTTTCTTAATATTCCAGTATATATATAATATACACGTCATCACTGTTGTAGGTCGAATTCTGATAAGGTCAAGGCCACATTTGTTACTATTTATATTACAAGTGACACGTATCATTTGATTGACGGAGGAAATTCGAGTGCGGTCTCATAGTGACAGATATCCTGCACGTCAAAGGCATTAAACTTAAAATTACCATATTGATGTTTATTTTTTTTTAAATTCGCCAATTCGACGGGCATTGCAAACACCAGTGGCGGTGACATGCCACGCCACACGCGCCATGGGACGAGGCGAGGCGAAAAATTTGACCTTAGTTTTAACGCATGCGCAGACAATTATAAACTGGTAACTTTTTTTTTATTAAATGGAATCGAAACATGACCACAGAGACGTAATCAAAGTCATTTACTTCTGAAAAAAAAATATATATATATAAAAATTCCAGACTCGTCATAACTTTTCCTGACTATTTCCCGACTTTCAAGACCAGGAAAATTATTTTAAGAATTCCCGACTGAGTAAGGGTTATATTTGAACGGTCCTTAAAAACGAACGGTCTTAACCTTAGGAAAGAGTGAAGAAATATTAGGGTCCCGATATTCCGATACAATTCCGATTAATCGTCCCATCACTAATTAACGCACATCATGTATAGAAAGTAATTTCAAGCGCATTTTAATATTTTGCCGCCATATTGGTTTTCGTTTAACTCGATGATCTGTTATCTCGGCGCCATTCTTTATACTCCAAGGCTGTCGACTTAATCGGGTCACACTGTAATATCTAAACAAGCTCTTCATAATATTTTATACGCATATATAATAAGATATTAATAGATCTGGGCTTATTTATGTGTGAATAAATTCTAAAATCTAAATTTAATTAAGTATATTTAATCAACGCCTTCGCTTTACGGAATAAGCATAAAAATTGGCTACTGAGGCTACTGCTATGTCTAGTGGTAGCAATAAAATTATTGCGTATTGCTCAGACTAGTCGTAAAATTAGCCAGTAAACTATTGCTCCAACTAGTCGTAACACAAGATAGGAATACTAGTGGAAGACTACTTCACTTATTTACTAAAATCATATTGGATGGGGTTCTACGTTTGTGTGACGACATATGACGTCATTTATGGACGGCACTTTACTTTATACTCATTTATATATACAATGTATATATATATTGCGGCTGTTAACGATTAATTTAAATTTAATTGTTAACTTTTGAAAAATTAACGATTAATTAATCGTTAATTTCGATTAAAGCCAAAAATTATTAAAATACTTGTCGAAAATCGAAATAACACTGGAATGTCTTCTTTATATGACATCTTTTAACCAACTACGCAAACAGACAAGTGCATTGACATTATTTGGTTCAAGTGATGAGCGGGTCTTATTGACAATATAATCAGCCGACCTGAACAATCTTTCACATAGATTTACATGTAGATTGCCTCAGCTGAAGTTTCTGATACTGTAGTGGATGTTTGGTTTGCAGGTGATATGTAACCAAATTGTTAGAACCATGGTAGCCATGTTTCCTTTAAGCAGCACGGCTGCGCAGATATTTGACCAACGCCACACAGGAGTTTAGAATCACGGTGAAGGAAATTTTGTAAAATATTGCACAAAAAATGGACGTTGTGCAACTTTGCACACGAACCTACGAAGCTTAGACTTAGAGGGAACATTGCATGGTAGGCAAACGATTTCTCTCAACGGACACAATAACTTTTATCAACATTTTGAACATTCACGACAGTCAATAGTTTAAAATCAAAATGTTTGAGTATTCGTCCGGAAATTAGTTTGTATTTATCGGCGGACATATTTACTTTTTGACTTCCAGTACATTTATAAGTGGTGGGTCGATTAATTGTTTTAAAAAATTTAAGCGTTAAAATTTTTAATGATTAATTGAGAAATTAATAGTTAATTTCCACAGCCCTAATATATATAAATATATATATATACATGCGTGATATTCGATATTAATAGATCTCGGTTTATATAATTTATTTACAGGCAGGAGTGTGTGTATTACATGTAATTTTAAAATCTAAATTGTTAAAAAATATATTTAATCAACGTCTCCGCTTTTCAGAATAAGTAGTACAAAAATTACAATTACCAGCACCTTCATAGTGGTTTAAGAAAAAAAACAAAAATTTTTAAAAAGTCACCCCCATAGCGGTTTGAACCATGTATCAGTTTTAACAAGAATCAATCGTCCACCCGCCTATCACTTCATCTAGGGAGATTCATGTTAAATTACGATTTTTTTAAACCATAACTATTTGTCGAATTATGGACACCAATTAAGTTTTTTTACCTTAAAATTCATCGGCTTACCTAGTAATCATGAAATTTGATTATGAGAACTAATGTTTAGTATTAGTATTAGTATTAGCATAATTAAAATACAGCTTTAATCGTAACTGTAAGCACATAGCATATTTTTGCAACTAGTCCTAACAGTATCCAGGGTACAGCAACAAAAGGGCCCTGACGATTGGGCTCCGAAATAACGGCCCCGACAAAACGGCCCTGGACTAATAGTAAAATGTACAAACAAATATTATATTCGTATTTTTACTCACCTATTCAGTGTCAGGTTTAGCTCACAATAAACAATAATAATGACATCACAAGAATGAATTTCATAGCCTTTACGCGAAATGGTACCAATCACGGTTGTTTGTTGACAAGAAATATAATAACATCACAAAAAATAATTTTACAATTTTACCACCTTTTTTTAAAGAGCGAAAAAGTTGACAAAAGCTTAAAATGCAAAAAAAATTAAGTTTTTGTTAAAAATGTAAACAATTTGCCTGGGGCTGTTTTGACCGGGGCCGTTATGTCGGGGCCGCTTTGACGGGTCACTGTATCCAGCAAACTACTGCTACCACTAGTCGTAGCAGTAGATTACTGGATACTGTTACGACTAGTCACTAGTCGTAGCAGTAGACGTAGACACTTCATAGTAGTGTTAGTATTAGTATTAGCCCATCCGTCTATTACCATTAGTACGAATTAGCAAAAGAACCGCGAAGAACGCAGCGGACGCAAGCTCTGAGGAAACCTTCTAGTGGGGGTCACACCCTAGGTAGGTCATTGATGATCCCTCGCTTAGCGGCGGTCCTAACCATTGAGACTCGTGTGCTATGCCGGGGTGGCGCCAAAGTGGTAGCCGGTCGTAGTAGGGAATTCCACCCCTCCTTGTGAGGTCAATTTAGTGGGAGGCATTTTCGACTTCCTGTCTTGGAAGTCCAGGTGGCCGCATCAGAAGCGACCGCTTCTGGTGGGGTTTCTTGGGGCCAGATAGCTGAGGGGGTCTTCCGGGAAGACCAATAAAGAGCATTAGGCTCGGGGCTACTGATTTTCTTCCACGTGTAGGTTCATTACCATTAGTCTTAGTAATATTTTGTAGTCTTAGGCACTCCAATACTCGCTACGTGAGCCACAGGAAACCGCGGGCTGCTGGTAGCATTCCACTGTGATCAACAATGGAAGGCAGCGTTCGGTATGCATCGGGTTTTGTCGTTTCTATGCGTCATTTTCGTAAAGTAGCTACATTTTAAACTTAAACTTTATTCACCGAAGAATTCCGGTCACGAGGGTATAAATAGTGTTTCACTTTCATTTCTCTCAGACGGGCAATCGGAGCGCAAAGTGCGGGTAAGTGGTTATTTTAGTCTTTTCCCCATTTGCTATTGACATAGCGACTTCAATTTTTTTACCATGAGGAAGCTTATCCATTTTCACAAACATTGTATGAAATTTTAACATGAATAACTTCTGCTAAAATTAATGAAACCGATCGCCACATGTTAACCTCGTGTGACGTTTGTTTAAAAGAGAGCGGCGGCCATCTTTTTTTATATTTTTTTTCTTATTAGGGAGTTGAAATTATTTTAAATTATTCAATTAAAAATAACAAAGACTTAAGTATCTAATTTGACTATAATTTATAATTCTTGCAAGTATAAAAATAAGATTAAAAGTAAAAATTCATTTTTAAAATTAATTGCATGAAGGAAATAATTTTATATAAAATGAACAAAAAAACTTTTTTAAAAAGATGAGGCCCTGCTGCAGTGAGGAATGTAGAATCTCGCATGAAAAAGCAGAAAATAATTTTTTATTCACAAACTAAGTAGTCACACAAATGTGATATTTATATGCATTTATTTTGTAATGTACATTATCTGTTTGTAACTTGTACTGAAAATTTCATAGCAAAAGCTTTAATAGTTTTAAAGCTATACAATTAAATGTAAGTTGTCTGCAGAGTTCGATATTTGATAAATACTTTTTTTTTAAATGTACATAAATTATCTGATCTGCATTTAATGTATTCTTTTATTAGCATTAATTTCAGCTGTGAATTATCTGCTTGTGCTAAAAATTCTACACTTATGGTATTGTTGGTTTAAAAGTTTTGCTATTTTGTAGTAAAACAGAATGTGTTTACATTTGTTGCTAATGACCCCTTGCACTTACATGGTCGTGTTTTATAAAATATATTTAATTAATTCATAACTACTGTGTTGTTTTTTGTTTAAGTATGGGTTATTAATGTATCCCCCAAATTGCATGGCTCTATCTTCATTAATTATAAAGATATGAACAAAATAGGCTAAATAGGCCTAGTGTGCAAAGAGCTAAAATTGGATCAGTTTTTAAAATTAATTACAAAGGTAAATAATAAGGAGGAAAATTAATTCACGAAAAAAATCGTAAGTTTTCTCCTATAAAAGATAGAAGAATGATTTAGACTTAGATGTCATTTGAAATCTAAAACTAAAAGCAAGCTCTTTCCAAGTCCAATGACTAATGATATGCTAAATGTTTAATTATGTCTATGTCAGTTGTATTTGAAATTTTGAGCTGGAGGAGTGCTTAATTAATTAACTTAATAGTCAATAATAGTCTATTACTATTACTATTACTACTATTAGTATTAGCAAGTAGGCCTATTATTACGTATAATATCAGTTATAGTTATAGTATTCCCTACCACACGTCATATGTGAATCTGTGTTTACTGTGAGTGTAAACAGAACACTGAAAGAACAGATATGAATTTCAAATTTTCACATTTTGCAAATTTTGATAAAAACTTAAGTAAAGTACAGTAAAGTCTACGACTACGACAGTCTACATTTCATTGAATTTTCAAATTTCATAGCCTACCAGGATTAATAATTTCCTGAATCGTATCGTCATTTATTATTATTTTGATAGCTACGGAGTATTTGCTCATCTTCCATGTAGGGCACTTCCCTTCTTGTTGAAATTTAGAAAATATGTTTGTTAAGTTAAAATATTAAAACTTGCAATCGTCGTTGTGATGGTATCTAACTAAAAGGCGAAAACATTCTAAGAAAATTATTCTGTTTCCGTAATTACTAAAAAATAAAAAGAAACATGTTATTTCATCGTTAGTTACAATCTTTAACAATTTAAAATAATATTTGTTTAAATATAGGTATTTCTGAATAGTTATATTACTTTAAAATTGATGTCGACAATTTCAAAATTTTCTTTAGTACACGTCACATGTATTTAAAATCTATAAAAAGTTGTGTTTTTTTGGTTTGTTGTTTTTTTGTGTGTCCTCTCTTCCACTTCATTTCGGTGATTTAAAAAAAAATCGAAATAATAATAAAATACATATTTAACTTCATTATTTGTATTAATTTATAAATTAATAAAAATAAAAAGAAACATGTTATTCATCGTTAGTTGCAATCGTTAAAAATTAAAAAATAACAATAATATTTTTTTTTAAATATAGGTATTTCTGAATATTTATATTACTTTAGAATTGATGTCGACAATTTCAGAATTTTCTTCAGTGCATGTCACATGTTTTTAAAATCTATAAAAAGTTGTTGTTTTTTTTATTTTTGTCACCTCTTCCACTTCATTTCGGAGATTTTTTAAAAAATCGAAATAATAATAAAATACATATTTAACTTCATTATTTGTATTACATGTATTTTAAAATTAATACAACTACATGTACTAAAATTTATACAGTAAAAAAATTATGTAAAAACCGTCAATTCTTACTTCTAGGAGCATCATATTAAATTGAAGACATTGTTTTCATAATCACATATACGAATTTTACTATTACTATTACTATTATTAGAGAATTACAATTTAGAATTTATGTGATTATCCGTTGTTCTGCATGATTGCGTTGATTCCACTCAAAAGCATCACCTTGTCGTGAATAACTGAAATCCAGATATTAGGATTCGCACTTTCTTAATTCTCCCGAAATACACACTTGACTGTAAGCAAGTACAGACGGTCATAAATGAAGCTCGCTGATTGACATCCTATTTCAATCAACACAGTATATGCACATTAACACTTGGAGATTGGGGGATTGGCTTGTTTTAAGAAGCAACTTGACCAAGTTTCGAAGAGGGAACTGTTTGGCTTGGGCACTTTAGGAAAAATATATGAGATTTCTTTCTGCACCATTCCAAAATCGGTCATTCTTGTTAATTTCTGCTACGCCTTCAGGTCACGGAGAAATGATACACTTGGAACTGTCAACGTTACTATAGGCAAAGCCTTACTGTGATGCGACACAAGTATTTCAAAAATAATTATGTATTTAGATTATTTTTCGCCTGAGGGCCGTCCATAAAGTACGTCAAGCTATTTTTGACCATTTTTAACTCCCCCCTCCCCCTGTCACACATCTCGGACGTCACACTTTCGAACAAAAATGTTGTTTTTTATTAACAAAATAATTAAATTTTAATTTTAAAAAAACACCGTGACGTCACACATCGCCGGAACCCCCCCCCCTCCCCCCTGTCACAAACTGTCACACTTTCTTACACCCCCTTCCCCACTCTGGAGCGTGACGTACTTCATGGACGTCCCCCTGTCGTACAAAAAGTCGTGGGTCCGAGTCTCTGTGAAGACAGGGACCTGTTCCCCTGACTTAATCAAACAAAAAATAGCCAGATTATTGATCAAGGGAAATTAGTACATAAAAGAAGAAGATGAAGACACATTAAAGCTCTATGATATGTTATTAATTATATGTGGTTACGCTGCATACAATGTGTTTAACATTAGTGATATTGGTGTTCAATAATTTCATGAAACATACTTGATATCTCAAAAGAAAGTTGTTCTGCCACTGAATTACAAGCACTTCACTGTTATTTATTGGGGACGCGGTGGTCGAGTGGCACTGGACTGTCGTACCGATGGTCACGGGTTCGAATCCATGTGAAGGCAAGGGTTTGTTAAGGGTTTGTTCCCAGGGCCTAGGGCGTCCCTGAGTCACCCAGCTCCGAATGGGTACCTAACACTACATGTAGTTAGGCTGGGTAATGCGTGGAACCCACAAAGCCGTGGCATGTGAACGCTGCATCACTTGCCAACAGATCATCTGTCATGGTCTGTGGACGGAACTATCTTCTGCATAGAAGGAGAGTCTGGATAAGATAAGATTTTTTTAACCACCCCCTCGATTGATGACCTATTAATAGATTTCCGTACTCGAAGCTCCGTGAAGACATCGATTTGTTCCCAGGGCCAAGGGTGTCCCTGAGTCCACCCAGCTCCGAATGGGTACCTGACACTAGTTAGGGAAACAAAGGTGGCTGGGAATAATGTGGTCCATCATAGCCATGGCCTCTGGACGCTGCGTCACTTGTCAAAACGATCTTAACAGAGCGTCGGACGCAATAATCCTATGAATAGAAGGAGCGTATGTATAGATAAGACAATATAGATGTTGTTGTCCTGTTCTATGACGGATTAAGGAGGGTGCTGATTGGGCTAAGGCCAGGGGCCCCCAATGATTTAAGGGCCCCAAACTTATTATATTGTATAATAAATGTGGCTGGACCGGACCCCAGGTAGAATTGCAGCCAGCGGCCCCGTGCAATCTTGATCCGCCCTTGGTCCTGTTATCGTCAATATCTTTTCAAAATAAGTCTCATGATCAATGTTCCCTCCAAGGTTTGCCGGTTGTTGTGCAAAATAAAAAAAACTCGTGGGCAAAGTTTCACAGTGTAACATTTGTTGTGTGCAATTTTTTTGACATCCCACTAAAGTACATGCATCAATTGGACCGATATACTTTATGTGACAAAAACTTTTATCAAAATAATATAGTAGATTAAAATTAAATAAACAAGCATTAGAAATGATATATCCCTGTGGAACGGTATTTATCATGTATAAAGCAACCAAATGCCAACATACCCGTATGCCGCTAATATATTCTGGAGGCACTATGGCGTCTGTCTTTCAACGAGATCCATCTTTTATAGACTTCGTCAAGGTTGATCTGATGTCCATCTTTCTGACAAGATTTAATCCTCATAAGCATGATCTAAATGTAACTCATCCAATCTGTTTCTAGATTTTACTTTTATAGAATTCATTAGGCTGAATCCACGTTCGCAATCAGCGCTCGATGCAAGAAATGTAGCACAAATATCCAACAGGATGGCAATGTCGCTGAATTGTTCCTCCGTCATGACAAACTGAATCACCTCGTCGAAAGTCTGCATCAACCCACATTTCTTTTTTAATGCAAGCACAAATCTTAAACTATGATACTGATCCATACGTTTCGGCAAAATGTCTTCATAGCTTTTGAAAGAAATTCCTTGTATCTAGAAAGTATTGTCCATCAAGTTCTGCTTGTCCATAATTAAAATTTGACGTGTTGACTAACGCTGACATCTCAAATATTCGCCATTGCAACAAATCGCTTTCAGTAAAACGAGAGTCCATGTGCAAACACAGACATTCAACGAATTTGAGGGTGGGATTTATGTTTTCATCCTCACAGCCTGAAAGAATTTTAGCAACATCTGCAGACCAATGAACATTTTCACCAAGGTTCTGTCCTCTTAGGTAATTGACTCTTCCTTTTACAAACTGGTATGCTTCGATGTTCGTTACATTTTTCCTTTGTAACAGCTTGCTAAATCCGGCGAGTTCTCCAACTAGTTCATCAATGACACTAAGAACAGTTCGAAACTGTGGGTCTCTGAGCTTCTTTAAACAATATTTATTGACTGGGAATTTATACAAGCGTACCTGATCTTCGCAGTATTCATTCTGTACTTGAAAGATTCTCAACAATGCATGTAAAGCAAAGTGCCGTGAAAGCCATCTGACTTTATACAGTGTCCTCTATATAAATCCAGCTTCACGTGTCCGAGGTTAACTTCGTTGTATTTCAAAACACTCCTTTCACCCCAACAGAACTCCCATTGTTTTTATTACAAACAATACTCAGTTGGAAGCGTTACTTAAATGTTTGTTTAGTCAAGTAAACATAATAGTAGATTGGGAGGCTCACACCTTATACCGTATACCCCGTACCAATGTTACTTAGGACACTAGTTTATCCTAATAGCATGGCTTGGTCTTGTCAAATATTCACTGGTTAATCGTAAATTTAATTCCTATAAATAAACATATTAGCCGAAGTTTATGGTGTATATACGTCGTATGCTTAATTCATTTTTAAACATTAATTCTGTTTAATTAAAAATCATCCCAGCTTGTTCGTGACATCAAAGTCTTTGTTCTGTTCTGCTTCAAGGCTAGTCACAAATGTCAATCATTTTTATTTATTTAAGGGAGTCTTTGATATTTTTCCTGTATTAGTGTTAGACGAATGATTTGAATAATGTTGTTATTCTGTTTACTGTGTGTAAGCGATAGTAGAACAACAGCTACCGCTTAGTTCCAGGTAGAATAAGAAATAAAGTTGCTACTAAATTTTCTGGAAAAAGCGCAGAAATTCTTTTTTTCTCCTCCTATTGAAATTTGCTGCGCGGTAACCAAAAATTGCTGCGCGGCATCTCCTCGACAGCTGCGTGGCCGCGCAGCTTAAAGGGAACATTGCTCATGATATAACTCAATTAAAATAGATACAGATGTACAAGAAATGACTTGGAAGAGATCAATACAATTTAAAATGTATACTTTTAATAACTTACCAGGATAGAAAGTATTAGGCTATATAAAAATGTACTTAGTTTAAGTCATGCCAATATCATGCCATTATTTTTTTTCAAGCTACGCCATTATCTGTAAATGATATCATTGGTAATTAATTGCCTTTGATAAAATATAATTTCTCAAACACTTTCATCAACAAATACATTCTTCACAATAAAGTCATCCATCAGCGCTATGTTAAAATTGTCACAAATTACATCCCTAAGCCTTGAGACATATATTCAAAGCATCCTCTATAATTAGACGTCGGTCGAGTGCCATGTGCGATGGTCACGGGTTCGAATCCATTTGAAGGCAAGGATTTGTTCCCGGTGCCAAAGGCGTCCCTGAGTCCACCCAGCTCCGAATGGGTCCCTAACACTAGTTAAGGAAATAAAGGCGGCTGGGTAATGCGTGGAACCCTCATAGCCGTGGCCTGTGAACGCTGCATCACTTGCCAACAGGCCGTCCGGACCTTCCGTATTGTTCTGTGTATGCATGCATTAATCTTCTGTATAGAAGGAGTGTCTGTATAATATATAAGACAAGTCGTAGATCCCCTCTTTGTTTTCATTAAGGTTTCACAACATGTGTCATAACACTTCCAACGTCTTCTCTGTTTCCTCACCAAATCTTTTCTCAACCATCCCTATATAACGCCTAATATTGTTTAAAGCTTGAACCGTGATCTCAATGAACATCTTATTAAACCTCATCCCCATGTATCACAAACTAACAACTATTCATGTTAAAGTATTTAATCGCTTGTGAATTTGCGACTTTCTTTGATACCATTGCTAAAGTTTAAACTATTTATAATATATATTTGTTTGCTGTTTTTAAAAAAAATGCCCCTGCGCTTCACACGTAAAGATGTTTGATATTCAACTCATTGGGTTTTTATTTGTTTTTGTGCCTCAGCGAAACTATATGCTTTAAGTTTTTGATTAAAATATTTTCCAAATCGTCTCAAAATTATCCTGAGACTCGTGTGACAAAAAAAAATCGTTAACGTTCACATCATGAAAATAATACTTTCGTCTATTTTTAACTTATCTCACGAGCCCGCGGTCTATGCTTTAATAACTGTGGCGATTGATATCCCAAGAAACTTATTTCACGTCCTTTATCCCCATTTATCACACTCTTCGTATACTCTTTAAGTTGCAGAGATAATAATAACTAGACGCCCCGCGGCGTAGCATACGCCGCAGACTTGCTCATGGAGAGTGCAAAGAAAGTGGAGAAAGAACAGGACACAAACTACAGCATGAAGAAATCAAAACAATGCGAGTATGCGAGTGAACGTCGGTTTGGGGGGGGGTCGGGGGGGAGGGGACTGCCAACTCATTGTTGTTTTCGAGACATTTGCAGGCGAAATTTGGTACACACCTAACTTCTATGAAGTCAGCTATAAAACGAAAATCGAATTAAAATCGGAGTTACATAATCGATAATCGGTTTTAAAAAAAACAAACAACAATACACAATTAACAACCCTAAATATGACTAGCCCTCGCTAGGGTCGGCCAATCACAGTTTATGTTTAAGGGATGGTAGTATTAAATGGGAGGTGGGTAATAACAACCTCAGTGTGCATGTCTTCACGTTTACTCGCTATTTTTTATTTAATTGGTGCTGCTTTTTGTGTCTGTCCTCTCACCCCCCCCCAACCGTCCTTTGCACTGTCTATGATGAGCAAGTCTGCGGCGTATGCTACGCTGCGGATCTCTCCAGCGTTCCTTCTTTTCATTCACCCACAGTCGTTTGCCCAAACCCACCCCAATTTGACAACTGTGTCTTTAAGGAAGTCTTCACCCGTCACTAAATCATAAGCAGCGTATGCTACGCCGCGGATCAGCTTGTTTTGACAATAAAGGGGTAAAAGAACGGGCACAAACAGATATTTTTAAAAATTAAAAAAAAATTTTGTCGTTGAGGCTTGAACCCAGGACCTTTCCCGTATGGGCGGACGTGATAACCAGTACACTACGAATCTCACGTTTACTGTGAAGGAACAATACATGTGAAACGCAAGGATCATTGTTGGTCTCGATACATTGGTCATTCGTCATGCTCGGTTGCACATACTTTCGTGGTGTCTCGTATGGTCCCACGAAGAGTATTATATATATAGATACTTACCTAAAGATTCGTCAAATAAAAACAAAACAACAACAAAAAAATGCCCGTTAAAAACAAGTTTTTGACTATAAATCCTTTATTTACGAGACATAAATAAAAGAATGTTCATTATAATACGCATCACACGACAATCCAAAAATCCAAAATTTTAGTTATGTCTCAAATATACAAAGGATTTTAGTAAAAAAAAACTTCTACAGTCTGCTGCTAAATATCAGATCGATTTGATCAGGGGAAAACGGTTATAAAAACATGTTTAACATAGTGCGCACAGTGAGGCAGATTAGCAATGTCACTATAATAGCATTTACATTTACAGATCGGGAATATATTTTTAAAAAGTATCGTCAATCTAATACGCACCACACAGCGCAACAGAAAAGTATTATAAAAGTCGTTTTAATATAATACGCTCGCGATACTCTAGCATAAAAATTAACATGCTACATAGAGATAAATAGAGATAATCTAAAAATGCATTAATTTAATTACAGTATATTCTATCGATCTGAAATTTTGAGAGGTCATTTTTATCATAGACACGAGTCTGCCTGCAAAATTTCAGCTCGCTAGCAAACGAGGAAGTGGGTAAAAAATCGATCCAAAGTTTTTTTCGGCAAGCAAGGCATCAAGCAATCAATCAAGCAAGCAGACGCCACAAGGTAATATAAAGGATTAAATCAAAATCATAACATATTTACTGCGGTTTAAGCCCGACTTTCAGTTTTAGATGATGTGTGTGAAGTGGGGTTAATCAAAATGAGATCATTCGTTAAAAGTGGCACATGAATCAAATTACTTCCGTCATCGCTCTTGAGAAAGACTGACTTTTCAAATATAATTTAATGCAGTTGCGTGATTGTGTGTGTGTGTGTGTGTGTGCAATGTCTATTGATTAATGAAATAAAATGAATCCTTATAGTTCAGACCAATTCATAATTCATTATAAATAAAAGAATATCGATACATTCGGGTTTGTATATATATATATATATATATATATATATATATATATATATATATATATATATATATATATATAATATATATATATATATATATATATATATATATATATATATATTAGGGCTACGGAAATTAACTATTAGGCTAGCATTTGGTCATACGCCCAGAACTCGGCGTATTCAATAAGCTAAAGTCCATACCCTCCGCAGTACAAGACACCATGTGTGCACATAAAGTGCAGCCCATCCGGTGATTCAGGAGCTTTTGATCGTGTTTTTTAAAAAATTTAAATACTCGAGATACCAATACAATTGGTAAACTTTGATCTGACGGTTTATCTATTCACTTGTGTTGAATTGGGGAAACGGAAAATTTTACAAATGACTAACATGTAGAGTATTTTTTATAAGAGACTTGAACAGAAGCGTCACTAGGGAAGGGCAGACCTAACCAGGTGACACCGTCACAAGGGGTGACACCAAAATTTAAAATTCGGCATAATGCTCCCGTTATTTGACACTGGGAGACTCGGAGGTCTATGGGCTAAGTCGCGAAGGGGTGACACAATGACATCTTCTGGGTTACAAAAAACCTAGTGATGCCTCTGGGCGTGAAAAAAGGTTTCAGGAGCCCATTGGGCTATTGTTAACAATAATTACACGAGCACAATATATAAAACTAACTACATAACTATATACACTTAAAATAGATTTAACCGAAGCCCTCAATAGTCTATCACTATTTACGATCAGTGGCGTCACTAGGGGGATGCGGTGGGGGCGGACCGCCCCGGGTGACACCATCATGGGGGTGACACCCAAATGTAAAATTCTGTATGTTCCCGTTATTTGGCACTGGGAAACTCGGAGGAGTTCTATGGGTTAAGTCGTGAGGGGGTGACACCATGAGCTACCACCCCCGGTGACACCAACCCTAGTGACGCCTCTGTTTACGATACTACATTATTTATGTATAAATCAACAAATATTTAATTTTTGCATTGTAATTATATTAAGAAAAATGTATTTTAAATACAGAACCAGTGAAGAATACATTTTTCAAACATTTTTCTAAAATATAAAAAAATTTCCACCTAAATCTATTGGAAAATCAAGATGTAACTCTTTTACTGCTTGAAAAAAAGTTCGTTATAAATGAAGTAAAGTTTAAAAAATTGTATTTTAATATTAGCATCAGTGGCGTAGCTAGGGTTGAGGTGGGGGCGGTCCGCCACGGGCGGCACACAATTTGGGGGCGGCATTTTGGGTCATTTGAAAAGTGCAGCCATTTCGGGCAACCACCCTTTTTCTTTTGAAAGAGGAAAAATAAAATATTCGTACTTTCGAGTCGTAATTAACGGATTCTCAAGACGTTATTTTATTACAAACTGTTTTTTGTTATAACTAACGCATAACCGTTAAGAAATTTAAAATCGTTTACAAATTGTATCGATTTGTTTTGAAAATTAAGCGGTATAAATCACAGATGACGCTTTTGATAAGAAAACAACACAAAGAACACATCACTGCTGGACCGAATATACTATTAATATCGCTGCGATAGTTATTGCGTGGATTTTCGACATGCACAGAAT
The DNA here is from genome assembly GCA_944989445.1 of Ampullaceana balthica. Taxonomy (NCBI): domain Eukaryota; kingdom Metazoa; phylum Mollusca; class Gastropoda; family Lymnaeidae; genus Ampullaceana; species Ampullaceana balthica. The sequence continues at coordinate 86,131 of CALYLW010000140.1, read as the reverse complement.
GATACGTGAAAAAGTACCCACATGGCATGGTGGTTCAAATATTGTGTTTAACTTGCACGTAGTAATTTATATTACTGTTTAAGTTTCAGAAAATTATTCTAAGGTAATTTATTATTTTTAAAATTTTGTTTTTCTTTTTTTGTTTTTTTTTCATTAAAGTAGCACAAACAAAATGTGTGTGTTTCATTAAAATGCGTTTATTCACAAAAACTTTTATGCATATCATATTAAAGTAATGTTTAGATAGTTTGAATTAGTCTATTTTAGTGAAAATTATTACGATTTTTCACAAGAAAGATTAATCGCGATTGTTTTTTTTTCTCCCAAATTTTGCATAATTGTGAAAATTTGTTAAGATCGTGAATGGTGTTTCACCATTAAATAAAATTATAAATTGTTTTTGCTGTCAAATGTTTGATAATTATTTCCAATCAAATTTTAACACGGAAAATAGTTTTAACAAATAGTGGAAATTTAATCTCAAAATAAGTCAACACGAGTTGAGACTACTGAATAAGTCAACATGAGTTGAGTCTACTGCAGATTCGATCATTTTCCCAATGGAAGGAATTAGAAATAAGAATTGGACATGGTGCAACTTTTGATAATCTACAACAACAGAATATTGATAAAGAAATAAGAAAAAATGAAAGGAATTTCTCACAATACTTGATATAATTAGATTCTTAGCTAAACAAAATTTGGCGTTGAGAGGTCATCGTGAAAGTATTCATGAGGAAGACATCAATTCAATTGAAAATATAGGACATTTTTTAGAGTTTTTGGACTTGTTGGCCAAGTACGACCCAGTATTATGTGAACATTTAGTACAAATTAAGATGGGTAATAAATATAGTGTCTCCTATTTGTGGAAAATGATTCAAAATGAATTCATAGACCTATTGAGAGGGGCAGCGAGAAAAACAATAATGGACCAATTAAAGCAAGCTAAAAACTTTTTGTATGATATTTGACAGCTCTCCAGATATTTTCCACAAATATTAAACTAGTCAAATTAAAAGATACGTAGTTATTGATGTTGGCGAAGTTAAAGTTGTAGAATCGTTTATTTACTTTGTAAAAAATAAAGGAAACGCCAAGTTAGAAGGGAAAAACATGTGAGTGGGGAAAATTCACAAGACGTGGTCCCATCTTTAGAACATGAAGTACAATGAGAAATGTTTTAATCCATGAATCGAATTATAAAGGAATTAAAAGATCTCTTTGATCAGTTGCATGTCCATGTAAGAAATTATTCGTGTATAATCCCATGTAACCTACTAAGTGAAGAAATTGAATATCAAATAAATGATTTTATTGACATTGATAAAGAACAGTTCCATAATGAAAGAAAAATGATCCAGGTTTTTGTGGCTGTACCTATACTACAAAAAGAGGCATTGCGTTGGGAAAATGGAGGAAAAGGCCCGCTTGTCGTATTAGTTTATAAATAAAGCATAAATATATTGTTTTCATTGCACAATTTGTTTGTGTATTTTGTATTCTAAGAATTTTTATAACAATTATTGTTATCAGTGTCGCTAGTTGTGAAAGGAGCTTCTCCAAACTGAAGTTGATAAAAAATTATCTTCGTTCCACAATGAGTGCATGATTTAAGACAGGGGTTGGGAAACCATGGCTCGCGAGCCAGATGTGGCTCTATTGATGGCTGCATCTGGCTCTCAGACAAATGTTCGACTATTCTTAAAAAAACGTTTATTCAGATTCCTTTGAATTGCATAACATCTTATTTGGCCTCCTTTATTGCCACTAACTTAAATATGACATTCAATGGTAGAAATGTTCGCCACCTTTACTTTGTTTCAATTACAATTATTTATTTATGTTTATTAATTTATAAAAAACGATGACGCTATTTACTTAGAAAGGACGGCAAATTGGAGACTGCCCCGGGCGGCAAAAGGTCTAGCTACGCCACTGATTAGCATGTCGAAATATAATATCTAATTGCCTATCTAGCGACAGTCAATGGTCAATAGAATCGTATGCTGAGCCGGGGTAGCGCCGAGGATTTATCGAGTCGAAGAAGGAAATTCCACCCCTCCTTCGTGAGGTCAATATAGTGGAAGGCTCCACCGACAGAGTTCCTGGGTGCCCAGGCGGCCCCCTTAGAATGGACCACCCCGGGGAATTCCCCTAGCAATTAGTTCCTCGGTTTTGTCAAAATTGCCAGGAGAAATTCCCGGGAAGACATATTAAGAGCCTTGTGGTCAGGGATGCTATCGCCATTCTACATCGCTGGCCGACACGTTCTTATCAGAACGTAGGACAAAATTATCTTTTGTATAGAAGGAGCGTCTGTAATAGTTGAGATAAGATAAGATAAGATTGCACAAAATGAATTACAATTGTAATTTCTGTATATATATATTTTTTTAAAAGTAATTGTAGCAGCGGCTGCAAGTATCACACTTTAATAAGACCTTTAATTTCATGTTCGTCGACAATGACTAACTTCACCCAATGACTAACTTCACCCAAGGACTAACTTCACCCAATGACTAACTTCACCCAATGACTACCTTCACCCAATGACTAACTTCACCCAATGACTAACTTCACCCAACGACTAACTTCACCCAATGAATAACTTCACCCAATGACTAACTTCACCAAATGTCTAACTTCACCCAATGACTAACTTCACCCAATGACTAACTTCACCCAATGACTAACTTCATCCAATGACTAACTTCACCCAATGACTAACTTCACCAAATGACCAACTTCACCCAATGACTAACTTCACCCAATGACTAACTTCACTGAACTCATTGGCACTACAGAAACGTTGTAAACAAATGCATTGAACCTTCATTGTCCTTGTCAATGATCCATCCTAGTGATTCACTTTACCTAGATTCTTTACTTGGTAAAAAAAATTATTTAATAATGCTATTAATTTGTGCATATAAAAGTACTTTTTTTTTATCTTTTAGCCTTTATATTGTTTGACATTTGACTTTATGTTGATATATTATATTTTTAACCTACTGCAGTTAGGCTGAATATATTTGCAAAATAAGTTGAATAACCATTTGGTTTAAGTATTCAGTTATAAGACTTTCCCTGCCGAACACATAACAACGGCTACTTGAAGACCACTTCTTGGCGATTCTCCTTGGAGATAACAGTGCTGATAAGTTTCATTTCATTATTTATTTTTAATTTTTTTGGTTTGCTTTAGTTGTTTTCTGGCGTCGTTTTCACAGGCTCACTCATACCCTATTCGATAACCATTTTTTGGGCTGGGGATCTTATCTTATCTTATCTTATCTTATCTTATCTTAGCTCAGGTGAATATCTTTGCATAACTTAGCAAGCACCCTAGTCTTATAGTCATGGCGAAAAACGAGATAATCGAATTTCACCTACGATTTAACGTTCCTGTCTCATTTTAAACTTTTACATTGTCATAAATTTGGAAGTAAAGGTCTCTTCTGACTGTAAATTTCAAATTTTAAATCTATTTTCTACTTTTTAGTGCATTTCGAATATAAGACTAATTTTTAAAAAGTGTTTTTTATATATATTTTTTTAAAGTAGAGAAGAAATGGATTTTCTTAAAGCCTTAATGTGACCAGAAAATAGAATAAATCGCGAATTTTGTGAAAAGGAGATTCACGCGAAATACTGAAATCAGAAAGTCAGTGCTATGAAAGAACTTCTCTTAAACTTCATGTCAACAAAAGACTTAAGCTGGATTAAATCATAGTTTCATTTTTTAAAAAAATCAATACACTAAACAAATGAATACGAAAGTGCTTTTTTAGAATACTATTTAGAAATCTTCTCCACCCAATCAGGCATTTTACATAATTATGAATACTATTGATTTTGCTGAAAAAATATATAAAATATGTATTATTATATTTTTTTAAACTTTTTTTTTCTCCATTTTGAGCATTTCTAGTATTTTTTGCAGCTTGAAAATTCATATTTAAAAATACATAGATTCTATTTTCATAATACATTTTTTACTAAGTTTAAAACGTACTTAGGAAAATAAAAATCAATTCGCAGTTGCACACTTGAAAACACTTGACGTTAAAAGAATATGTTTCCGGGCGTGGCGAATGTGGGATATATCATTCGTGACAGTAACCACGAATCATGGTCATTTCCTGCAGTGCACTCCATTATGATGAGTTATTCGTGACGATTCAAATACAATCATATATGTGGTGTTTAATGTTTTTTTTAAAAAAACAATCAGAGTTTGGATTAATTTCTTGTTTAATTATTATATGTTAGCAACGTTACTCATGTTGTTGTATCGGCTCAATTTTGAAATATTCAATATGTTAATGCATTATATTTGAAGGCTAACTTCTTTGGAAGCGTTCCTTAAATTGTTTAATTTATCATACCCGTTACCCTATCTTATTCGCCAAGCCAAGATTTTAATTTTCATTTAAGAAATTCTTAAAATATGTTATTCTTTAATATTTGCTATCTTAAATTTAATGTTATATATATATATTAGGGCTGCGGAAATTAGCGAGTAATTTCTCGATAAATCCTTTAAAATTTTAACGATTAATTTTTTTTTACGATTAATCGACCCACCACTTATAAATGTACTGGAAGTCAAAAAGTAAAATATTTCGTCCGATAAATACAAACTAATTTCCTAACGATTAAACGAACATTTTGGTTTTAAACTATTGACTGACGTGAATGTTCAAAATGATGATAAAGATTATTGTGTTATTGAGAGAAATCGTTTGCCCACCATGCAATGTTCCCTCTAAGTCTAAGTTTCGTTGGTCCATGTGCAAAGTTAAAAAAACAAGTTGCACAATGTCCATTTTGTGTGCAATATTTTACAAAATTTGATGCGCGTTGATTCTAAACTCCTGCGTGGCGTCGGTGTAATATCCGCGCAGCAGCGCTGCTTAAAGGGAACATTGCTACAGTGGTTCTAACACTTCGCTTACATATCACCTGCATACCAAACATCCACTACAGTATCGGAAACTTCAGCTGTAACAATCTAAAATCTAAAGCTATGGGAACGATAGTTCAGCTCGGCTGGTTATATTGTCAATAAGACCCGCTCATGACTTGAACCAAATAATGTCAATACACTTGTCTGTTTGAGTTGTTGATTAAAAGATGTCATATAAAGGAGACATTCTATTGTTATTTCGATTTTCGACAAGTATTTTAATAAATGTTACTTATGACACCATAAATTTCAATTTTTGGCTTTAATCGAAATTAACGATTAATTCATCGTTAATTTTTCAAAAGTTAACGATTAAATTTAAATTAATAGATAACAGCCCTAATATATATATATATATATTATATATATATATATATATATATTATATATATATATATCTATATATATATATATATATATAATTCATTTTTTATAAAATTGTAAAATTTGACATGCACCGAGGAATTACATTTTTTTAATAACACTAGATTTATACTATTCGAACACATTAAGCTGTTAAATTTATATTCTCATTTTCACCAGAACCATGGCTTTCAAGCGAATAAACTTTTCACTTCCAACACTTGTCCTAACATTTTGTTCAGCACTACGGCCAGCGTTAAGCTCTGAGACCGTGCTGGTCCTAGGGTGTGATGAAGGGGACATTCATTTTGACCTGACTGCATTTAAAAGGTACCTACTTATAAATATTTATTTAAATTGTAAAAAGATTGAAAATCATAAAATTCAACGAAGAAAATAAAATTAAATTAAAAAATTAAATTTTAAAAACATTTGAATTTTAGACAGACGCTTGAGATGAATTTATCGAAGAATTTATGTTCTGCCATTAAAGTAAAATATACATCAGAAAGTGGCAAATATATTTATTGAATTTTAAACATATTTTTAGTAAAATGTAAAAAAAAAGAAAGAAGAAATACCAATAACCCTGTGGTCTTAAAACTTCTTTTCATGTAGCAACATTTCGATTTTGGTAATATTATAATACATTTCGATAAAAATGGATGAAAAGATTAAACTCTAAATTGAGATTCGAGAATATGAAATACCTATATACTGCGAAAATGGTGACGAATTATTGTTATAATTTTAATTATTATTAGTCCGATTATAAAATTGATGCATCCAAACAAGAATAACTTGTCGTTATAAAACAACTGTGTTTGTCAGAATAAGGCTACCAATTATTAATAACATTTTTTAAAATTTTGCTGAAATAGTTTTTTTTCTTTACAGCTTCTATAGATGTTTATGCGATTCGTCTATTTCAGTGTGCATTGTTACCACGAATTTACTGCACGGTAACTATACTGACATAGAAAAGATGCATTCAGTAAACGTAACCGGAGACATTTGCTCTGACGGAAGGCAATGCAGTATAGCCAAAGATAAACTCTCTAACAGAATGTTTTACACGATAGAATGCAAGTGTTCTGTTAACGTATGTCAACAAAGAATAACTTCACTCTCCGGGCTTAACGGCTCACTCAGTCAATGCAATTCCTCATTTGTTGAAATATCATGGGAAAGCAAGGACTGTAAAAACACAATGAAACAATTTGATGAGCACACTGTAAGGATCGAGAACTGCCACCCAGGAAATGATGCGGAGAGTAAACGTGTAGCATTGAGTAGGACGGAGGACTCTCCAGAAACCACTTCTGCTTCGTCTCAATCAGAGTTTAATTCAAATATTAAATTTGTCATTTTTTCAAGCACATTTAGTTCTATTTTAATTGTCATTATACTAGTTGCAATTGTTACATACATCGCGAAGGTTAAAACAAAATTACTTTTTTCCGAAAAAGAAAATAATGTTGGGGCTACGGAGGATGTCCACTATCAAAACATCGCAGTGCAAATTTGTAATTTATCGACAACTAGGAAGAAGAAAAGGTGTTGTGATTCGGATGATTCAACATTTGATCGAAAATTATTCTCCTTTCAAGCTACAACCCAGTCGAAAAGAAAACAGCTGCTAAAAGCAAAATATTTGATCGACCAAGGGCAACACACTGCTAAAACTTATCCCGGTGATTTAATGTCACCAGGAGATTTTGAAGAAATGATGGACGTTAGGTCAGGCTCCCCGAGCATATTCGATGAGAGCAACGGATTAGCCATCCAGTCACGTGACACAACCACCCTTGCCCTGGCTAAATGTCCACCTAAGTCTGGTATAAAAATACTGCCCACACTCCTTGACGACAAAGGGTACACGATTGTTGACATTTCTGATACTCATCCTTGCGGTAAAAAACCGATTATATGTGATATCAGTAGAGAATTGTCAAACAGCCAAGAAACAAACATTGAAGTTTTAACGATCAACAAGGGCAACTATTTAAATAAAAGCAAATTTAGTCGGAATAGACTGGAACGTGCGCTTCCTGATCCACCGGATTTGAAAGACCACATTTACGAGAGTGGCAAGAGCAGTGATCCACTTACGTTTTCCTGTGATGGTTATGAAGTTCCTAAGATTCGAATTGGCCAGGGCAGCAGAACGGATGTCAATGGAAAAGAGTCTGAAATAAGCGGCTTCTCAAACGCTTACAATACTTTACTAGACTCGCTGAATGACGGCTATGAGGTTCCTGAAGTCAGTTCTGGTTTGTTTCCAAATTTAAAGAATTCAAAATGTGATATGGCTTGTTTAGATGCCTTGCGTTCCCCGGAAGTTAGAAAATGTTACGGAAAATCGCAAGTTCAACGTGATGAATGCTCGACGATGTGTGATGTCATCATGCAAGAAGAAGATTTAACTGAAGCAAATAAAGGAGATGAAGAAAGATCGGATGGAAATCAATGCGACTCTGTGAGACGTAACAATGGCAGTGCGAATGAAATTGAACAGTTCTCAAAATTAAGAATATCAGTAAGAAAGAGAGCAAACAGCTATAGCAAGTGCTCACCTACAAATTTGAACCAAGAAGACACTAAAAACCAGACGGCATCCACGTGTGTAATACAGTCGTCAACTCAAAGAAGTCATAAACGGGGGTCTGAACTGGTGGGATATTCAGAATCATGTCAAAACGAAACTGCACCGGGCCTGCCTATAGTAGATCTGCCTGAAGATTCATTCAACAAAGGTTTGGTACATCAAACTGTTCGACATGATAACTCAATGTATGTTAAACAAGGAGAAGATAAACAATCGTCGGAGAGGCGCAAGAATTGTGCTCAAAAATATTATATCTTGGAGCTCGTAGACGATTAGAAAGAGAAAAATAAGTTGAATTTGAATGTTGAGGAATTACAAAAAAGGTAGCGGCGTGGGACTTTAGAAAATGACTCTTCACGTGTTGGGGGAAATTACAGAAAAGCAATATATCAAAGAGAAAAGTTCTGGTTGCGATTAGATATGTTGCATTAAAAAATGATATGAAATCAATTATGATGCTAGATTTTATAACAAAAGCGATCGCTGATAAAAGTAGAGTTATAGAGTAAGGAAATTAGAAATTTTAAAAAAAATGCAATTTTGCGATTTGAAATTTATTTAAATAGGAGAGGGACTTGGTAGAATACTCTAGTAATGGAGCTATTTTTAAAACTACAGAGGCTTCCTTTTAACAAAAAAGTTAAATACCTTTTTTCTTTTGTAAGACTGGGAAATAATTAACATTCAATATAAAATTTAAAGCACTTTTAAAAAATGCAATTTTTTTTTAATTTAAATTTTCTATTTAAACAATACAATTTTAAAAAATTCATATTTGTATATTAATTTTTTTTTATCGAATGTGTTGTGCACTGGTCGTTTGTGAAAGTTTTCTTGAGATATAGTTTTCCGAATAGCTTATGTTAACGAGGTATACATGGGCTTAGTATGAAAACTGTCACGTAAATGTCTGAATATGATTATCTTCATTGTATCCTACTCGCACCTTTAGCTCAAAATATACACTGAAAATAGCACACCATATATATTTTTTTTCTAATTTTGTAATTATATTTTGTAATACACCTCATATTTTTCTTTTTTTTTCTTTATTTATCGACTTATACTTACAGTGAATGACAACACCACTGTAATTTTAACGATAAATTACATTATATTTCTGCTTCAGAAAACAATAATTTGATTCTTTATTGCCTTCATTGCTTTATTTACATCCAAAAAAAAATTAAAAAAAAATTAATGAACAATGTGTGTTTGTATTTTTAATATATGAAATTCGGAAACGAATCATATTGTGTAACAGCCATGAATAGACGGACCAGACACCAAGTTGTTCTTTTATAATGCATGCACATTATGTAAATAAAGCAATTTTCAATATTATCGGCCTTGTGTTAAAATTATTTGTAACGCCCTTATAAATGCATAATTGTATAGTATAGCTTTGATTCAAATCAAACTTTTTAGTATTTGATTCTTCAGACAAAAGATGAGAAACCTGGTTAGGGCTTCTTGTGAGTTTGTATTAATTTTGCCCATTTAATGACAATGTGTTCAAATAAATATGTAAATAATGATGTGTTTATACTAAAATTTTAGAATTACATTGTATATTTAAAGAAGTTCTCTCTACTTGCGTTGTCTGGCCTTCTTTTGTTAAACGAATCATATTGTGTATCAGCCATGAATAGACGGACCAGACACCAAGTTGTTCTTTTATAATGCATGCGCGTGACGTAAATAAAGCAATTTTCAATATTATCGGCCTTTTGTTAAAATTATTTGTAACGCTCTTATAAATGCATAAGTGTATAGTATAGCTTTGATTCAAATCAAACTTTTTAGTATTTGATTCTTCAGACAAAAGATGAGAAACCTGGTAAGGGCTTCTTGTGAGTTAGTGTTAATTTTACCCATTTAGTGACATTGTGTTCAAATAAATATGTAAATAATGATGTGTTTATACTAAAATTTAAGAATTACATTGTATTTATTTTTAAAGAAGTTCTCTCTACTTGAGTTGTCTGGCCTTCTTTTGTTAAAACATTTCAAGTTTTTTTCCATTTTTTTAAAAAATGTGAGGCTACTTTTTTCAACAAGACATTTGTACAGACACTTAAACAAAAAAATTAAATTAGAGTTTTGGAGAATGTTTTGAGCGCAAAAAATATTTTTTTAAAATTAATAATAAAAAAAGTATCAATAACACATTGAAAAAGCTAATTTTTTAAAAGTTTACTTTCTAGAATAAGTAATTTTAATTTTATTATAACACTTTAAAATTAGAAATGATTGATTTTGTTAAATTTATGCAACCCTAAGGTACATTGTATCTTCAGTTCTCTTCTGTTAAACAGTAATACTTAATTATTTATTACACTTTAAATAAATATTGTCTTATCTATACAGATGCTCCTTCTATGCAGAAGATAGTTGCGTCCACAGACCATGACAGATGATCTGTTTGGCAAGTGAGGCAGCGCTCACAGGCCACGGCTTTGTGGGTTCCACGCATTACCCAGCCGCCTAACTACATGTAGTGTTAGGGTACCCATTCGGAGCGAGGTAACTCAGGGACGCCCTAGGCCCCGGGAACAAACCCATGCCTTCACACGGATTCGAACCCGTGACCATCGGTACAACAGTCCAGTGCGCTGCCACTCGACCACCGCGATTAAAAATAGTTTTAATTTAAAGATTTGTTGTTTTTTTTAAAATGTTTATTCACGTTGTTTTTTTGGTTGCTGAAATAATTCGAGTTTATAGAATTAGTTCTTATGTATAAACACAGCTTTATAAGACGCTATCAGCCTTGGAAGATAGCCTCTGTGTAGGACTCTCAGCTCTATTCCATAAGATAAGGGTAAATACAGCGGCAGTTAGTCTTTTTAGAAAACTGTCAGAGTTTTAGTCCTCCAAGTATTACAGCAAACATTTTATTTAGCAAAGTAAAATAGATACAAGAGGTTATTTCAATTTATAAATAGAAACAAAACTGTGGTCATACATCTCTATATGTGGTTGAATATTTAAACAAGTAATAAAAACTCGAATGAGTATTTAAACGCAATTTTCCACAAAGAATTTCCGATTTTTTAATTCAAGGGAAATCATTCTAGATTACATTAAAAGTCATTTCAAATCAGTAATTATGAAAGTAAACAAAAAATGACGTCATATCCCCTCTCGCTACATCACACCAATAATGTGTCAATATAATGCGCACCACGCAACAATCTAACATTAGCATTCACAAAGCGGGAAAACCCATTAACTATCATTCTAGATTTCATACGACGCCTCCGTTTGCTTGGACACGTCAAGAGGATGAAAACTGGTCGCATACCCAAGGATGTGCTATACGGCTAGCTGGCGACATGGAAAAGGTCGGTTGGTCGGCCATGTCTAAGATACATGGACATATGCAGGAGAGACACGAAAGTAGCCAACATTGATATACAAAACTGGGAAAACCTGGCAGAGGATAGGTCCACATGGAGGGCTATAGTGAAGGAAGGATGACTAAGAGCAGAGGAGCAAACTAGGGCAGAAGTAGTTTCGAAAAAGAACAAAGAGGAAGGCCAGGCAACACTGCCCCACTGCATTCGTGTGTGTGACATGCAGAAGAGACTGCCACTCAAGGATTGGTCTCATCAGGCACACCAAGAGCAGCAAATAATAAAGATAAATCTATCGTCCTTCGTAGAGCGACAGATGCCATACCAGATTTCATTAAAAGTCATTTCAAATCAATTATTATTAAAGTAAAAAAAACAAATGCTATCTACAAAACGCTGCTAAAATTACGGGAGTCGAATGAAAAGAGATTTAAAAAATATTCCTTCTCCAACATTGTTCTAAATATTATTAGCTATCGTTTGGCGTTTGTTTCAACCCGATAGCTGTTATGGTTGGCGAGAAATTGACAAAATACAGATATTTTTTCGGTTTTTTAAATTTTCCAGGAAATCCAGTAAAAGTTTTCGGTATTTTTTTTGGCCCTTGCACATCCTTAAGACCTCCTTAACATATTTGCAAAAGAGCTGAACCCTCTATATGGTATGGTTCAGGAGGAGTTGCAGGATCAAGCGTTATAGACATTTCAAATATATAAACGCAATTTTTCCTTTGGGAAATTGCGTTAAAACCATGTTATGTAAGATCCATATTATGCTTCACTGAATTTAACTAAAAAATTAAACATACAAAAAATCCATATAACAAAATGTTATATGTTTTTAAAACTTATTATTCAAAGGCAATCGCGCTTAACAAATCATTTAAACATTTTTTCGTTTGTTGTTGTTGTTCGTCCGTCGATTCGACGAAGACAACTCTAGTCATCCGAGGGTTACTGGGACTGGTTTTGTTTGTGCGTGCGCAGATGGCTGATGAGGCCGATCCTTGCACGGAAGGTTCGGGAACAGAAGGGACAAGGGACGAGTGGGACATATCCAGGAGGGTTGACAGCTCGGGCCTTTCGGGCTTGTCTCTTCTTTTCTGCGGAGGTGATCCGGTTTGCCTTGCATGACTTGGCACCTTCGTGGATGGAAGAACGCCAGGTGGATCTGTCAATTGCAGCACGTTCCCACATGTCTGGGTTGATGACAAACGCTTTCAGTGAGGCTTTCAGTGTGTCTTTGAAGCGCTTCTTTTGCCCACCGTGGGAACGCTGGCCATGCTGGAGCTCGCCATAAAAGAGTCTCTTTGGCAGTCTCTCGTCTGGCATTCGGACCACGTGCCCTGCCCAACGAAGCTGGGAATGCATCAGGAGTGTGAATATGCTGGGGAGACCTGCCTTGGTCAGTATCACTGTGTCTGATATTTTATCCTGCCACTTTATGCCGAGGATCTTCCTGAGGCTTGTTGAATGAAAGTGGTTAAGCCTCCTAGCATGGCGCTGATACTCAATCAATGTTTCACACGCATATAGCAGTGTGGGGAGCACCACCGCCCTGTACACTTTCAGCTTGGTCTGGATGGTAATGCCTCTTCTGTTCCAGACATTTGGAGACAACCTGCCAAAAGTGGAGCTGGCTCTGGCAATTCTGACGTTCACTTCGTCATAGATGGTGACATTTTGCGACAGTGTGCTGCCAAGATATGTGAAACGTTGCACTGTGTTGAGTCTCTGGCCGTTGAAAGTGATGTTGGGCTCAACATAGGTCCTTCCAGGCGCAGGCTGATGGAGGACTTCAGTCTTCTTGGTGTTGATCGTCACACCAAAATTTGTGCAGGCGCTGGAGAACAGGTTAACGCTGCGTTGCATGTCGGCTTTTGAGACAGCGTTGAGGGCACAGTCATCAGCAAACAGGAGGTCTCTGATGATGTCTGTCATAACCTTGGTTTTTGCATGGAACCTCCGAAGGTTGAACAGTTTGCCATCTGTGCGGTACCTCAAGTTGACACCAACATCCTCGTCCCTGAAGGCCTCTGTCAGCATGGCGGAAAACATGAGGCTAAACAGTGTTGGTTCCAGGACGCAGCCCTGCTTGACCCCGTTTGTGACTGTGAAAGGATCAGAAGACTCTCCGCTGTCCTGGACTCTGGCCTGCAGGCCCTCGTGGAATTGTTTCACCAAGACGATGAATTTCCTTGGGCAACCGTACTTGGCCATCATCTTCCACATACCCTCTCTGCCAACGGTGTCAAAAGCCTTGGACAGGTCGACATAGGTGGAGAACAGGTTGAAGTTCTGCTCCTGACATTTCTCTTGCAGCTGCCTGGCAGCGAACACCATGTCGATGGTCCCTCGCTCTTTTCAGAATCCACACTGACTTTCAGGCAGGAGTTCTTGGTCAAGGTGGACCGTGGGGCGGTTGAGCAGGATTCTGGCAAGGATCTTTCCTGCGATAGAAAGCAGGGATATGCCTCAGTGGTTGTCACAAGCCTTTCTACTTCCTTTTTGCTTATAAAGATGTATGATGGAGGCATCTTTGAAGTCCTGCGGGATCGTCTCTTGCTGCCACATCAAGAGAAATATTTTTTACCACAGATAGATCCTAGATGACAAACTATATGAAAAACACAGAAGAAAATGACACAATGAAAAGGGGAAACAAATCATTCAGAAAGTTATTGTTTTTGAGAGTATTGGCTCAGCAGCGAAGACAATTCTAACAAAAATATTTTTTAAAAAGAAAACAGCAATCTGCGTCTGTTGCAACCATATTGTTTGATAACAAATAATCACAGAGTTCATGATTTTCAATGTATGATCATCTCATTAATTCTTGGACAATCACTACTATCTTCTAGACAGTCCCTTCTTAAAGTTCCCACGTGAATGGACACGGGATGTCATTATTAGCCGTGCGCTCTTTTGAATCGGCGGTACCAACACTCTTCCAAAATGTTTAAAAGAATGTGAAACCAAAGAAAAATTTAGAAAAACTTATATACTTTTTTAAATTTGATATAATATTTAAACTTCAAAGTGCAACGAACTTGCTAGTCTAGCATGGAAAGTATTAGCGCTAAATAAGAAAGCACCCATTCGTCCATATAAACATGGATTAAGTTTAAAAAAATAATGCAAAATAGAATTAATAAAATCAAGCAGAAATTAGCGAGAAGTTTCTTGACAGCCAAGGAGGATAATGTTATTTTTAACCACGTTTTATTAACTCGCTTTCGTTTGTGTGGATTTGTTTGGCTGTCCACAATTTTTCAAATCTGCCAACGTAAAATTAAACCACTTCTGATGGTCCTAGAGATCTCAAATTTTTACCACAGATAGATCTTAGATGACAATGCATTGTATCAAAATGTCAGATCGATCGAATTTACCGTTTTTAAATTATTGAACTTTTTAGTTTATCTATATATAAGCATCTGTGCCGTCTGCTTTTGTTGACATCCATGAGTTCACCCCGTGACCATATAACCGTGTTTTTAAAACGTTGGCGGGCGCTTATGAGGTGTTTGGTAAAATAAATAGAGGTAAAAAAATATTTTTTTAAAAACCAGGTTGTTATAAGTGGACTATAAAGAATAAAATAAATAGAGGTAAAAAAAAGGATTTTTAAAAACTAAGTTTTTATAAGTGGACTAAAAAGAAGAAAATAATTTAAAACTTATAAGTTCAAGTAATTTGATTTAGTATGACTAAAAACATGGGGCGGGTGTTTGGTATAAAAATTAAAGATTTATAACTTAGAAGGCAAAAGAGAGATCTATAAGTGAGAGAATGAGTGAACCGCATAGGTTAAACCTCATAAGCGCCCGCCCCACGTTTTTAGTCATATTAAATGAAAGTACTTGAACTTATCAGTTTTAAATTATTTTCTTCTTTTTAGTCCACTTATAAAAACGTGGTTTAAAAAAAATCGTATTTTTACCTCTATTTATTACCATTTCAAACAGCCGTTGATTGTATCCTTTGATCAGACTACTACACATTCTCACTACAATGCTCGTTGAAATATGTTTATTTTCCTTCTAATTCTGAAATACCGAGAAAACGCAAGTGACGTGCTAAACACTTGACTCAACAACCGGTCACCACCCCGTGCCTGCATCAATCAAGTGGCGCCACACCACCGTCGGCCTTTGTTGACTGTTATCTTGTGCTCACTTCACCAAAGCAATAGAGAGAGGTTTCTATACGAAGTAGGTTATTGACTTCATGTTTTTAAACAAAACAAGGCACGCCTCAAACGTTCGATTACTTGTGGTCGTGATTTACTTCTATTTGAGATTTTGGAAGCTCATTTAAATGGTAAGTTGTTCCCCCCCCCCAGCTGCTTTGAATCTGAGAACATTTTACCTGCTTAACACTTTTCACGCAATGGTTATTACAAAATTTTAAAAGTGAGCCAAACCTTCACAAACACCCTAGCAATTTTAAGCTCAGAATTTTAAAAAAAAATTAATTTTTTTTTAAGCTCAAAATATTTTGTAAATAATCGCAAGACACCCGTAGAGATCAATGCCTTTTAAAATTCAACTAATAAATTGAATATTGCTGAGTGATGATGATTTATTGGTGAAATACAAAATTATACCTTGATTAGATTTGTTAGAAATACTGATTACACTAATTTGACTGAGATATACGAAAAGAGCACATTCAAATAAAACGTATAATTTTTAAAATATATCAATGAACTTCGTATTCATTAGGATTCACGAGTCATTGTGAATGTTATGTTATGGCGTAATATTTCCCCTTAGGTTCGTTTATTCAAAGTTTTAAAAAAATCAACTCACCTGCAAAGTTGCACTGTACCTATTTTTTGACCCATATTTTGCCTAATTTGCTGCACGGTAATTCCTAACTGCTGCACGGAAATCTGTCAGATATGAGCGCGTCCGCTCTGCCACGCAGCTTAAAGGGAACATTGTCATTGAGATAACAATACAGTAATATTAAATGCGAAAGTAGGGTTGGAGAATTTCCATGTGGTGAATATAGGAGCTTTAATGATAATAGCATTGATCCTGAACATTTAGCAAATTATAGAAGAAGGTGGATGGAAACAAATTTTGTTAAATCAAATCTTGCAATAATAGTTTCCCTTTGAACTCCTGGAATTATGTTCAAATGTTCAATAGTTTTCAATAGAGATTTGACTATTTACTGATTCAACAATTTTTTTGATATTACATTCAAGGAAATGTTTGTTTCAATGTTTAAATACAGGAGATACAAACGCCCCTGTATTATTTATGTAGAGGTTGTAGTAAACTTAACATTGAAGTTATTTCCCCTGATTTATCCAGATTCCCGTGACGATGAGTCGTCGTCTTGTGTTATTTGTTTACTTGGTGATACAGTTATTTGCTGTGGCGACGATGGAGTCATATCTTGTATTGAGATACGAACAACTTGATATTTCCTTTAATAGCAGTATTTTTAAGAGGTAATTTTTTTAACACATTTAAAATTGAACATGAAATATATATATACTAGGGGCAAGTACCCGGCTTCACCCGGGTTTAACAACAACAGCAACAACAACAAAAACAACAACAGCAACAACGACAAAACAACAACAGAAACAGCAACAGCAACAAAACAACAAAAACAAAACAACAACAAAAACAACAAAATCAACAACAAAACAACAACAAAACAACAACTACAACAACAACAGCAACAACAACAAAGCAACAACAACAAAACAACAACTACAACAGCAACAACAACAAAGCAACAACAACATGAATGACATTGACGTCGCAGGGCAAGGGATGTGGACAACAACAACAACAACAGCAAAAACAACACAAAAGCAACAACAGCAACAACAACAAAAACAACACAAAAGCAACAACAGCAACAACAACAGCAACAACAAAAACAACAACAGCAACAACAACAAAAACAAAACAACAACAAAAACATCAACAACAAAACAATAACAAAGCAACAACAAAACAACAACAAAACAACAACTACAACAACAACAGCAACAACAACAAAGCAACAACAACAAAGCAACAACAACAAAAAAATTATTTTATGGCGATAATCGCCTTCTTGTTAATCTCGACACCAAAATGTTTATTAATTTGCGTCATTATTTTACGTCTTAATTTTCAATAATTTTTATTTTATATAGCTCATATAGGGAAAAAACTACATTTTGGGCCCCCGGGCCCCAGTATCTTATATATAAGGAACGAAACCTGTTTAATAACCTTTCCGGTATAATTTTGTGTACGTGTACCAAATTTCACGTTATTTGGTTGTCTGGATCTTGAGTTATTAGGGAACAGACAGACAACCAGACAGACAACAAATGCGGCTTATATATATAGAGATACTAGGGGCAAGTACCCGGCTTCGCCCGGGTTTAACAACAACAGCAACAACAACAAAAACAACAACAGCAACAAAACAACAAAAACAAACAACAACAAAAACAAAACAACAACAGCAACAACAACAAAGCAACAACAACAAAACAACAACACAACAACAACAGCAACAACAACAGCAACAACGACAAAACCAACAACAGAAACACAACAGCAACAAAACAACAAAAACAAAACAACAACAAAAACAACAAAATCAACAACAAAACAACAATAAAACAACTGCAACAACAACAGCAACAACAACAAAGCAACAACAACAAAACAACAACTACAAAGCAACAACAACAGCAACAACAACAGCAACAACAACAGCAACAACAACAGCAACAACAACAGCAACAACAACAAAAACAACAACAGCAAAACAACAAAAACAAAACAACAACAAAAACATCAACAACAAAACAACAACAAAACAACAACTACAACAACAACAGCAACAACAACAAAGCAACAACAACAAAACAACTACAACAACAAAAGCAAGAACAACAAAGCAACAACAACAAAAAAAATTATTTTATGGCGATAATCGCCTTCTTGTTAATCTCGACACCAAAATGTTTATTATTTTGCGTCATTATTTTACGTCTTAATTTTCAATAATTTTTATTTTATATAGCTCATATAGGGAAAAACTACATTTTGGGCCCCCGGCCCCTGGTATCTTATATATATGGAACGAAACCTGTTTAATAACCTTTCCGGTATAATTTTGTGTACGTGTACCAAATTTCACGTTATTTGGTTGTCTGGATCTTGAGTTATAAGGGAACAGACAGACGACGGACAGACAACAAATGCGTCTTATATATATAGAGATATAATTCACTTATACGGGCATGTGCAAATGTACATGACGAATGACCCCCGCTGGGCTCGAAAGATCACAGTGGGCAAGCGTAGTAGGATGAAAAGAAAATTAAAAGGGTTTGGCGGGTGCGGGGGGGGGGTGGCGGCAACAATGCTTCTTGCGTTCACTTGCATTGTTCCTTTACAAAATTACATATGATTCATAGTGTAGTGGTTATCACGGCCGCCTTGCACGCGGAAAGTCCTGGGTTCAAGCCCCAGAGGGAACAATTTAAAAATTAAATTAAACGTTTTTTTTATTCTGCCCGTTCTTTTCCCCATTTTTTGCGAACATGACCAGCCCTAGGGTCGACAAATCACAGTTTATGGTTGGCAAGGGATGGTAGTAAAGGGTGGGGGAAGGTAACAACAACCGCCGTGCACATGTCTCCACGTTTACTCGCTTTTGTTTCCTTACTTTGGGCTGCAGTTTGTGTCCCTTCTCTCACCCCCCCCCCTTTTTTTTTCCTTTGCACTATCTATGATGAGCAAGTCTGCGGCGTATGCTACCTCGCGGGTCGTATCTTGTTTATTTTATTTAGAAATTCAATGTTTAAATTAATATCCGAGTATTTGCTAAAAATCATAAATTGTCTAATCAAGCATGAACTTAGTATATTTCTAAAATTTAAAACAGTTTACTTAATAAATAATGTTAAAGTTAGTTTGTAGCATGGGCATCTTGCAATTGGCAATATCCCAACAGAGCATAAAAATATGAGTGAATATAGCGAGATATTCTTATTCTAAAACTAGTTTGTGCTGCGGCGCCCCCTTTTTTAAGTTCGCCTACGGCGCCCACCTTTTTCAAAAACCCAACTAACTTGTCCTTGTATGATAAATACGTAAAATGAAACTTTCTTAAATGTACACCAAGTATTTTATGAATGTGTTGCAAAAGCCCAAGTAACTTATCCTTGTATGATACATACGAAATATTCCTGAAATGTACACAAAGTATGTATATAATATTTTTTTACAGTGATAATCACCACACGATTTTTAAAGTAATTTTAGAAAGCAGCGCACCAAATTACTGCACCAAAAATACCTCTTATCGAACGTCCGGATGAAATTGTTTAATTATTAATAATAGTGTGGAGGGTGTTTAATGTTAATCTGGAAACCAAAATGATTATCCAATTGTAAAAAAAAGCAGAGTGAGGTCCCTTAGCGTTAGGCTACATAATTGAGCGTAAATATATATATGATGCTGAAAAATTCCTACGTACCTACCTGCACACGCACACGCACGCACGCACGCACACACACACATACATACACACAACACACACACAACACACACACACTCACACACAAACACGCACAAACAGACACATACACACAAACAAATAAACTAACACACATAAAAAACAAAATAATAATCAGAGATTTACAATAGTTTGGAATTTATTGATATTTATTCGCCTATCGTAAACATTATGTCACATGACCATTTACTTAGACTCTAGTCTGAAATATATCTGTATGAATCACTTTAACATGTTATAGTGTTTCAAACCTTTTTTTTTATTTCTTCTCCCCTTCACACAAAAGTTTCTACAAATGCTTGTGTAACCGTGTCATGAACAACTGTGTTGCAACAACTGACACGGTGACACGCCCAGCAGGGCAAGTGAACGTAATCACCGTGGCCCGGGAATATACCTCAAACTTCGCTGATACCCCGAGACGAGAGTGCGTGATACAGGAACACGGGGCCAATGATACACACGTGACCGTCACATGTACTGTGTCTAGAACCCAGTGTCACCAAGCGATATCTTTGGTTCCCCACAACGAGGAACACGATGACGTGTGCGGTTCAACAGAGGTTGAAATAGTATGGCAGAATGACGTCAATGTTACAAGCTACAACGACACATTCATACGCGTAAGAAATTGCAGAGATGAGAGCACTATGGAATCTATAAAAAATCCGAAACAGTTTGGTTTGCAACATTTAACTCTTACCAACCAAGCCGATCAGGAGAAAAAGCTTATACAAGCTGGCAACATTTCCGTTACGGTTGGTGCCAGTGTCGGTAGTGTTATAATGGTTACGCTCGTCATTGCCGTTATTATAACCGTCAAGAGACGAAATAACATTTTGAGGCTTGGCAACGTTAAAGAAAACCCTATTGAACAGGATTTAGACAACGGCGGACATTACCAGACAGTCGAGTTTAACACACCCAGCACGGCGAGTGCTAATCAGGATTCAGGCATCGAACTTGTCAAATTAGCAAGCGACATGGACGATAGGGGCTATTCCATTGTTGATATATCAACCTCGTACCCTGATAGCTCTACACAAATTAGCAATACCTGCGGAGGTCTTCACAAATTTGATTCAATATATTATTATGATACAAGCAAACTCCATAGTTCTGAAGTGGAAACAAGCCAAATCATATTTTGTGATCAAGTACAAGTGGAGCCGTTTGGAGACATATGTTTAACTAAACCACTGGGAATTCCCGCTTCTGATAATCCAATTTCAACACACAGCCAGGACA
Source organism: Ampullaceana balthica (assembly GCA_944989445.1). Taxonomy (NCBI): domain Eukaryota; kingdom Metazoa; phylum Mollusca; class Gastropoda; family Lymnaeidae; genus Ampullaceana; species Ampullaceana balthica. Next base: position 65,028 of record CALYLW010000140.1, on the reverse strand, counting down.
TACCTAATGACATAATCTGTAAAGGAACTTCAGAAAACAAAATGAAAGAGGTGCATGAGGAAAGCGAGACCCTGGATTTTGATTCGTCAAGTTTCCCTATCAGTTCTGCGAACTCCGAAAACCTGGCCTCAAATGAATCAGATACACTGTCACATTGTTATTTTACATTAATAAATCCAGTTTTTGGAAATCAACTTTCAAAGGGGAAAACCCACATTAGTTTACATTTCGAACATAAAGAATTTGACGGGGGGAAATATCCTCCAGTTACACCTGAATCACCCCGTGGTGCTGTGTTTTGTTTAAATGAAAATGACAGTCATTACTCCAAGTTATGGAGACAACCGAGACACAAGAAAAACAGTTATGACACGATTCTACCATGTCCGCATGTGATCGGTGTAAGTCACGTGGTACCACAAAGTCCCAATCAACCAATGCACAGAACACATTAGAAATATTAACCGTGGTAAACAGACCCACAAGCAGCAAGGGAAGATGTCAGTTCATTTCGATTAAACGACGAACAAAAGATTTGTTACTGCCGTTAAATATTGGAGCAAGAGAAATCAAATGGATTTTTAGCTAAATTGGCTGTAATGAAGCAAGTTAGCCATTTCCTTTGTAAATGTCTAACAGACATGAGATTCGTGCAAACATTCATAAAAAATGAAGTTTTGAAATTAAAAATTATATTTTAAAGCCTTGTCGAACGGAATGTATGTACATTTAAAACAAAACTGTAATTATATCATTAGAGATGGAACTATATTAAAAATAACTATTTAATGAATAATGTGTAATATCAGAACATCAGAAAACATAGATAATTTGTTGACACACTTTTCTTTAAATTGTGTATTTTTAAAATATGCAAACCTACGGAAAATGATCGGAGTGAAATAAATATCTATCGTATTAAATCACAATCTTCTGTGTAAGACGGTGTGTCGTTGTATAGCATGTCAGTGTTTTAGATTTTTTTCCCTTTATTTATCTATTCTATTTCTCTCGGTTGTACTCCGCCAACTACTGCTACTGGAAATGTTGTAGATTCTTTTCAATTTTATGTCCAAGTTCAGTCTCTTGGTGGATTTCATTAGCAAACTCAGCCTACTAAAAACGAGAAGGGTACATAACTTGCCATCTGAAATAATTTATCTCACTTGCTTTGCTACATTTCTTCCTTAAAATATAAGATCAGCCCACCCTCATTTTAAACAAAAAATAAAATTAAATAAAATATTTAAAAATTATAAATAAAAACTTAAATCTCTGTAAAACAAACAGCTAGATAACATTTAAGAATTTGGCTTTTAGATTTTAAACTGCTAGTTCGGAAATGTGGAGTAATCATTCGACTTCAACATTATATATATATAGATATACTAGTAACAAAGCTCGCCCAAGGACTGGAATAAGTGTAGGGTAACCTGTGCAGTTCATGCACGCTATGTTTTGGTAGTTGTTATGCTGAAGCGTTTGCATGACATTGTCGTCGCAGGGCAAGGGATGTGAACAACAACAACAACAACAACAATAGAAAAAACAACAAAAACAACAACAACAACAACAGCAACAACGACAACAACAACAACAACAGCAACAAAAACAAAACAACAACAACAGAAACAAAAACAAAACAACAACAACAACAAAACAAAAATAACAACAACAGCAAAACAACAACAACAAAACAACAACAGCAACAACAACAAAACAAAAACAACAAAACAACAACAACAAAACAACAACTACAACAGCAACAACAACAAAGTAACAACAACAAAGCAACAACAATAACAACAACCACATAACAAAAACAAAAAACAACAACAACAAAACAACAACAACAATAACAGCAACAAAAAAACAAACAACACTTAAAACTCTTGCCACTACTCCCAGGATCATCAAGGAAAAAGCATTTAACAGAATTGTCATTGGAATAAGCGGCAGGCATCACTTCAAGATGGGAACAACATACAAAAAAACTGCACCAAAAATAACTCGTTTTGAACCTCCGCGTAATATGTAAATTTTTCTCCGCTAGTGATTGGCTGTAGGAGTCATATGTGTTTGAGGGACCAATTGCTATAGATGACGGGACAGAACGGACAGACATTTGCCTTTTATTATATAGGATTTACGCTCAATTATATATGCTCCTGTGTGTTCGTTCGTCCGTCGATACGACGAGGACCACTCTAGTCATCCGAGGGTTGTAGACCGCTGGTATGGGATGGATGACAAAAGTGACTTGCGCGGTGATTTGGATTTAAGTGAGAAGGAGTTGCGCAATTCGTCGATCTCACTCTCTCGCCCGAGGCCATCTTATCCAGCGGCAGGACTAAGTCGAGACGGCTGGTGATGGAAACGGGTGCAGTGGATGGCCATGATGTCCTGTGTGTCTTGTCATGCCCTTAGCGTTCCACAACGCTTTGCTGAGATTCGCCTTTTTGACCGTTGACCAACTAGTGGTTCCTCCGCTCTGTCCACCGAATCCAGTCTTCACGTGCATAGATAGACATATCTAGATCACCGAGGGTTTGAGACCCGTCGGCTACCCTCACCAGGTTTAGCAAGCCAGTCGAAGCCGTTGCCCGGGGTGTGGCTACTGCGCACGTTGCAGTTTCTATGAGCCACTGGTGAGAGCTGTGAGACAACTTCCGGATTAATATTAATAGTATTAACAGCCACAAAATGACAAAACCAAGTAAAATAAAACCAGACGAGCATTGAAGGAATTCATTTCGAAGATCAGTTCCTTGAAAACTTTAATTTCCTTAATTTGCATTTGTATGTTGTTTATTTCTCCAGCGCTTGATTGTTTTTGTCTTTTAATGACAGCAGAGAAATTTAGGTTCCGCCATTTTGAACAACCGGAAGTTATATGCTATCTTTTTCGGCTGGAGATGGAAGGTCATCAGCACCAGATTATGGTCACTGTCGATATCTGCTCCAGAAGTTATATGCTCCTACAACCAGCCACGATGACAGTGAAGTAGAGGTTTTTTATGACCAAGTACAGGACATCGTGGATCAAACACCAAGGAAAGACATTATCGTCGTCGAAGGAGACTGGAACGCGAAGATTGGAGTAGATGTATGGACCAACTGGGCAGATACTTGCGGACGCTCTTGCAATGATCTGACCAATGATAGAGGACTTCTTCTCCTGGAATTTGCAAGATATAACAATCTCCTGCTAGCTAACACAATTGGCCAACATAAAAAATCCAGAAGATGGACTTGGCACAGCCCCGACGGGGAACATAGTAACCAGATAGATTACATACTGGTCAGAAAACGATTCAAATCGTGTATTAAAACAGCTAGAACTAGAATTTTCCCTGGAGCAGATATCGACAGTGACCATAATCTGGTGCTGATGACCTTCCATCTCCAGCCGAAAAAGATAGCAAAACAAGGCAATCCACGATTACGCTTTGAACTGGACAATCTGAAAGACCCAGAAATCGCAGAAGTCTTCAGGGCAACCATTGGAGGAAAATTTGCTCCACTCACCACACTATATGAGTCAGAAACGGACATGGACATAGACCTAGTCACTGACACATTTAATACCACAATAATTGAAGCAGCAAAAGAAGTACTTGGTAAGAAGCGAGCAATTAAAAGACCATGGGTCTCCTCTAATATTCTGGAACTATGCGATGAACGAAGAAAACTTAAGAGCGTAAAGAATACTGCAGAAGGAGCACCCAGATACAGAGAAATCAATAAAAACATCAGGAAAGATATGGTAAAAGCAAAAAAGAATGGATAGAACAACAACATCGATGAAAATCTACTAAGGAACAACTCAAGGAAGGCTTACAAAATTGTTAAAGACTTGACATCCACCAAACAAGGTCGTATCTCAACCATACAAGATAAATCCGCAAAATGTATCACAGAAGAAAAAGAAATTCTCAGAAGATTGACCGAATACTGTTCTGAGCTGTACAATGAAGACTCCAAAGGCGATGCGTCAGTGCTCAACTGCCCAAAGTCAACTAACACAGACATGCATTCTATTCTCCGCAACGAGGTGGAGCTGGCTGTACAAAAACTGAAGGAGGGGAAATAAGCTGGAGCGGACAACATCCCGGGTGAACTGATTCAAGCAGGAGATGACCCCGTAATAAACATCCTAACTAACATGTGCAACAAGATCTGGCAGACAGGGAAATGGCCAACCCCCTGGACGCAATCGCTGGTTATCACGCTCCCAAAAAAGGGTAATCTACAGATGTGTCAGAACTACCGTACAATCAGCCTGATTAGTCACCCCAGCAAAGTCATGCTTATGATCATATTGAACAGACTGAAACCACAAGCAGAGCAAATCATCTCAGAAGAGCAGGCGGGCTTCAGAACAGGAAGAAGCACAACGGAGCAAATCTTTAACCTGCGAGTTCTCTGTGAAAAACATCTCCAACACCAGAGTGACCTCTATCATGTCTTTATAGACTTTAAAAAAGCGTTCAACAGAGTGTGGCATGCGGCACTGTGGGCAACGATGCACAAATTCAACATAAATGCAAACATCATTGAAGTGATCAAGAACCTTTACAACAGAGCAGCCAGCGCAGTACTCTTCAACAGCAAGCTGGGAGATTGGTTCAAGACCACTGTTGGTGTCAGACAAGGATGTTTACTTTCCCCCATCCTCTTCAACCTCTTCCTTGAAAGGATCATGACAGATGTGCTAGAAGACCACGTCGGAACAGTCAGCATCGGAGGGAGAAGTATTACCAACCTACGCTTCGCCGATGACATTGACGGCCTAGCTGGTAGCGAGGACGAACTAAAAGAATTCCTCGCAAAGCTAGAGAAAACAGCAAAGGCGTACTGCGTGGAAATCAACGCAGAAAAGACCAAGGTCATGGCTAATAGTAAATTCCCAAGCGAGATTCGGATAAAATGGCAAAAACTCGAAGAAGTCTCCACCTTCAAGTATCTAGGGGCCATAATATCCGACGAAGGCTCAAAGCCAGAAATTCTTGCCAGAGTAGCCCAAACAATGGCAGCATTGAGCAAATTAAAGCACATCTGGCAAAGTAAAAAGCTCTCCCTGAGATCAAAGATCCGCTAATGCGCTCTCTAGCGATGTCGGTCTTTTTAAATGGTTTTGAGGCTTGGACGCTCACTGCAGACCTCCAAAGAAGAATCAATGCGCTAGAGATGAGATGTTTCAGAAAGATATTGAACATCTCCTACACAGCGCACATCACTAACGAAGCGGTCCGCAACACAATAAGTACTGTCATTGGCCCCTACGAAGCATTACTCACATCAATTAAGAAGAGGAATATACGATGGTATGGACACGTGACAAGAACTGGAGGTCTCGCAAACACCATATTACAAGGCACAGTCCAGGGAGGAAGGAAAAGAGGCAGACAAAAGAAGAGATGGGAGGACGATATCAAAGAGTGGACCGGCCTGTCATTCAGCGACTCTCAAAGGGCAGCACAGGACCGTGACAAATGGCGTGTGTTAGTGAGCAGTTCATGATGGTGCCCCAACGACCCAACAACGGGTTAAGGGACAGTTCAGTTCAATATGTGGCCTAACGCTGGGGACTCGTCGCAGCACACTGGACTGTCGTACCGATGGTCACGGGTTCGAATCCGTGTGAAGGCAAGGGTTTTTTTCCCGGGGCCTAGGGCGTCCCTGAGTCACCCCGCTCCGTATGGGTACCTAACACTACATGTAGTTAGGCGGCTGGGTAATGCGTGGAACCCACAAAGCCGTGGCCTGTGATTGCTGCATCACTTGCCAACAGATCATCTGTCATGGTCTGTGGACGCAACTAATTCTGCATAGAAGGAGCGTCTGTATAGATAAGATAAGAACGCTATCTCAATTAAGGGACATCACACTGCCTTTTTTTAAAATTGGATAATCATTTTGGTTTCCAGATTAACATTAAACACCCTCCACACTATTATTAATTATTGAACAATTTCATGCGGATGTTCGATAAGTGTTATTCTTGGTGCAGTAATTTGGTGCGCTGCTTTCTAAAATTTCTCGCCGTAAAAAGATGTTATATGACGTAAATGAATTAGCTCATATTTTAAATTTGGAAAAGGGAACGATGTAAAAAGAGGATTGGAAGATTGTTAATTATGAAATACTTTGTATACATATGAGGAAATTTAATATATCGCATTTAGTTAGCTGGCACCCCAGCACAACACCCTCAATTATCACTGACTCACTCATTCCGTAACGCTCAAAGCACACTATGATTAAACAAAGTTCAAGTTAGTAGTGCTTTTGAAAAAGATGGGCGCCGTAGGGGGTGCTGCAGGCGCCACGGCTCCGCAGCACAAATAAGTCATATATATATTTACGCTCAATTATCGCTGAATGTGGCCTAACGCTCAATCATAATTCTTTTGGTTTCCAGATTAACACATTAACCAAATAACGCACGAACCTATGACGTCAGCATTTGTGTTGTAAACAGTGCTGACTGACTAAAAGAGTTATTTTTTGGTGTAGTAATTTGGTGCGCTGCTTTCTAAAATTACTTTAAAAATCGTGTGGTGATTATCACTGTAAAAAAAAATTATATAGAATACATACTTTCTGTACATTTCAGGAATATTTCATATTTATCATACAAGGATAAGTTACTTGGGCTTTCGCAAAAAAAAACCTATTATAAAACACTTTGTGTACATTTAAGAAAGTTTAATATTACGTATTTATCATACAAGTTAGTTGGGCTTTTGAAAAAGGTGGGCGCCGTAGGCGCCCTTAAAAAGGGGGGCGCCGCAGGCACGATGGCACCGCAGCACAAACTAGTCTAAAAGGTTTTCGTATTTCCGAAAAATATTAAATCTGCACTGCAAGCTGCCTCTAATTATGTCATAAGATACATATAACGAATAAAATCAAATCTATCTACAGCGTTTTATAGTTAACCAGAAAAGATTGTTTTACAAGTTGTAATAGACTGCTGAACAGATTTTACTCATGTTTAAATATGACATTTTTATTTTTTGTTAAGGTACTTGTAATTAAGTGGAAAAAAATTGCTTCCTGATCTAGTGATGCCAGGGACGAGATTTAAATTACATCCGTGTCCTATCTAGATGGACATGTCACGTTTGTGACCGCGTCTGTTAATAGAATCTCATAGACATGTAACGTGCGCTGTAAGGACTACAAAGTAAAACTACTTGAAATTAAATAGATATAAGTGAGTGTTGTTGTTGTTGTTGTTCGTCCGTCGTGATCGACGAGTGACTGACATTGACAAAGACATTTGTTTCATAAGTTTTCTTGTACCGATTTACATATTAGGATTTACAACTATATATTTTTTTCTTCTTCTAAAATTACGGTGATTTAAATTAAATAGTTATAATTGAGTAACTGACATTGAAAAAGGCACTTGTTTCATACGTTTTCTAGTATTGAGTTAGAAATTAGGATTTACAACTATATTTTTTCTTTTTTCTAAGAAACATCAGCTTGCAAAGCACAGAAGTTATGAATTCAGTCTTCAGTCTGGCAGAATTTATTAGGGAGGAAACACACTCATTGCCAATTTTTGAATGGTAGATGACTTTATAATGACTTTATAATGACTTTATAATGATTTTATCACTTAAACGTATTCTGCTCGCACTGTGCTTGGTTCCTGGTATTTATATACAGAATGTTGTTCTATCGGATGTTCGTTTAAGAGGTGAAGCGGATTCTTTGCTATTTTCTGAAAAAGCATTTAAAAAGTAAGTTACTTTGATTTTAAATGTAAATCTTAATTATTTTAATAGTTAATTTAACTTTAATAGAAAGCTATTAACTTAACACATACAAGAGATATCGAGAGAGAGAGAGAGAGAGAAAGAGAGAAAGGGGGGAAGAGAGACAGAATAGACAGAAAAGAGAGAGAGAGAAGAGGTAACGTGAGCAAAAATAGAAATATAAAGAGAGAGATGGGGAGAGAGAGAATGAGAGAGAGAGAGAGAGAGAAAAAGAATACAAAGAAAAAGAGTTAGAAAAGGAAAAAAAATTAAATATAAGAAAGAGAAGAGAGGCAGAAAGTGGAGAGAGTGGGAGAAGAGTGACAGTGAGAAAATGAAGAGATAAAGAAGAGTTTGTAACAATGAATTTTTGAACGGGTTGAGTAATGAAGACAGGCTTGGTAAAGTAGAGAGAACCAACATCTTAATAAACTTGAACTTAAACTTCATCATAAACTTATACACCGACTTGAAAAAGATGCAAATGACAAGAGCGGATTTTCTTTACCTATTCTCATTGGTTTTCATTTCTTATTTTCCTCCACTAGGAAAATCATTTTAGCGCTTTTCGTGAATCCGATATATACATTTAGTTGTTTTTTTAAATTTATTTTTTTTCATATTTTAATTGATGAAGATAAGTAATCTTTGATTGTTGTCTTGATTTCTCCAAGGTTTCATCAATGCTTCTGTGACGATCAACCCGAAACATGTGCAGGCAGCTTGAATTTAAAGCACCTAACGCCTCACACTATTCCCATGAGAGGTCGAGAAAACACGGAAGAATTACGCAAAGCCTACAAAATGTATGCAAAATGCTACTCCGAGGGAAACTCACATTTGTCTAAAAGCAGTGTGCAAACAGTTTGCTACCAGAACTCAGCCGCCTGCGAAGGTATAAATCTGTGTACACGTTATGACTGTGTCAAGAGGCAGAACGCAATTCATGTAGAAAGAGATGACAGTTCCATACGAAACACTTGTCAAATAGAATGCCCCCAACGAGGATCGTCCATCTACCCAAAATATAATCAAAATTTTAATCGTTTTCAAACAGACGGTATCAAAAGTGAACATAAATCAGGCGATGCAAATCCCAGAAGGAGGACGCTGCCGTTTACTAGAGAAGAGGACACCAACCATCAACGACTTGCTAACAACGTCGTCCTACTGGTCGCCGTGGGGACTCGCCTTGGCCTTATCCGCTGTCGGCTGTCTAGGAGCCGGGTGTCATTTGATCAAAAAGAGACAGCGCAGCGCCAACAACATTGTCCGCTCGTACGCCAGTAACGGGAATTCAGAATACGTTCAGTTCCCAACTTCAGGCGGAACGTCGAGACTCGGAGCCCAGCAGATTACCAGCGTCACGAGGCATTGTTTTGATCCGACGAGTGCCCCGCAGGCCCCACTGCCCACCACTGCGGGAAGCATTCAGACTGGAGACAGGGCGGAGCACAGTACCTCGGGGCTTACACGGCTGAACAACGTAATGGAAGAGGAAGAAAGTGATTTCGTCAATACCAAGACGTTGATTGCTAGAGGTTTAGTATTTCCCACAGGTGTTCGGGCGGGAAAATCAAATTATCAACCAGGGGCTACGACAAAGAAACCAGGCGAGTACAGTCTGGTTGAAATCAACCTATCGGATCACTCTTCACATAAAAATGGCGAAAAATTTTATAGAGACTTGCACAGAATAGTCGACCACCCGAATTCGACACCAGATAAAAATATCGGATTACAATCTAATGTTTCAGCGCCGCATGTGATAAGTATCGATCCCTTTAAAAGAGAACTCGAAAAAATAGCATCGGATCCAAGTGCGACGAAGACATACGCCAAGCTAAACGTGCGTATGACAAGACGACTCAACGATTACAACACATTTGTGAAAGGAGAAGACGAGAAGCTAAAATACAGAGATCTATCAGAGTATCCTTCTACCACTGGTGGGACCACGAGGGAGCATGAGTCTAACAGTGGTCAAGAAGACCAGCTTGCGGGGAGCGATTATACAAACTCGTGGATTGCGCATGAGGTCAGCGGTGAAGGCGGGTTTAAAGGGTTCGTGGCTGAAGAGAACGCGAGTTATTGTTCAAGCAGCGACAGCGACGTTTACATCAATACGAACTGCGAGGATCTCCAACACGCCAGACTAAAGGGTCGCCTCTTTAGCGACCAGGCTACGAATCGCCCGGACTTGCATCTACGCCATACGGCACTGGCTGACAGCCGAACTGAGCTCGGCGATATAACTACTGTATCCTGTTACACAGATTCGTCATCGGACGAGGCTCTCGGCGTGTTTTTGGACTTGGAAGATGGCGACCACAAGAGCCATTCAAGCGATGAAAATGGCGTTTATTTTAACACCGCCTCTGACGAAGTCATCTCCTTGCAACGACGAGAGCAGAGCACACGCACAAACAAACGTGGTGAGATGGGTCACGGAATCAAAGTAACGGAAACTAATAAACCATCAGATAAGAACCACAGTGTTGATAACGTTGATAATGTTGATAATACTGATCACGTTGAAAGAACAACAATTCATGCGAGCGATGACATTGATGACGATTTTTATTTTAACATGTCACAAATTGTCAATGCCAAAGGAGTTCACGATGACCATAACACTGTATGTGCCCACGACGTCGATCTTCATTATTCCGATGACGTCTATAACAACACAAACACGGAGGCTTGCTCGAAAACACTTTCCGGAGAAAATGAAGCGGAAAACGAAATGCGATCTAAAAGTCATAAATACGGGGAGTTTCAAAGCTGCTATCAGGCTAGCGACCAAAGTGTTGCTGGTAAGGACGAAGGGGTTTGCATGCCAAGCAGCGTTGCGGCCAAGGATGAAGCGGTTTGTATGACAAACAAACTGAATAATTTCAATGGCCAGGGCTTTAAACGTCAGAATAGAGGACGAACATTTCATCAACACTTGTTCGCAAAATGACTATCCAAACGATGACATTTGGACCGTTGGCCGTAAGGCACTGATTTCTTCAGCCCCAGCCTTAAAGCGCGATGGTGTTGAAAAAGTTAATAGATATGACGTCGAAGACGATGACGTAATCAGTGATCTCCATGACGACAGATATTATTATGATGTAAGCAAATTTCAGCATGGCTCTCTTCTACCGGAAAGTTGTCAAGATGGAAATAGCGTCGATGGAGATAACGATTTCCTCCTACGCGTCCACGAAGAGATTGGCATGGGATATTATTGTAGTGAAGATGGGTCAAACAATTACGACAGCGGTTCCCATGATGTTGGGGGAACAGGGGCAAGAGAAGATGATGATGAGAATGTTGACAGTGATGGAGATCAGTATATAAATGTCGGCTATGATAACTACAAGGACAGTGTCCACGATGAGCGACACCTCTGCCGTCATGGTGCTCTCACCCCTGGCAGAGATGGACATGAAAATTGTAGAGCTGTGATTCTCGGCTTCCAGCCTTCAGACAGCGGTCAGCTGATGATGAACACAGACACGCCTGGTCAACTGTTGGCAAATAGTGGGGAACGGAGTATGCGCGCTGAGTCTAGAAAACATTCGTATTTTCAGTTAGAAAGAGATTACTGAAACATTTTTGTTCAATTACTAAGACGATTCATATTCTTATTTCAAGTTTATCCCACACAGCAACCAAATTACACAGTTCTTAGATTGTCTCTTCGACACGGGTTTTTCCAAAGTAAATTACTAAATGGATTGTAGAGGAGCAGGGCAGAGATTTTAGTTTATTCAATTCTTATGGCGTTCTGTTTGAGTGAGCCTTGCAAAATAAATCAGCGGCCAGTTTCTGTTTTAGTTGCAGCGACTACGCTGAGGGGTGGTAAAATGTTGGGTAATCCTTATGCCCCTATACTTCTACAAAGTGAATCATATTTGAGGTCTTGTCTAAGTATGTTAAGTCTGTACGAGTATGTGTCGTGCCAAAGCCAGGCGTATAGTGAAGACACGCTCGTGTACGACTTAACGGTGGCGACTGCTTGCGCTAATTGCTCAAATGAAATTTCACGATTTATAGCCATTTGTTACAGCTGACACTATAAATTGCTTTATAATCATGCAGTTATTTTATTTTGATTAAATTTTTTTTAATTTGTTTAAAAAAAGCTATTAGATTTTTATGTCACCAATTCTTTACTCACAACATTTTATTATTTTATTTTTAACGAATCCTCTGTCTTTATATTTTTTAGTATTGTTAGGTTGCTAAAATAGTTATTAAATTTATATTTAATTAAATATAATTCTGTACTACAAGATCAAGGCGTAGGAGTTTAAAACGATATAATTGACGATACTGTGTGAACCAAAATTAAAGATTGGTGATTTTTTATTTACTGTCAAAGACTGAACATTGTTGTAAACAAAAGGTAAAATGAAAAGGTTGTGAGAATGTTATGAGAATGTTTTTTGTTTGTCGTGCATTATAATATTTTAAAGGTCATTGGAGATAGTGTTTCCGTGGAAACATTCAAATACCTTGTAACAGAGTAGCTCGCCCTTGTTGCGACATCTTTTGATTAACTCTACATTCTTACTTGATGTTTCTTATTTTATTACAATTGAGATATTGAAAAAATATAAATGAAAAAAAAACGATATCTCAAAAATTAAAAGATGATGGTTGCTGAGTCTGCTGACATTAAACCTAAAAGGAAATTTAATATTGTCCAAAAGAGAAAGTGTATTTGTTAAATTTACACATTACACAAGAAACAAAATCACTC